>JAQJVL010000352.1:0-437500 GCA_035578905.1 Stictocephala bisonia
TTTTTGTAAAATTGATCACATTATTTAATTCATTAGTACATTTTGCAAAATAATTTTGAAAAACTGTCATATGGTCTTTTCGTAGAAATGTTACATAATTTTTTACGTCTCTCAAATTTATATAAAATGTTGGGTATGTGCTTATATAAAATGTTGGTGTTATTCAGGGACTTAACAACTTAGCCTTTAACAATTTAGAACTACCACAATTTTTCTTGCTACTTATAAATATACAATTACTTAAAATATCAATAAACTTACAATACGTAGTATTTACATCATTTTAGATAATGCATAATGTTTTAACTAAACATCTGTAACACACTGTTATTTACATTGACAAAATAACAAAAAAAGTCCCCTAACATTTTTCATATTCACAAACACTTAAGGCCTAAATAAAAGATCGCGATTTCTTTCCGTGCAAGACATAGCACAGCAAGGAATAATATCCCACTTTGACCCACTATCAAGGCCAATCGGCGACAGTAGACAGGTGCAGTGGCGACAGTCCGGACGAGCGTCTTAAAAGAAAGAAGAGAGAATGAGAGAATGGGAGGGAGTGATTAGTTTCCTTTACTGCTCCCATGTTGTGCAACCGAACAGTCGAAACTGGAGGCAATTTCGACCTCTTTAACTTGATTGACGACAGGTTGCAGCACGGTCGCTCCCTTATTCCGTGCCTCAAGATTTAACATTGGATGGAACTATCTTCTATGTATAGTAAAATCAATGCTAATACACTTATAATGCATCAGCTGATCTCAATGTTCTTACTGAAATGTTACCGGGCCGGCCAAACAGTTTCTGAAGTTCCAGATATTACAAATATTAGTTATAGTTTGCCGCGACAGGCTACAGTGATAACAGTTTCTTATAAGCAATACTTTTGTTTATTCTGTTGCGTAAAATAACGCTTATTTCAACAGCTGGTGGAACGATCTCTCCAATGACGTCATCATGATACCTACCTTATTCTTCTTACTTTAATTCTTACATTTTATTTTATTTTCTTGCTATAAAACAGGATATCCCAATTACATTATAGCAGAACAAATATATTAAAGTTCAATATAGTGGTTTGAGTCAAGTCCAGTTTCTCTGAAGATCAACCGAAGCACAATATTTCCATAAAAAAACTAAAAATAATGATCACAATATCATAATAAACATTCTATAATACTTAGCAAATAAGTTTCTACAAGTTATTACATAACTTCTATAGTAAACATACCAAAATAAATATAAATAAACAACAATAAATAAAACAAACAAGTAACATTAATAAAGATAACATTATACTCGTAATAAATACATTTTTAACCCATCAAAATCAATAAACAAACAAAGATTTTCAACCGTAACAGTTTTAGGAGATTTATTGAATTGCAATTAATTATATATCAGGAATAAAATACATTTATTTTTAAAAATATATAAATTATCAAAGTGAATATCAATATCAGATTCCTGTAAAAGTATTGCGTTATAGCATCTCATTATCCGCAACATAGGGAAGGACGCTCTCATGGACGTGCGCGAGTGAGGTTTATGAAACAAAAATTGATTTCTGCTGTTAAAGTTTGGTACGTGGTAAGATAGAGCTTCCAGGCAGCACGCATCATTCAACCTACCATGCACCAGGCCCCATAGATAAGACTGCTCCATGACCCGTCTCCTCCGGCTCAGGCTCTTTAATCCAAACACCCCCAACAGCTCATTGTCAGGAATTAAATAAGTGTAAACATTAAAACATTTAAAATATAAATATTTTTAAAATCTCTTTTGCACACGCTCAATCATTTCTTCATAAATTACATTGTAGAACTCCATACAATGGCTGCGGTCTCAAGTCTCGATCTGACCAAGGATGTATATAATGCAATAAAAGATCGAATGTTTTTAAAGTGCACTCCTTGTCTTATTATAAATCCCAATATACGACTTGCTGAGTTCACGCAAGTTTCTATGTACTTTGTAAACGACAAATCACTCAGTTATAACATTCTTTTCTTCTTTCTTACATATGAGACGCAGACACAACGTTGTTGGTATTTTAAAGTGAATATGAATGATTATATGAGTGTAGGATGAGTGTGGATGAGTGTAGTCTGGTTACTAAATGAGTTCAACTGTTCCTCAGAAAGGGCAATTTATTAATAGCCCAACAGCCAGGGCAACTAAGGGACCTACAGCTTTAAGTGGAATCCGAACCACGTAGTGCTGGTCTGATTTTCAGCTAATTGACAAGCCTGATACCCAGTTATCTCCCCCACACAATGATTACCACCCAACATGGACACCCCAGACTTCTCTAGTAGTGTCCATGCCGATAGCAACCATTGAGCAGACGCCATGTCGGTATTAAGCAGTTTTTACTTTATACAATCCATATTTGTTAAGTGAATTTTAATTTATTTTAAGTGTTAAAAGAATTATTTATTTGTGGACTTGTGCTTGTAGGAATCAGCACAGTTGTCGTTCCGATCGGCCGACACGTCACTACTTTGAAACTACAGTTGCCATGCCGATCGGAATGACATGGCACTTAAGGCGGTTCGACCGGCTTTAGGAACAATTGAATTCCGCTCGTAGCGCTGACTCTACGTCTGACCGCGATCTACTCATACACTGACACTCGAGCGCACTACCCCTCTCCCTCCTCTGGGATGGGTGGAGTATAATTGTAGGAAGTAGTTGAAGCGTGATCCTGCTGGTGCGGGTGCTGTGTCTCCCTGTACATGTGCGTAGCGATTGAATTGTTATATAACATGCGGGTAAAAGTACAATCAAAAGTTGAGTATGTAAAGTTAATCGATTTTGTAAATTGTGTAATATTAAAAAGCATAAGATGCTAAACAGGATATTGTATTTATCATCCTAATAAAATAAAAACAAACATATAACATTAACTATTTAAAATCAAATTTGGTAATTTGCAGTAAAATTACGCAATTTAAAATAACCGATGAACAAGTCCAGTCCTGTGAGGATCTGTTTTTCAAATTTGGGAATAATCTGGAAAATAGTTTCTCAAATCAGTATGTACCAAGAAAGCCCAAATTCGCATCTTTGAGGTAATGTATTTATAGCTATAAACATAATTTTAATGAAAGAACTACTTGGGAGGCGTTTAATAGCTGATATAAAGTAATAGAAATAGAAAATTTTGACCATGATGCCCAACTTCTTCAATTGAATGTAGATCTTCCATCTATCGACAATCCTAAACTTGTAATGAAACGCTGTATAGATGAAAATAGTATTTGCCATCTCAAATATCTGTTAAAAAACGAAAGTTGGTATGAATATTTTCTTCTGTTGAAATAAATGACAGGACCAACAAGTTTGTGCAGAGTTTAAATTTATATTTTAAAATTGCGTTCCCTTAAACGAAAACAAAGATTAACAATTCTGCCTTCAAAAGAAGAATAATTTTATCAATTGAGCTAGCATCTTTGCGAGAATGTATAACAAGTTTATAATATACTAGTAAAGATTTGGATTGGTCTAGTACTGAGAGAGCAGAGTATCGTAGAGTAAGACATTTTTATGAAACCAAAATTAAAGAGGAGAAATCATCAATATTTTCCAGCCGTATACAGAATTCAAGTAATGCACCTAAGGAAATTTGGAAGATAGTAAATGAAATCAGATAATCAAATAAAATTCAATCTTTTAAACAATTTCAGATTAGAGATGAAAATAATCTGCTAGTAAAAGATTCAATATCTTTATCTAACATGTTCAATGACTTTTTCACTACTGTTTCAGATGGAATAGTTGTGATTTCTGCAAGTACCTTACATTCAAACTTAAATCATTCTGCTCTTTCATATTCGTTTTTTTTAACACCTGTTACTGCAGAAGAAATCACTAAAATAATAACGTCACTTGGATAGAATTTTGTCAAAACTCCTAAAATTATGTTACAAATATCTAATAGACCCACTGTCATTCATTATCAATAATTCTTTTAAAGCTGGCTGTTTTCCTGATGCTTTAAAATCCCCTATAGGTATTCCACTCCACAAAAAAAGGTTCATTTGAAAATATGGAAAATTTAGGCCAATTACATTAATTTCCACTTTCTCTAACATTATGGAGAGATGATTTTATGATAGACTAATGTCTTTCTATCGTCTTACAAAGTATAAAGCAACGTCTTACAATGTTATATACAGAGGTCAATTTGGTTTCCCAAGAGTAAATCTACAATTCATGCAATGTTTCATTTTATAAATGAAATTGTTTCAGCATTAGAAAAGGGTCAAAGTGCAGCTGGGGTCTTTGTCAACCTCAGCAAAGCTTTTGATCTTGTGGATCATTCAATTCTTTTCAAAAAAATTACAGCTTTTTGGGGTAAGAGGAGTACCATTAGATTGGATAAAATCCTACTTATCAGATAGGTACCACCAAGTTAAAATTCCCGATGTTAACATTTTGAATATTCTCCAGCACTGTTTCTCAAACGTAGGACTCCTCAAGGGTCTGTTATTGGATCTCTGTTTTTTTTATGTTCATCAATGACATAAATTCTGGTGTATCAAAGGCAGATCTAAGCTTTTTTGCCAATGAAACTGCTGTAATATGTATGGAGCTTAGTAGGCTATTGTTGGAGCAAAGCCTCTTGGTAGAGGTGAACAGTTTATATACCAGTCGGCACTGGTGGCGCAGTGCTGTAACTCAGCTACTTGGGGACAAAGTGTTTGGGAGATTGTAGGCGATAGGTTCCATGCTCGGTTCTCTTAATACTGACATGGCATCCGCTCAGAGGTTGTCATCAATATAGACACTACTAGAGAAGTCTGGAGTGTCCTTGTTGAATGGTAGTCAAGGTTCGGATGTTGTGTAGGGAAGAGAACTGAGTGTCAAACTTGTCAGTTAGCTGAAAATCAGACCAACACTACGTGGTTCGGATTCCACGCAAAGCTATAGGTCCCATAGTTGCCCTGGCTATTGGGCTATTAATAAATAGTCCTTTCTGAGCTAAGTCGAACTCAGATAGGTAGTAACAATGACTACACTTGTTCATCTACGCTCATCACACTCATTCACTCCTCATATTCGCCCATATCTCTACGATCGGCGTCTTAGAAATGAATAATGAATATTACAGTGGTTTGGTTCAAACAGACTCACAGTCAACGTGGAGAAAACAAGCTTAGTTGATTTTTCTATTATTAAAAAAGAAAGCCATGTTGTATGTTGCTTATTGGAGGATTCAACTATTGTTGGATCTGTGGATACTGTTAAATAACTTGGCTTGGTTATTATAGTCACGTAGATAAGGTAAACACCTTATCTATGTGACTGAGACTGGTTAGCTCAGGTATTTTCGCTCTACAAGTTATATCATATCATCTTGAAAGTCTGCATCTTTTAACAGCTTATTACAGGATTGTTAATCCGCATCTAACTTATGGGGCTCTGAGACTAGGAGAACCATGAAGCTTTTTAGACTGCAAAAGAGAGCTGTTAGAATTATATTTAAATTTAAAAACACAGATTCTTGCAAAAACTGGTTTAAAAAATACAGAATTTTAACACTTCCCTCAATTTATATTTTAGAAACTTAGACATTTGTTATAAAAAACCACGCTCTCTTCAATAATGAACAACATCTGCTACATAACTTCAATCTCCGCAGAAAAAATAACTTTCAAATACCAAAACATTGTACTTCTTTTACCGAAAAACATTCATTTATTAGTGGCATCAAGTTGCTCAACTCTCTCCCAGCTCCACTAAAAGACAGCACTAAAGAAAGTTCCTTCAGAGTGAATTTAAAAAACATATTTAATAAAAGGAGGCCTTCTACAGTGTATCAAAATGTTTAAAGTATAAGGATTAATGTATGTTTAGCTTTTATGACTTATGCCCATGTACATTATGTATTTAATTACATGCATTTTTATGGCAATAAATACACAACAACAACAAAAATTCGAAAAATGCTTTTGACCAAACAACCTTAACGTGTCTTGCATGCACTTGCTGGGTGTCTTGCAAATGCACAATTTTAACAACACTTTCAAAAAACAACTTAAGTAAGCTTAGTTTTGACGTAGAGGGCGTTGTACTAAAGAGTTATAGTTATTTTCAGTTATCATCGTTAAAGCTAGAAGATCATAAAGAATTTGTTGAATCTGCTGATTTAGAATCGACCGAACTGGTAAAACATGTCCCTAAGTGGAGAAGGGGAACAAACATAGACTAAGAGTCTTGAGTACTCAAAAACTTCGTTATATTTACACTTTTTTTCAAATGTGTGACCTATGTCTGCAAAAGCAAATTGGACATTGCAGAAACCGAGCACTACTTCAACAGAACTCTTTAACATTATGACCACATTACCTTAATGTCTTCGTACAAGAATGGAAGAGCGATTTTTTTGTGCACACATTCAAATGGCAAAAGCAAAATAGAAGAAATGATTTGGAATAATTCCACAGCAGAGTTTCATGATTGTTACAAACATTCCTGTGAGTATCTGGAAAGCTACTTCAACTTTAGCAATGAAAATCCTTTGCAAAAACTTTCCAAGCTGTTAAAATGCAAACTTACTTATAACAATATTGTTGAAGCAGCGACAGTCTTGGGACTAGATAAGAAGCTTCCTTTGGACACATTGTTTGAAGATTATTCAGTTTTTAAACCCATATTACCAAATGTAATTGCAGCTAATAACTTACGTAACAGTGGAAAAAAAGTGGATGATAATATTTAAAACTGTACAAAATGACACTCTTTCAGCACTTCATACAATGGTGTCGGTTGCCCTAAGCTTCGGTATAAAACATGTTAACTGGGTGACACAAGTGTCGGCAAATTTTCAGGTACAAAATCATCAATTTATGTGATTTTCTTCAAAATTGAAAATTTATCCTCAAATAATTATTACGCTTTTTAAGCTTTGTAAATAGTACGAACAAAGGATTCGTTAAAGTTAGAATTTATGAGTTACTTTATTGTGATCAAGATCAGGTAGGTAGGTATAGTAGATATGCACTTAGCAGTCAATGCAGTGGAGTGTGTAACTTGCGAGTGGGTGTCGTAAACAAAATATTCTACAGTAAAATCGTTCTTCAATTTATTGTTTACTTTAAATATTTCGTTCTACCACAGTAAAAATAAAATTCAAACTAATGTATCTTAATTAGTTTTTGTTAAAAATAAAATAAAACAAAAGCTTGGTTTCCTAACAAAATATTCTTATAAATATGTTAAGAAATCACAATGTGTTAAAAATCAAAATAATACCAAAATAAGGCTTGATTCATGTTTTGAGGCTTCAAAATATGAAATTCGTCCTAGAAGGGCCTTGGATCACTCATTGAAATAGGGGGTTCCGGTATTCAATTTATCTACTGGACCATGTGTTTTTGCGCTCCCCCCCTTCAATGTCGCACAGTGAAAATCTGTTAAAATATGCTCTGCTAAGCTTCCCTTCAACAAATGCATTTATGGAACGGGTTTTTTCGCAAATGAACTTACAATGGAGCTTAACACAAAACCAAATTTCTGTATCTTTAATTAGAATCACTGATTTCTGTAAATTTGGCCATGACCTGTGAAGAGTTTTGAACAAGATTAAAAAATGACAAACAATTTTTAGGTGCTGCAAGAAATCAAAAGAAATACTATTGGAAAAGAATATGTGTGAAAACGAACTTCTAAATTAGAAATGAATTGTTTCTCTTATTGTTTGAGTTTTAGATGCAGTGATCTTTTAGTATACTTTTGACAAATCTGAAAATGTTAATCTAAATTAAAATTTTATTCTTGGTAGTATTTGATTATAAATTTGTAAAGTCAATTAAAATTTGGACTAGTAAATTATGTTGTTTTGAGCTAATTTGGAGAATTATTTTACCACTATGATATTTTATAAACATTACAGATTACTATCTAATCTTACATACAATTTTAGGTTAGGTTAAAGGAAACTAGGCCAGGAATTAGTATATTGGAGAGATAGGACATCAGCAAACTTACCTTAAAAGACAAGTTCACTAACACCAGAGTAGTAGTAACAAACACAAAATAAACACAATGTCACAAATTTTCAATACCACTCCCTCTCAACCACTCCCTCTCTCTCTCTCTACTCACCTGAAGATAATGCCAGTGGTATTGAACATTTGTGACATTGTGTTTATTTTGTGTTTGTTACTACTACTCTGGTGTTAGTGAACTTGTCTTTTAAGGTAAGTTTGCTGATGTCCTATCTCTCCAATATACTAATGTTACATACAATAATCAAATATAGTTATATGTAAATAAAACCTCCACCAACTCATGAAAATATGTTGTTGATAAAAACAAAAAAGGTGTGAAACTGTCTTACAACATAATTAAGAGTTTTCATTACAGTGGCGGCCCTAAACGCCCATTCCCTGTACAAATGCCACTGAGTAAGCTGGTTGCTTGTTTTCTGTGTCTTATGCATTAATATTTTGTAACCGTGCTTCCAACAGTAAACACCATTTATACAGATACAGTATTACAGTATACAAAAATATAATACTATTGTTAACCTTCTAATACGTAGTAAAATACAACAACACAACATAATGACTTAGTAATATTAAATAACATTAATAATAAACAATTAAAAGCAATATATATTGACATAAAATACCTCAATTTTTAATTCTAATATACTCCAAATCCCAAAATTAATTCAAGTTACGAGTATTAAACAAAACTAAGCACAATGAAAAATATAAAGATTTGTAACAATAATAATAACCACTATATACATATGCAACAACCAATAAAATTATATTAAATGTTATGTTATTTTTATAAAAAGCTTAATATCTCTGAATTTATTTGAAATAAAATCATGGAAAATTGTATGACTGTTGATATTTATAGTATTCATATACCATTTAAATTTCATTTTTGTACAATAATTCTTTTCAAACTTACGGTGATTTAAAATTGTTAGCTAAATATCTTAATAATAACCCTACATTTTAGTAAAAGCCTGTAGGTTAGAAAAAAAAATTAATAATTTGTTTCTACAAATAATGGTAAATTATGAAACGTCTTCAGATGAAACTACTATTAACCGAGAAATTGAATTTTTTTCTAATAATAACGGAATGCTTTGGACAGGAATCTTTTTTATTTCATATTTATTTGATCATCATAGAGAAAATAAGAATACTTGAATACAACAATAATGACGTAGGGTGTTTCTTGTATTCAATACAACATATTATGTATTCCCCATCCCCCCACCATGTCGCCCACTCGCCCAGTAAAAATCTTTTAAAATATACTCTGATACACTAATGAGTCGTTTGAGCCGGTTCATGTCAGCGTTCTGAACTGAATGAGCCTGGTCATTTAAAAGAGCCGTTTTGCCCATCACTTTGCAATATCATAATCACAGATAAATAACTCTAGAGTTTTACCTGTGCTCATAATACTCTTTTCAGGTGGCTGAATCACTTAACCACAGTTGGTCTTTGATTCAGATTCAGACTAACCATAGGAGATTATTGTTCCACTAAAACTTAGAATAATTGGTCTATGAAGGTTTCCCAAGTATACTACTTTATATAGTTTAATTTACTATTACTATTGCTTTTATTAGCAGACATATAGAATCATCCAGCACTATTGTACATGTATGGGCGGGTGGTTGGATCAATACCACTGTACGTGTAAGGGTGGGTGGGTGGGTCAATACCACTGTAGTGTAAGGGTGGGTGGGTGGGTCAATACCACTGTACGTGTAAGGGTGGGTGGGTGGGTATGTACCACTGCAAGTATGTACCACTGTACGTGTATGGGTGGGCGGGTGGGTCAATGCTACTGTAAGTGTATTGGGTGGGTGGGTGGGTGGGTCAATACCACTGTACGTTTAGGGGTGGGAGGGTGGTGGTTCTAAAGTTTTGAAAATTTAGAAAGATTCTTTTTTACAAAACACAAGGTTTCAAGAATGTATATCGATGGGAATGTCAGTAATTTAGAGGACTGGAAGGTATTTTTGCAAGATTTGTTTCTGTCCAAAGAAAAAATTATCCTGATAGCTTTTTTCTGGAGTCTAAACAAGTACTGTGTATGCCGAGTCTCACCACCCCATACAGGCACCGCATACACTAGAAGTGGATACAGCAACCCATAGTAGGCCGTTAGCAAACACACTGCTAAACTTTTACTATTCCTCAATAGTAAAGGTACTATTCCCAATGTTAAAAGGTATATCTCAAATTATCAATATTACTTGTACCGGTATTACATAATCTAATTATAATGCTTAACAGAATTAATTTTAACTATTACGTTTGTGAATGTTATATTCCTCACATTATTACGAAAACTATACATTTATAATATATCCCTTAAAATAGCATTAAGCTAGAAGGATAATCTAAGAATCTATACAGTAAATGTAAAACATGTGTAACTTTACTTAAAAAATCATCATTAAAAAAATTACTCAGCTTTTTTTGTGGTTTAATGTGGAGCGCAATGTAGTCCCATGTTAATGTAATATAGTTTTAACCAGCTTTAGTAGCAGACCTTCCAAACTAACTAAATTACTGGCACAAATATTCCTATTACATGGTCACATTCATGTTACCTAGAAAAGAAAATTACTGTGGGTACATCTACTTGTAAGTACCGATAGAATCAAGGCCATTAGTCCAAACCACTCATGAAAGTGACTTTCAACTTAATGTGTTATGATTTGTAATAAGATTTCGGTTAAATAGGTACTTTATTCAATGCTGTACCCAGGGATGGGGGGGGGGGTTGAAGAGTTGTTGAACTCCCGACAATAACATAATCTCCCGAGCAACTTCAACCTCTACCACAAGGAACAAAAAACATGACAAAGGCACTCCTTTTTACTTTGGACGCGGGTGGATCGGTGGATCAGTGTGGCATTACTTGAGGTTTCACCCTATGTTTTTCTGGTACTAGTAGTGAGATCTGATGGCGGGAGTGAGTTGAGTGATCTTAGTTGGAAAGTGTAAAAGTTTTTTTTTTAAAGAGAGAGTTTACGTTAGTGGCATTGGCAGATTTATCAGTGTTGTCAAATGAATTGTTTTTTTATTGTTTGACAACTATTCCATTATGAATATAAGTTTTTCTTTTTTCTTTTATGGGAAGGCTAACTTGTCAATTGTCCTGTTTTTATATGGCATAGGGATAGTTTATTTTTGGCCTTATTTTTGTCATGCACTCATTAAAATTTTAATCAATATTTTGTGTTTACTGAAGGACTTATGGTTTTTACGGATACTGATCCTATATATTTTTCTGTCGTGACTAGCTTTGTTAAATATTCTTGGAGAGTTTCTCCCTGTATAGTCAATGCATTCCAAAATGCAGGGTGGTCTCAAGGTTTATATACAAGAGCTTTTGGGTGCTTTCATTTGTAAAATTAATGTTGTATTCTCCCTTTCCATGCAGAGGGTCATGGTTGGTTTTAGAGATTTGTTTGTACAGTAGTTTGGTATTTGATTTTTTTATATTTTGTGTGCTGGGGTATTGTTAGAAGATATTTCCTATTTTTCAGATATTTTCCCTGTCAAATCTGATCAAATGCGTTTATTTATTTTTATTATTGTCTTTGCTTGTAAGTTGTCATACTTTCTTGTTCATAATTTGTTTTATTAATGAGTCAGCACACAGTATAATTCACAGTGCTTTGACTGTAAACATTGAACGATTTGCAGATTGATTAGAGCATGATACTGAGCCCTATAATTAAATGACAATGAATGTCCATAAAGGATTCGAGAAATGGTGCAGAATAAAAACTTATTTTCTATAAAAAGGTTAAATTTTCTTCCAAAAAGCTATTACATTTTGGGAAATATTTATACTATATTTAATAACAATGGTTTATTTGATATGAATTCACCATGTTCGCTATCTATCAATATGGATTCATGTATAATTTCTATACTTATAATCAATACCTACCTATAATTTCTTCGAGTTAATTGAATACTGTTAAGGACTACATTCGGACACATTTTAAATTATAAAGTGAACGTTATATGAGCAGTCTTACTTTTATTCACCTTATTCCCCAAAGGTTTAGCCAGTAAAATATTGAATTCAAAGAACCTTAAAAGTGTTTAAGCCAGAAATGGACTATGAAAAGAGTCAATGATTGCAGTATCATTTGCAATGACTGAAGTTAAAGTTTTCTAATCCCTTATTGCACATTTGGTTCAATAAGGGGCCCAAAGCACTTCCCTGTGGAACCTAGATTTAATTGCTTTTAGACTCAAGCAACAATATTGAACTTTAATTCTGAAGTATCTTTGAGATAGATAAGATTTAATGATATTGAATAAAGTATATGGCACAAGTGATTTTATCTTGAATAACAATCCATTTGCCTAACCATTGAATAACCTTGTCATTTGTCCGATCTAGAAACAAAGCAGAATAAAATAATTTTGTTACTGAGGTTTTGCCTAATTTTGATGACCACTCTGTGTACTTTTTCTATCGTCTGAACCAAAATGTTTGGTGTAGAATCAAAATGATTAGTTATTATTGGTCTCAGTCGTATCAAAAATATTTTGACGGATCTGGCCGGAGGCCTATCGCTCTGTATGGCGTAATCTGAAGAGGTGGTTTGAGATAGCACTTTCTAATGAGCTGGGAAATGCCAAAGTCTCAAAATGACACTAAACAATATAGTTAAAAAATAAATTGATTTCCTAGGGAGATCATTTAACACTTTTCCTAGTGTAGTACGATAGCCTGGATACTTTTCCTAGTGTAGGACGATAGCCTGGAGACTTTTCCTAGTGTAGGACGATAGCCTGGAGACTTTTCCTAGTGTAGTACGATAGCCTGGATACTTTTCCTAGTGTAGGACGATAGCCTGGAGACTTTTCCTAGTGTAGGACGATAGCCTGGACACTTTTAGTATGCAGCTCACATATTGCTTTATTTTATATAAAAAACATAACAAAATAAAAGAGATTCATAAATGGCTCTTTGAATCAAAGTTCTGTCTAAGAGATGGAAAAGTGTCATAAATGAACAAGGTATTAAACCTCTGGCTACAGAACTCATCGCTAAGGAGGTGAGAAATGAAAAGGAATTATATGTGAATAGTAACTGTTGCACTATTGATTTGTTTGAATATCAAATTACCCGATCCCAACTAATTAAAAGAGTATTGAGTTTTACTCCACATTTCATAAATTGTTATCAAAAAATATTTTTATAGCACACACTGACAGATATTAGCTGTAGTGGTACATTACATCCAACAATAATTATTTCTAAGATAAATATGACGTTGAAAACTAGGAGCAGTTACAGAACATGTACAATCTATTCCATAATCTGTTTCATAGTCAATTATGTCCCCTTCCCAATTACTTGATGAAAGTCCTCTTACATTTTACTATTCATGTACAACTTTCATATAAATGATATTAATACTAGTTTCACATAAAAAACCTCATAAATGACTGTTATTCAAGTTTATCATTTTGCCAACCCTTAATCATGATTCTGATGATATTCTGTACTTTTTAATATGAAAATATTTTAAAGCCTATAATTTACTTATACTCATTTTATAGGCAAATAACTTATTCTTTAATTTTTAATTTTCATATTTTATAACATTATTTTAATTTGTCACTTTATCTTCGAATATATTCAAAAATAAAACAACAAAATTATGGTTTTTTTTCTTTATCCTGGAGATTTCAGCATGCTCAACATGAAAATGAGATCTAAACCAACAAAAAGGTATATCTTCTATGTGAAATGTTCATCATTAAACCACTATCAACAGGGCCAATTGTAACAGAAACGTGAAGTGAAGCCAAAGTTTAGTACTAAAGTACAACCACGCTTGCTTCATTGAGCCTGTTATCTTAGGAGCCCACATGATCCAAAGATCTTGTGAACCACAAAGAAAATTCATTTTGTTGGCTACCTAGTGAAATTAAAAGTACAACATTCATGGAAATAGAAACTCTACCATTATTTTACCTACTTGTCTTCTTTTCCCATAATATGCTAGCTTATTCACAAACAAAGATTAAGTAAGTGAAAATTGAGAACCGCTGGTTCAAAACTGTCAAAATATAGCGAATCACAGTGGTTGAAACAGATTTATAGTAAAATATTTTCCATCTTTATACAAAATTATACTTATTACAGTTAACTTGGACGAAAACTATCTCCTTCTTTCACATGACATTATTTTAGCTTTTTACCTGCGATCGGTCGTTTATTGCGAGAAAAATCTCTCTAAAACAGTTGTTACACTGAACAATTTTTTAATAGTGCACTTGGAATTTTGATAAAATCAGTAATGCTTCACAACTAACCCTTTCCATGTAATTTTTCATATTCCTGCAAACAGTTATGTAAGAGGAGAGTGAGGAGTAATAAAAGTCACACCTTGTTTGGCGAATTCAACGTTTTCTCACCACGCAACCAGTTCTTGCGTTAGTTAGGAAGTTAGGAGAAATTTCTCAGTGTGCGACCTTATATATCTTTCAGTTCTATTCCCATTTTAATTTATACTTTCTTCAGTAAATTTTAGTTTGGTGTTTAAAGTTACTTTATACTGTCTTAAAGTGTCTAATGGCAACCTGCCAATCATAAATATATTGATTTTATTAATGTTAGGACTTTTAACACTTTACTTACAATTGAGAAATATATGTGACCGAACTTGTACTCTTCAACAACGTGACTGATGACGGGCTAATCATCAAGCCCCTTAACCAAAATATAATTTGTTTTTAATCACTTTTAGAACTGATTTGTAAATTCTCTGTTTACAGTTATCATAATCTTAAAAAAGGGTCCTTTTACATACATTCTTCTTCTTGAATTATTATCAAGGCATCATTTCAAGTATGATATGAAAATAATACCCACCCTTCCACCTATAGACGTACGGTGGTACTGACCCTCCCACCCACCTATATATTTATGGTGGTACTGATCCACCCAACCTATACATGCACAGTGATATTGATCCGCCTAACCACCTATACCCATACGTTGGTATTGACCACTGTAAAATTCACAGTGGTATCGACCCACCAGATGGTTACGAGGTGAAATAAAAATAGTTATACAACTAGGTTGAGTACACGAGTGCACATAACTTTTATTCAGTTTTTGTATGTTGTAAAAAAGTTAATTTTTACAATAAAAAAGAAATATTTTATAGTTAACAAATATTTTTTTTAGGGAACGTGTTTGTATTACAAATAAAATTATGTAGGTATGCTGTTAGTTAAAAATAATTTCAAATACAAGTAGATTGGCAAGATGGTGTTTTTCCCCTATACTCAAACATCCTATGTACCTCCAATATGTGGACTAATTGAACGATATGAAATATGGACATTTAATAAGATGAGTGGGGAGCATTGAATTTGAAAACTAGGCCAAAGCAATGCTCTAAATATATTGTTCCTCTCATTTACTGAACATGTTTAATTCAAATTCAGGATATTGAGGCCATTAACAGAACTTTTAATTAATTAACAAAGGTTTATGATACAATTTACAGTCTGTACAGCACATTAAGTTCAGAAGTCTGTGAAGGTGGGTGTCTTGGCTGGCAGAAATACAACAGGTCTATAATAGTCCATACTGCGGCTCCAACCGCGTGGGGCCGTGTTGTAGTTGTTGAGATGGTTGTAGTCCTGAGGATGGTACATTGTGGGGGCAGGAGGCTCTAGGGTTGCTGGCGTGAGCTTGCTTGTCCAACCTATAAGAAAAACAAATCAAATTTATGTAGTCAAATAATGTAATGTTTTCATTTTGTTCTATTTAATTTATTACATTGCTTACTGTAAACACGAAAATTTATCCTAAATTCTTTTAGTTGAAATCTATATTAAAAATGTCTTATGTGCTATTAATTTCTTTCACAGCTATCTATTTTTCTCTCTGGCTTAGAGCTAATTGAAAGAAACTACTCTAACTATATTAGTAATTGCCATACTTAAAAGGAATATATAGTTTGTTAATACTTTACCAAGATAAAATATTGATTGCATTTTATCTACAATCTATCTAAATATTATTAACATTTCTAAACAGGGATTCATCTGTAAAGATATACCAAAAGGTAGTACTAACGATAAACCAAACTAACAATTATAAAATACAATAAATATTAGAAAATGAATATTAATACAATATAGCAGCATAATAATTAAAACATAACAATACTATATAATAATATCATATTAATAACTAGGTCTACTTATGATGATTATGAAAATGACTATAAAGTCAAAACATGTTATGATATTATTTAAATGAAAAAGAAAATGTTTTAGAAGGGTACTCAGTTTACACTTAATTAAGTCATAGTAATATTGTATAGCTATATTCATTACAATAAAGACGTAGATATGATAAATAAACACAGTTTTCAACAACATAGAAAAAAAATAAATAAAAATAAATAAATTAAAAAAATAAAATAAAGTAACAGTTAGAGGGCAGTCGAATATAAAAAAACTATAGAGAAATAGGCAGTTTTCATAATTCCAGTTAGGTTAGCCTACATTCTTTTCTTTAAAGTAAGGAAAACAGATCCAGAGCACATTAACATATTAATTGAGGATGGTGTGGATCTGTGTCCTGGAGAGTTGCACGCAGGCATGGAAGTCCTTCCTATTCTTCCTCTGAACACATTTATTTAATGGAATAATAGAAGCCCAGAAATCATCTAGGGAAATTCATATGATATCATCATGTTGTGCCATTCTTGCTGTAAATAATTTTCCATTTTTCTGCTTGGCCATTCTGTTTGTGCTTATTGTTGCAAAAGGCGTGTAATGGATATGTAAGGTTAGTTTTAGAGCAATTCATGGTGATATTGGCCAGGAAATTATTGAAGATCAATTCTCAGAAGGCAACTGTTCTAGAGAAGGGAGTTCTGATAGCCTGGAAGATGGTCACAAGCTCTTGGCATAGCACTTCTAGATCTCCTTTTCAAATCTGACTCGGGCTAATGTCAGAAAACAACAGTCCTATTGATTGTTTTTTTCTCATGCTAAATAGTCTATTTTAGAACGCACAATAGCAAAAACAAATAGTAATGTTTTGAAGTTTTTCTGTGGCCCAAGTACATCTTTCAAATTTAGATTATGAATTCGAAATACCTGACCTCCTCTGAAGTCTTGCTTATACATACTGTAACCATTAGACTACATTGACTTTATTCTAAAAAACTTAAAGAGATTGAAGATTATTGGAAGCTGCACCACTTATGCAAGCAACATATTTTTTTGTCAGTACATGTGTCGAAACTGATTTATACTGATAAGTACTAAGATTGTTCCAGAATGGGTACTGTAAACAGATCAGAACCTAAGACAATTGGTTTTACAAAATTAGAGATATAAATGGACTGTATCAATAATAAGATGAGACAAACAGATATGTGAACTGACAATTGACATGAAAATGGTGTTTCTCAGTACACTAAAGTGCCATAAATATGGAATAAAATATGTTCCCTAAATGAACCAGATGGCCTTCACTTATGTTTTCACATGTACATTGGTAGAAAATACCCTTGTGATATTAAAGGATACACAATAAGCATTGTTTTGTAGGTTATGCAATATTCTTTGGAAGGAGCCACTTGTTGTTCATGTACAATTTTCAAAATAGTTTTGATTTTCATCAAAGTTATCTTGTTACAGCACCTAACTAACTAGCACTCTCAGTTGTGGTAGAGTTGGAAACATTATTCTCATACTGTTAAGGCTGTAGATATGGGTAAAGCTGAGTCTGTGGCTGATTATTGGTGGAAAAAATGAATTCATGAAAAATACGTGCCAACAATAACAACTCATTTTGACAATGAAATGGTGACGTATCGTGGCTCTTTATAGTGGATGATGATTGATTTAACACTGTTCATTTCCACAAATAGTTTATTTCACATTATTAATTATTGATATTAACGAAAAATAAAACGTTACACAGTAAAAGAAAGGAATGACTGTTGATTATATGAATATAAATTATAAAGTAGGAAAACTAGAAAACACATGTTATGTTTACAAATTGTCAACACTAAAACATTATACCGTGGGCTATTAGAATAATATAGAATAATAGACTGCAAACAAGAGTAACCAAAAATTATCTGCCCAAACCCGTTCATGAAGAGTGTAGATCGATTGGACCTAATGTTGGCATATTACCCTTGTGAAAGGAGGAATCTGCATTGGCCAAATACCTCAAATATTTGTGCACGTTATCTTTGTAAATGGTTTTTAATTGCACAATGTCTATAACATCAATGCCACACTTAGTCTATGTGAGCCTGGACTATCTGAAGCTTGAAGTATCACAAGGACTTAGAATAGTGAAAGAACTAAACAATAGCAGTGGGAGGAGTTATATACATACAGTATTTAAATGTTCATTATATGTGTTTGTGTGTAAGTTTAATTGCACAGCTGACAGTTTACATACTAGAGTTCACATGTTATATTTTAAGATTTTAAGATAAAACAATTACCAGGCAATCAATATTGGGCACAAGATTCAATGGTCATGGATCCGCAGCCATGGCTATGACGTATGTATAGCATATGGTTTCTTGTCAGCTACCATTTATTAATAAAAAAATATATAAAATTTGTGATATATATATACTTGGAAAAAAGTCAAAAAGTCATTAGATATTAAAAAAATAAAAATATCAAGTGATCTCTTGTCATAAAGCTAAATCCAATCCATCGAGCCATTTTAGACCTGACTTACTAATTCTGTTAAAATGTTAGCTAGTCCCTCAAAAAAAAAAAAAAAAAGGGAAAAAAAAAAAAGAGTGCAAGGGGCACACTGTAACTATATGATCCATTGTTTGGAGAGACTCTCCACAGTCACATGACTGTGTATTTCCAGTTGTTACATTTGCCCACATGTGATTCAATTTGGAACCGATTCAACAGTGTCCAGTCCCTACAAGAGAGGTTCATCCCACCTACAGGTAATGACAGATAATCAGAAATCAATAAGTAATTAACAATAAGGAGGGTGATGTTGTTTGCGCCCATAGCAAATCTCTAAAGCTGTATACACCACCTGCCTGGGTAGTTCTAAACGAACAACAAACCTGGTATTTGAACCTTCATGAGTTTGTTTCCCAACTATGACTGCTACAACACAAAAAAATAACGTCAGTTATAAGCATACGAAAATTCCAGTTTTTCTCAACACCTAACTTTAGGTAAGTTAAACAATTTCTCAGTTGCAATTAAAACCGTTTTCAGCAGTCAAGTTGCTAAAATGTCTTGTGAAAAAGAGTTTTAGCTTACCAATAATTAGTGATTATAATCAGATTCACAGTATATTCCAATGTCTGTGCTTCAAGGCAGTACCAGTAAAATACTTCCAGTTATTTGTTTGATCCTAATCAGTTATATTAATCTAAATTTCAGTATATTATTCAATTATAATATGCTGTCGAGACATGCAGGAAGGTCTGTCAAGACCTACATCGGGTGTTTGATGGGTCCGTCAAGAAATCTGTCAACTAAGCAGAAAGGCATTTATTATGAATTGGAACTGAAAGTGTATACTTGTCATGCTCACGGCCCAATCTTTGCCTCAACAAACCTACTCAACACTTTAAATAATAATTTAAAATGTATTATTACTTACTGATAATAATGTAATTGATATACATCAACTAAAAAAATCCTGTTTTTTAAATTTCTCTCGCCAGTTCACACAGGCCTGTGTGTGAACTTTATTCAATGAGTGAAGTACCAACCATTGGCTCATTCGAACCTTGGACCTTGCCCTCCACAGTTCGAATCCTTAGTCACTGAGCCACCACACTGTAAGGTACAGAAAAATCCAATCCATTGGCTAGGTAAAAAAAAAGATTCCACTTCAGACTCTAAGGAACAATAAGAAAACCACAATAATATACTAATTTCATGCCTCTGTTAATTTTCTTTTGTCTCACCAGATCAGCCCTTGCTTCACCTTACAGAGAATCATACCCTTATACTGTAAGATTTTGTTATCATTGAACCCAAGACTAAAGAATGTTCCATGAATATCAACTATATTGCCATACAAGACAATAGTAAAAAAAGTTCAACTATATTATAACTATGCATAGCATGTTTCTTTCACAAGTTTGTTCAGTCCTTAATTGCTGCAATATAGTTATTAAAATTGTACAGACTTCTTCACTAAATAAATAGGTTGAATATGTTAATTTTACTAAATTTGAATGGTTTCTTATAAATCAATAGTTTTAGTATAAAACAAGACATATGCACTAAACATTTTATTAAGAGCAAAAATAAATGCTCAGAAGAACTGTCTGATTAAGAGGAATAGAACATGTTGATGTACTCATGACATCAGTTAATAAGAGAAATATTATTCTTGAAAACAAAGACTTAGATACAAGAATTCTACTGAGAAGTCCTTAGCATGCATTTACAAGAAACAACATATATATTTTATGGAGAAAGAATTTGTACAAATCACAATTTTATGAGAAATAACAATAGAGACGAGACGGAGAAGAATAATAAATCCAAGAACCATGCACATTCAATAGTGCACAGGCACAGAGCACATTTTAACTTACTCTTCCCTGATTTTGAGTATGAAGAGCTTTGATGAGAAGACTTCTTAGATAGGGTGAAGCTGGACTCTTCCAGAGACTCTGTGTTTTCTGAGATGACAGCACTGGGGAAGGTTCGTGTTTCTACTGTAGTGTTGGCGACGTAGTAACGTTGGTCATCTGTAGGGGCAGGGGCAGCTTGATGTGAGATTGGTTGGAAGGTGGTTTGTGTTACCGAGGGTTGAGACTGTTGTATCACTACTTGTTGTGATTGATAGTGAAAGGCTTGTGTCTTTTGTTCACCTTGTTGTGACTGAGAGGTCTCAAAGTGTTGTTGTTGAAAGACAATAGGTTGAGGATTCAGGGGTTCTGTGCTGGGTTTAAAAGGTTGTTGGGCTTGTGAGAAGGAAACGAACTGAGTTTGACGAGAATCCTCTTGGATTTCCTCTGTCTGTTTAGACTCTACTGAGGTTGGAAGTTTTTCTTTTTCCGCTTTGGGTCGCATTATAGGTCTTGTACTGTTTTCAAAAGTATTTATCAAATCTTTTACAGGTACTTTTTCATAAGGCTTGGATGAATCCTCTTCTTCTTTAATTTCCTTAAGACTAGAAGAAGAGGGCTTCCTTGAAGTTGATATATCATCTTTTTTAATACTTGTTTGAGATTCCTTTTTAGAAGAAAAATCTGCTTGAATACTAGACTGGGATTCTTTGATTGATGTAAACTCTTCTTGGACAGAGGTTTGTGATTCGGTTTTCGTTGATTCAGAGCTGGAAGTTGTTTGTTTTGCAGAGAATGTAGCCTCTGTGTCTACTGCTGATTTATCTTCTGAGACAGTTGATTTTTTTTCTGACTCTTTGGCTTGAGTTACATTGAATTCAGCAGTTTTTGAACTCGATGCATCAAGCTGTTCTTTTACTTGTTCATCATTAGATCTTTTAACCTCTTCATTGGTTTGACTTTTTTTTGGTTTAGGCAATTCTACATAAACAACTTCATCAGGCTCTATTTCTTGAGGTTTTATTTCAACTTCTACCTCTTCGCCTTCCTTCACTGTATATTGAACTGTTGTCTTTAATGTGCCTCCCTCTACCATTATCATTTTTTCATTATCAGCACCAGCTTCTACTACAATACCCTCTCCATCTGTATATTCAATCGCTCTTGTACCCTCATCTATGGCTTCTTCAACAATAGGCTTTGATCCATCAGAAATGAATTTTTCGCTGTTAATAGTCATTGTTTTAGTATCTGCTGTTTTTGTTTTTACCAGTCCTGATTTAGGACCAATATCAACCCTCTTGGTCTCGAAGATATTGATACTTAGCTCATCACTCATCTCTGTAACTCTTGGTGGTGGTGTGGGAGGTGGAGGAGGAGGGGGTGGGGTCTTAGCTTCTCCGAAGGGAAGTGGAGAGTTGACCAGCATGGTGCCGTAACCTCTAATGGGAAGATCAGGATTGAAAGGTACTAACTCGTTAACCATCTCCCTTCTCATAACATCAGCACTTGGTGGTAAAGGAGTAAGTGGTCTGTTGGGATCCATAATAGTATTAATATCCAAGAACCCAACCGGGGTCGGAATGGAACGTTCTTGAGGCGTGGTCCTCCCAACTGGTTCAATGTTTCGCTTTATTGGAGTTTGTTTTATGCCTTTAGCTGCCAACCTCTCATTGACTTGTTTGATTGGTGGTTTGATGGGTCTAGCTTCCATCACTTTAGGAACCACAGCAGGGAGGGGTTGGGAACGAGGTTTAGGTCGAGGAGGATCTGAAGTGGGGGTGCTAGGTTTGATGTTGGTAGTGTCTGTAGCAAGAAGCGTGTTAGAAGCTGCCTCAAACAGAAGGCTCACTGAGGTTGGCGTTCTAGGCCTGCCCTCGAAAAGCTTGTCCAAGTCAACAGTGCCTATAGAAAGCAGTGTGTTACAAAGCAAAGCAAGTTCAGACAAGCAAGAAGGTGGGCTGGTTAAATTGAGGACATTTAGCTTCTCTGTAAATATATTGAATTGTTTTATGTATTGAAATAATATTGTTCATGCTACTTCTGACAGACATGGCAAATTAAATACAGAAAAGTTATATTAATCAAATATTGTATAATTTATAATTGGTTACAAACTACTATATTATTTTTAACATCACTGAAATAGACTAATAATGCATATATTTTTGTTTATAAAGTTGTCAAAATTTTAGAAATTTAAGTTATTCTTAACGTAAACCAAAATGTTTAAAATGGGCATGTATAAAACTATTTTTTAAACACATTCAGAGCAAAAAAATAAATAAATAGTCAATACTTCTTCTACTTTATAGCTAATAGTAGCTCAAAGTGGCAAATTGTTGTAGTAGAGACAAATTTACCTTTATTCAAAATACTTATGTGTTTTGGATGTATGCACTTAAGTGGATGCATTATGCATCAAGATTTATATTTTCTTAACTATATACTTTCGCTCACTCTAGCTATTAACTTCTAAAGCAATCTGTACAAAGGAAACTAAATCTCAATTTTGAAAAGGAGTCCATTAAGAAGTTCTTTAAGTAATCGTCAATGTTGAACACTTTGTATTGATCACATATTATTAATATACTAACCAAAGGAAATTAAATTAAATATGACAATGAAGTGGATTTAAATTCTCCTTAGCTCTGTCTTCCGACCAAACTCAAATCAGCTGCCGTTTTTCTATAATAATTTATAAAGTAAACTTGAAAAACTCATTAATTTCTAAATTAATTTAGTTGGATAAAAAACATCTTACAAATTAGATTCAAATATTTGTTGAATAAAATGAAAAATGCCTTTTTTAATATTCAAATCATTTATTGATATTGTGCTAATGTTTTAAAGTAACCATTGACTCAGTTTTGTTGTTAACTTCATGATTCAATATATTAATAAAAAACTGTTTTCTTCTTATAGAGTAACAAAGCTCTAGATTATAAAATATTCTCCAGATCGGTAGATGTAAAGACCGAATAGAAAAGGAATTGGGAGACTAACAAGGTGAACTCAGAGCAGGGAGAAGCTGCTCAGACCAAATAATTACAAAGTCATGGACCAAGGACATTATTATAAAAAGCAGAATCATCACTTCATAAAGGAATATGATAGCATATATAGATAATCTATGTTGAAAATACTCTGAGGACTAGACCCCAAGCAAGTAAAAATGATTGATTTGTTACTAACAGACGCCAAAGTAGAGTTTGGAACAGAAACAGTTTTAATAAATACAGGACTGAGACAGGAAGATGGAGTATCTATACTGTTATTCAATTGTGCTTCAGAGAATGAAAAACAAACAATAATAACATAAAAGTCGGCACTGGTGGCGCAGTGCTGTAGCCCAGCTACTCGGGGACAAAGTGTTTGGGAGATCGTAGGCGATAGATTGGATGCTCGGTTCTCTTAATACCGACATGGCGTCCGCTTGATGGTTGCTATCGGCGTGGACACTACTAGAGAAGTCTGGGGTGTTCATGTTGGGTGGTAATCATTGTGCGGATGTTGTGTGGGGGAGATAACTGAGTATAAGGCTTGTCAATTAGCTGAAAATCAGACCAGCACTACGTGATTCGGATTCCACGTAAAGCTGTAGGTCCCTTAGTTGCCCTGGCTGTTGGGCTATTAATAAATTGCCCTTTCTGAGGAACAGTTGAACTCGGTTAGTAACCAGACTACACTCATCCACACTCATCCTACACTCATATAACCATTTATATTCTCCTTAAAACACCAATATGAGGTTGTGTTTTTATTTATTTATTTTATTTATTCGTAAGACGCCGATCGTCAAGATATGGGCGAATATGGATTTCGAATGAGTGTGATGAGTGTAGATGAGCGAATGTAGTCATTGTTACAAACTAAGGCCGACTATTCCTTAGAAAGTGTCATTAATTAATAGCCCAATGACAAATGAACAGCCGGTGATAATCAGCTGATCCTTCTCAAAATGTATTGACTCTGATTGGGATCGAACTGAGAAACTTTAGCACATGAAGTTGGCATTGAACCAACTACGCTACCAACCAATTGGCGACTCATATGTAAGAATGTAAGAATAAAAATAGAGACAGGAAACAGTACACGATTAAAGTGTCTAGGATTTGCTGATGACCTAGCATTATTATCCAATAACGTACAATACCATACAAGGTTCAAGATGAAAACCTGAAGAAATTAGTGGGATATATAGACTTGAAAATTTCATTTAAACTACTTGTCTTTGAAAAAGTCAGTATTAACGGACAATGGATAGATACTGTCAATGGTTTTAAATCATTGGGGGAAACCATATAGCAATATAGGGATGAAAATAGAGCATGGAAGGAAAGATTAAAAACAAGGAAAATCACAACTGACGTGAAATGAGTAGAGCAAAAATGCTTATCAATAGGAACAAAATAATGATAACCGACAGAATATTAAAATTGAAAGAACAAAAATAAGAACTTGCATAAACAACAAAAAAACTACGCACAGAAGAAGTTTGGGGATTGATACCCAACAATGAAGTATATATGTGGAAATAACTCACCACATATTACACGAGAAAGAAAAGGATATCATACTTTAGACATATAATAATGTGCTTGATAATATACAAACTAGACAAATCGTAACAAAATTGAGCAAACTTAAGACAAAATCAGATGTTAAAAAGAAGATTAAAGGCTAAAATAAATAAAGAGAGACAGGAAAGGATTAATTTAATTTTTTCAAATGTATTATTGATTAGCTCTTAGCATAGCTATTAACTAATGTACTATAAGTAGTTAGTTACTGATTAATTAAAGCAGTAAACATAATAACATTGGATATCTGTAGAAATAAATATATACCTAAAGTTATTGGTTATGAAAACAACATTTTTATATACATAGATGTATGTGTTAATTTACATATCAAACTGCTTAGTATTTGCACTTTGCAGTCTAATTAGATAAAATATATGTTTTTGAATTATTGTTTAATGTTTTCAGCTGCACTAAGCAAAGTCAAAGGCGGTAGGATCAATACAAATCAGGGAGGGATTCAATATAGGAAGGAAAGTCCTGAAATTAATTACTTACATACCTATAACTATAAACCCAATCTGTAAATAAGAAAAGTTCAATCAGGGAGGGATCAATATAGGAAGGAAAGTCCTGAAATAAATTACTTACATACCTATAACTATAAACCCAATCTGTAAATAAGAACAGTTAAACTAATCAGTTTGTTTTTATTGTCTTTTATTTCAGCTTGATTAACACACATTAATTAGTTATTCTTGTGCATTAATGAATTAAAACGCAAGAAAGTTCCTAAAGTGACGAAATAACTTCACAAGTAGGGTTAGTAATGCAGTATGATGGGGAAATGTGTGGTAAACAAATATTGAAAAATTTACTACAATTAGGCCGGATAGATTGTGACATCCGTGTTATATTTAGAGCATGTGGGGGTTTCAGTAGCAGAGGGGAATCATTCTACCACTTTGCCACCACACATCATGGGTGTGACTAACTACCGAACTGAAGCTCTGGTCAGTGTTCAATTTTCACAATAGTGTTTAGTTGTAACTGTGATAAACTGTACAAGTTTGTTTTGTTGGTATTTATTGTTTACATTATTATTCATTGTGTTTTTGCTATTATTAATTGTTATTTGAATACTAAATGATAATTTAATTTAGTCCTTCTAAGATCATTAAATAACCAATGGTCACTGCTGTTAATGACAAAGTGGGAGAGGCTTGTTGCTGCGCTGCCAAAATGTGGCCTAGCATATATCTAGTTTCCATGATAAAATTAAATGGAATAACACTGTTGAGAAAGAGAATCTCTCTCTCTCTCACTTCCACCACTCAGTACATCTCTCTCGCACTGGTGATTTCATTATGTCACAATCTAAGGGGCCTAGTTTGTAAACTAATATTTTATTTTATCTTTTATCAATTGATAATTTCTGAGTCTGTTATTGAGTATGTTTGATTTTTTACATGATTGCTGATTAAATTTCTGTGTTTACCAGCTAAATTATACTGCAGTATTACGGTACTTTCCTTGATTTAGACTTTTATCTGCAATTCAAAGTATATACATAATTTGAACATGAATTTATTATTTTTTATTTATTAATATCATATTCAAAAGCGCAAATGAGGTTCACACCTTGGATTTTAGGGCTATGGTTATAAAACTATTTAACAACTATTTTCCCTTTTACTTTGGTGCCACTGTCCCTGTATAATTTGGTGACATTATTATATTTTGTTTTAAAAACTTATATATGAATTTTGATATGTTAAAAAAGAATCATCTACATTAATAAAAATAAATGTATGTCTGTCTCTATGTTTGTCCTTTATGCATTACTACACCACTCATCCGATTACCATAAAACTCTTAAAGAAGTTATTGGCTAGACTCCTAGGAAGGTTTCTTGTATGGTTTTATTCACACCTGGTTCTAGGGCTCCATCCCACTGGCCTTTAAAGTTTCAATATTAATCTTAGAGAGTTACTTTATTTATTTAATTACTCATCAGATGTTAATTAAAAACAAATAAAATAAAAACTTGCGATATAGACTAAAAATTATTTGTTAAAATTAACAGATATTTAACAAAAATCTTAGGATATAATCATTCTATAGCAAAGCATGGTAAACAGCTTTTTCACTGTAAAATCCTTAAAAACCACAATTTTTGAAATCTTGTCATAGTGCATTAAAGGCAAATAATGTCTACACCTTTTTTCATTCATATTTATAATGAATGCTACATCTGTGATCTCGGCAACAGAGATTTGAATCGACTGATATATATTAACAAAACAATGTATAGAACATTCTGGCTGATATTGGCCAGAATGTTTGTGTAGTAAGAAAAAAGACACACCTTTTCATACACATCCTTCTTTTTTTTGGAGGAGTGAGGATTTTCTAACCTCGAGCGAGATCAGAAAGTGTGAGCTTGTATTTATTTTAAGTTTGTATTTTGATTACCCTTGATACTCACTGAAGGGTTGAAGTTGTTGCTGTGGTGCTGTCCAGGATTTCGCTTGGTACATTCCTGATGGTTTGGGCGGTACGCCATTGGTTGTGGGCAGAGGTGCACCAGTCACCGTCTGGTACACGGGTGCAGATTGGGGGGCAAACATCACAGGAGTGGTTGGCACTTCTTGAAAGGCAGTATCCACAGAACCAGTCTCAAGGGCGGCTTCCCAAGGAGATTTAACCAGTCTTAGTCTGGGCTGTGCAAACCGCTCCTTATAACAACAACAAAAAACAAATAAATAAAATTGTACAAATAATCAATGCTGATTTTTTACAAACTACAATTATTTTGAAACATAGTTAAAATTGTGGAATGTCCACTATATAAACATAATATAGTGGACTGTATAAACACTTCAAACAAAATAATTAAAATGTAGATAATGTATTGTTTGGAATAGGAAGATTAACCTTTCAGTTAAGACGTTCAAAATGGTTTGTTGGCGTATACATTTGAAGACTTTTGTTGCCTTTTAAGTGTTCGAATTTGCGACCCTTTTTTGTTATATACTAACGATAAAACATCTGTCCTGAACTGTGAGGCCTAACTCTATGCCAACGATATTAAAAACTCTAAATATCAATGATTCAAGACTGGTTCTTCAATCATGTATTTACTAGACCAAAAGGTTGGCCAAGAGAACCTCATACCACAGAATCTCATCAAAACAACGGTAGTTTGCATAGAAAAACGAATCCGTCATTCTTATTTGATGGGATCAGTGGCTGTAGAATGCAAAGAAAGCGTGCTGTGCAGAATCTTGACGTTCTCATAGATTCTTAGTTGATCTTCTCATAATACCATAATACAGTTGTCTCAAAAGCTGGGATTTAACGAGGAAATTGGCTATCGTTATGTGTATCACCAGGCATTTTACTGACAAGCACGCTCTCCAGTTTATTTAACGCTCTCCAGTTCATTGTTTCGAAGTGAACTGCCTCTGTCATTTTGAAAAAGAACTGGGCACACGGATGCAGCAATCAAGACCGTCCAGAGAAAATTTCTCTCGTAGATGATTTGCAAGTTACAGAAGTTAGGCATAGTGGAAGCGCGTCTAGAACCAACTTTTATAGCTCGTCGTACTGTGACTGGCTTGTTTTTATTGTTTTTTATTTTATATAATATATATATATATATATATATATATATATATATATACATATATATATATATCATTATCGAAATTCGTTTACTGTGAAATTTGTTTTTAATCATGGCACTCTTGATACCTGGTCAAATATTTTCTACTAAACCAGTGTAGCCATAAAGCGAAACGAATTTTGATAATGATTATTGCACATATCTAAGGGTGTTGAAATCAACAACATACTATACAACTCTTGACTGTGACTAAACTAACACTCAGATAATTTAGCCCCATTCTCTAGTGTTGCATGATTACCGTTTTGGACACTTGAAAATTAAAAGGGGAGATTGGAAGCCCCATAAAAACGCAATTAAAAGAATAGTTTGTAAATGGTACCATGTTATCAAGGTGAAAACTAGTTAGTTTTCTTTTTCATAGGTTTTGAATAAGCTACCAAGTTTTAAAATACTCTACAAGGTTCATATGATTGTCAGCACTACGGTTTCTGCTGTACGAAATATCTGCATTTTGATAAGGTAATGCTACATCATCAGTGTAAATAAAATCGCAGGATCAGGATAAAGAACTCCTCAACTAAGAATGCTTTAGATACAGCCAAGGAAATTTGCCAACTCCTAATTTCATTATACCTTTAGGATTATTGACTTGTCAGATAGTTGGTAAGCTTATTTTAAAAAAATAACTATACATTTTATTGATTCAAAGGTTTCAGATCCCTTCTTACTGCATCAAGAGGTTAGAGCAGATGGCAAGATATTTCAGACACTCTGATGTTTTAAATTCATCAAACATGTCCTCACTCTCAAGACTCAAACCAGGTATGTAGTTTTTATAATCGAGAAACGTACAGTCTAGCTGCAGATAGAACTATGTAGAATAGGTCTAGCTGGCTATAGAAGAAACCATTTGTAACTATCATAGTGCTTCACCGCCGGTGAGATAAATTTTATACCATTATGAAGGCTTCCCAATCAGCTTCATTACAGATGATCATGTGATAGGGATTGGAACCCCTAATGAAACATTTACAAGCTTGATTCAAAACTAAGGAAGGCACTAAATATTTTCCTTTCAATGGTCATGGGTTTGAGAAATTGGCAAAATAAGCAAAAATAGTGGTCAGGTTGTGTACAAAGTGTGATTCCAAGCTGATTAGTATCCTTTCATTATCATCCAACATTGGCTGTGATCCCCAAGTCCCCCAACGTAAAGGACCAGATCCGGATGGTTATATGTGAGTTATTGCCTCTGAATATTTGGTGGAATGTAGATATTGACATTGGTAATTCCAGACACTTTGACTGCCAGTAAAAAAAAATAATGTTATCACATTGAACAACAGATGCATCACTGATGTCCTGCCCAACTTACATTGTCACTTCATAGAATCTGTGGTCTACGGATCTAGCATTTATATCCAGGTACCCTCCTTACTACTTTCTCCATTTTCAACGTGTTTCTTGGAGAGTAAAATATCAATATTGTTCTGGAGGAGGTACTTACTGATGCACTCAAAAGTAGCTAAAGTGTCCGTTCCCCAAACTACCAAGCCACCGCTGGGAAGTCGATAGGCCTACAAAGCACTATAGTAGCAATGCAATATTACCATCAGTGGGCTAAAACATTTTAAAATTAAAATAGTCAAGACTGAAATAAACACTTTCACACATTTAACTAAACAAATTAAAATAATATAAAAGCATTCATGTTTTACATAAATCTTATGGTCCATTCGAACAGGTCTTCACCTACCAAATGACACTTCAAGTGTTACGATACGATTATTATTATGGAGACGAATCCTTGTTTTTGGTGTTTTATACTAGCAGATCATAATTTGTGATAGTCTAGCATCCCAAGTTTTGGATGAACTTCATAAGAGGAGTTCAAACGAAACAAACAAACGCAAAGCTTAAGGACTGCTGCAGACGAGACCAACATTCACCTTTGGAGACTACTACAGCAGGATGTGCGAAATAATGCATTTTGCCTTAACCTACCTTCATGAGTTATTATTAATTAAATTAATAATCTTGGTTCAAAAGAGTTCCCCCACTGATCATTTTGTACCGTGCTGTCTGCCCTAGACCGTCAATCGAAGAACAAGCAGATAATGTTTGTCCAACGTACCATTGCAATGTGGTATAAACATTACACCTACCTAGGTTACAGCACCAAGTTTAGAGCTTTACCTGAATCTCATTCATCTTTTGAACATTTCCGACGCGTTGAGCGCCATCCTTAAGATAGGAGGGGGGCGGGAGCTTAGTGGTGGGAGTTGGAGTGGTGGGCTTCAAGGGACGGAAACCCTTGTAGCTAGTGCCTTGCTGATTTACGCCCGAGAAGATGGAGTTGTTTTCTGAGAAGTAGGAAGAAGTCTTCACGTTGTTCTCGTCCACCACCCACTTCTCCGATTTCTTGCGGCGCTTTGCAAAAAGTTCAGCTCCTGTGGACAGGTTGCATAGTAAGCGTTTTCCACATTTTAAATATTTTTTATTTATTAGTTTTTTAAAAGGGGCCGATCTCCTTTGTAACCTTACTCTACCCATTCCCCATAGGCTTTTGAATTGTGCGGAGAACTTATCAAACAGAGTAAGGGGGAGAACCAGTACAATACGAGGTGGATATTACTGATACAGACAGTCAAGGCCAGGATTCGAACCTGCGCTATCCCTAACTTTGGTATATTGTCCTGACGCTCTAAACAACTCGATCACAGCCTCACCAAATTCAATTGGAATTTAATAACCAAACGCCAGAAAGTTTAATGAAAGCCATCCTGTTACTCGCTCTCATACATATAAAATGTTCATTGATACAAACAGCATTACTTGATAATTTTATGTATTATCTATTGGTTTACTGTCGGACGTACGTTCTGTCATTAAAGGTACTTCTGGATTTGTACATTTTACACTATTTAATGTACATTTACATTAAAATGATGTTAATATATTCACTTATGTAATTGAACATTCAAATCGGGTTCATGTTATGAAACAAAAACATACGATTAAGGATATAACCACTAGGTTGTGGTGGCACTGCACTCCCATGAAATAGACATGGGACTGTTTCATAAACATTTACAAAACATAGTGCATTGGGTGTAACCCTTAATTATATACACCTACAATGTATGCGTACAAAATTAATGGTAAAATCTAATCTCCCATTTTTGCAATATCCCAAATATCCATTTAGAGTGGAAATTATATATCTCCCATAGCAGTTATATACTTCAAACTTTGAATAAATACATTAATTAATATAATAATTCAGGACCAATTTTTGTATCCAATTTTTTAAGCTTTTCATCCAAACCCAAGAAACCATTTAAATAAAAACACATTAGGAAATTGATGATATTTTTCAATTTCTGAGTAATTCATTGAGATTTTTTAATTTTCTTGTTTTTTAAAAAAATTGATAATTTTTAATTATCTGTATGTTAAAACAATTTAGGTTTTTTGTATACCTTTTAGATTTAAAATTCTTCTGTGTAGGTAATTTTGTCTCATTTCATTCATAGGTTACTTTATATTAATTTTTACATCTTAGCTTTAACACTTTTAAATATATTTATTTTGCAATCTACATATCAACTTTTCTAAGTCATCTACAGGCATATGATAAGGTTATAAACAAAAAGTTAACATTTGTTAAGTTTTCTTTTTTATTTTTGTAATCGTGATTTTGAGTTCAGCAAAATTATATTTCATATTTGTTTTATTAATTTGTTATTGATTGAATTCGTTTATCAATATTCATTGAAAATATTGAAATGTTTTTACCTTATTATGAAACCTCTTTGTGCACTACGAAGTACAGTAGGCTATTATTTAATCCGTTTTGCTCATGAGTAATGCTGCATGTCAACAAAACTATCAGTATTTAGTGGGTGTTTCGTTTTTCCTGTTCTATATCATTGTGTACTTACACAGAGAAAAAAATAAACAGAGGTCGGATGCAATAGTACACTAAATGTATGTTGAGTTAGTGTGTCGAGTGACTTTTCCAGTATGCCATACAGATGGCAGGGCCAGCACCTTTCAATCCTTCTTTTATTCCCCCAAATCCTCAACGATTAACGTAATAATTAATACTACAAATGTATAAAAATGTACACTAGTTGTAATTTATTTATAATTGCCACTGAGGCGTTCGTTGTGGCCATAGGAAAGCAACCTCTGTTTCTTTTTTCTCTGTGGTACTTGTAAATACACCGCAGTCCTAAAACTATTAGTATTTATAAACCATTCCCTAAACAAGACTAAGCATTTCGTCACTTGTGCTACGTCTCCAGAGAATGCAAACATTTATCTATCCTTCCATATCTTCCACGTTAAACAATCAATATCAAAGGTAAGTCTATCCTTTTGTTTCACTCTCAAATTGATTTATTTCAACGCAGGCTGTTCTCTATCTCTATTAAACCTATTAATTTTAGACCTCTTGCTTGCTTAGCGGCCATCACTTCTGCTTCATGTACATATGATCACGGATTCAACTCCCACTTAAAATAATGAAGGTTCACTTAAAATAATGACACTTAACCGAAATAATGACATTTTTTTCACCAAAAAATACAAAATAACGGATCTAAAACAACTGGGAAGTTTATCGCTAATTATAAATACAAGTATAAAATTAATTGATCAGCAAAGACAGAAAATGCAAACAACCAACATAACTAAATAAATATGATTACAATTGTTCCAAAATTGTACAATACCCGTTATCACCTACTGTGGCGCTTACACCACTTAAAGTTTCTTATCATTAATACTATCTTATGTCAATTTACTGTGTAAAAATATTTAAAGGCCATGTGATAAATTACAAACTTAAAGTTAACACCCCGCTTAAATAAATAACTTAAAATTAAAGAAAATCTATTTTATGGGCATGTTTAGTTATTAATAAAACATATACGAATGTACTCCGTTTGTAGAATAAGAAAAAATGCCACTGGGGTACAAAAAATTAGTCTCTATTTATCTATACATTTAAATAATCGTGAAATGTCTTTTGTTTTAGCGATTTTTTTCAATTTGAATAATTCTTCAAAAACTCGTCTCATATCTTAAGAATAAAACAGTACCTCCTATACAGGCATCCTTTATTTAAAATATTTTGGGAAAATAGCCCGTTTAAGGGGTCTGAGGGTTGTATTTTCTACGCTACCGTATCCTCTTAGGACACTATTAAATATTTTATACTACACAATGCTTTTCAGTTGCTATTAAAGGCTGTGCAGAAAGGCATACCACCTACAAAAAGGTACAAACTTAGCTCACATAAAAAATGATTTAAAATCGGAATAAGGGTTGTTGAAATCTATGGTTAGTTCTAAAAGCAATTCAAGCGATATTCAGTTGTCGCTAGATCTAGATCTATTTGAAGTTACAAAATACAAAAAATGAATTTATGCCTACCTAAATAATCATAGCTAAAAACTACAAATGACAATTTTGAATGCAGAGTACTAGAGTGGTTCAGTTTTAAAAAGTAGGTTTTAAGCTGTTTAGTAATTTTCTTCAAATATACTAATTTTAGTTTAAATGCAAAAGTAACTTATCATTATAACAGGAATAATAATGACAAGTACCTTATACATATAAACTAATACGAGTTGCAAACGGTTTGTATTTATTGGTTTGTTTGGCCAAGAAAAAAACAGTATTATGTAATTACTCAATGAAATACGGAAAAGTCTGTAAATCATGTGAACAAATGTTGAACTAATCGATAGGTCCTACCTGTAATGCCCGGCAGAGGTCAAATGATATCCAATGCACTGCACGGTTCGATGTCGCTTGTTCGATTGACTAACTCGTCTTCGTCCCTTACCTAATTGACTACCTGCCAAGCTCCCAACTCACCTTGATCAGTTATATCCACCTAATGAGTCATTTGGCAATTTAACTGGTCCTCTGACATATCGATTGATTAATATCCCCAGACTCCCACTCGTAGTTTGTTGTGTAATATTTCATTGATTGGATCCCTAGATCTGCAATTTCACGGCATTTATGTGATTTTATAAGCTAATTATTTTCTAACTATGTTAGTGGCATTTTATGGAGTAATTTTCTTGCAGTAATATAAATTCAAGCATAGAAATTATTAAGACGTCGATCTTAGATACATGGCTGAATATGAGGAGCGAATGAGTGTGATTGTGTAGATGAACGAGTGTAGTCATCGTTACTATATAAAGTTGACTGGTTCATGGAAAGAGCCATTATTTAATATTTATTTATTTTTTTATTTATTTTTTATTTATTTTTTTTATTCATAAGACGCCGATCGTCAAGATATGGGCGAATATGGATTTCGAATGAGTGTGATGAGTGTTGATGAGCGAATGTAGTCATTGTTACAAACTAAGGCCGACTATTCCTTAGAAAGTGTCATTAATTAATAGCCCAATGACAAATGAACAGCCGGTGGTTATCAGCTGATCCTTCTCAAAATGTATTGACTCTGATTGGGATCGAACTTACAACCTTTAGCATATGAAGCTGGGAATGAACCAACTACGCTACCGACCAATTACGCTAATATACCAACAGTCAGGGAGAATAAGAAATATGAAGTTTTACATGGACTTTGAACCACGTAGTATGGGTCTGATGTTCAGCTAACTGACATCCGGACACTGACTATAACCCCTGATTTCTCTAGTGTTGTTCACGTCTATAACAACCACCGAGCAAACACTGTGGTAGTATTGATAGGACTAAGCACATAACCTATCGTCTAAAATCTCCACAACACCGTTGTCTACAAGTAGCTGGGTTACATCACTACACACCTGGTGCCGACGGTGGTAAAGTACATTAGTTTCTAGTTCAGACGTGCTCATGAACATCCACACGCCTTGAACTCGTCCAATAAGACTTGTTCACTCCACATCAAGCCTGGTTTGATTGCGAAAGCTATTAGTTACTGTTCTAGCAGTTATAGATTAATAATTTCATTCATATTTTTACTGCTATGAAGATTGTTAAAACTCTGTTCTAGAAGTTCCAGTGTTACCCCCCCCCCTCATACATGTACATTAGTGATGGCCATCCGGTCCACCCATACATGTGCAGTAGAAGGTAGATTCGACTAATTAGGAATCAGGAGCATATTGAGGGATATATGGTTGCAAGTTAAACGGTTGCAAACAATATTTTTACGAATTCTTGCCGAAAACGGCGTTTCTTTCCAATAGTTGTGTTTTTACACGTTTTAAAATTAAATTGCTCAAGTGGAAATAATTTGGCATACTTAGCTGATGGAAACTATACCTGGTAGATAAGTAGATTACCTAAACTTACTAAAACCATATCCAAAATTATAAAGATAAATGCCCAAAACTAGTTAAATAAACTTTGTAGGCAATGCTAGGAAACTTAAATTTAAGATATATACCTAGGACCTAATCTCCTATTTTACTAACTGAAAGCGGCTTTTACTAGCGATAGGTAAGGTCTATGACGAAAACTCAGAAATTAATTTGTTTACACTTCATTGTAAAGGAATACTCCATAATTTCGGAAAATATTTTTTAAATCCTAGGCACACATTAAAGGTCACCAGATCTTTACTTGTATTCAAACAAAACACATCAACTTGGCCAGGTTGTTTATAAGCTTACAAAATATTTGAAATAGTAACACGATACAACGTGCAAAATTATCCTGATTAGCTAATAAGAAATAATCTGATTTATTTCGCATATTTAATAAGTGTCTTAAATGAAATACACACTAAGGATGATTTTATGCAGCGCGTTCCGCGTTCCGGAACATGACCATTGCCGTGTCCCGCGTGGTCAAGCGTCTTCACGACGTTGACTAACGTGCGTTCACTCGAGACGTGCATATGACGTTTTGGTCAAGCGTCTTCACGACGTTGACTAACGTGCGTTCACTCGAGACGTGCATATGACGTTTTGGTCAAGCGTCTTCACGACGTTGGCTAACGTGCGTTCGCTCGAGACGTGCGTATGACGTTTCGGTCAAGCGTCTTCATGGCGTTGGCTAACGTGCCTTCGCTCGAGACGTGCGTATGACGTTTCGGTCAATTTTTAATGCCACGTTCCCAAAACTGAAATGGTTGGGAAGCGTATACTTTGATATTCTTTGTGCAGTTGTGCTCGTGTAGTGCTGACAACTCGAAACATGGACCCAATGTCATGTAACATAAGTATGTAAGAAACACTGTAAACGAAGGATTTGGTCAGTAAATCTTATAAAAAGTGTAAGATTTCAGAGAAGAGTGTTTCGTACGTTATTTAACAAATTGCTAGATAGTGACGCATTTTAAAACTGTTTCCGTATGTCTGAAGATTACTTCAATGGCTTAAAACAACCATGCATAGGTGTCAAGGTGATATTATGGTTACGGCTGACTAATATCGTCACGCAATTGGTCGTGGCAGTCCCAACCTCATCGTAATTTCAGCACTTGCTGTAGGAGCGCTCTGAAGTTGAACCGGGAGTTTCAGTAAATGGACTGTACAATATATCACACACTCCTCAACTTACCTTTGCCTTTAGGGGCGTTGAGATCCCTTACGAGGTCGAAGCAAACTTCAGGGCTGAGGCAAGGCTGGATGTTGTATCCTTGTTTCTGGAGAGTACTCAAGTCCTGAACCTGTCCACGAGGGTCCATCACTAGCTTCAACATGGATTTGGTGGATGTTTCCTGCAAGATAAGTCCATTTTTAATGTAATTTATATAACTTTTTATGTAAGTAGTATAAAGAGTATTATCGAATGTATAAATTATGAATTATATGGTAGAAAAAAGTATTTCTATAGTTAAATGTAGTAATAATTTCCCGTATGGTACCTCAGAATGGGAAGTCTGGCTGCTGTACAGGGGTGGAAGTTGGTTGTCCCCAAAAGGTGATGGTGGGAACTGTCCTTTCCCTTCTCCTGCAACAATTCAATTAGGTTAGGTTTGGGTTAGGTTGGATTGTGATAGTTTATGTTTGGTTGGTTGAGTTGGGTTTGTTAGATTAGACTGTGATAGTTTATGTTTGGTTGGTTGAGTTGGGTTGGGTTAGGTTAGATTGTGATAGTTTATGTTTGGTTGGTTGAGTTGGGTTGGGTTAGGTTAGATTGTGATAGTTTATGTTTGGTTGGTTGAGTTGAGTTGGGTTAGGTAGATTGTGATAGTTTATGTTTGGTTGGTTGAGTTGGGTTAGGTTAGGTTCATTTTTTGACTAATCGCATATAAAAATTGTTGTTACGAATCATTCTGGAAGGCAAGCAATAGATAGATTCCAGTGACATTATATGAACAAATCTTCAAAGTGGTCTTTGAAGCATATTTAAGATGTTGATGCTTTAATTTGGTTTTATTACAATTTACCCTGATATAATTTAAGTAAGTATGTAATTTCCTAAAAGTAATTTCAGTGGCACCTACCTAACTAATCGGTTAAATAATTATTAAATGCTTAAACTACTAATAACTTTTTCTTCGTTATAGAATTTCATGATTTTACTGCATCGTCATGTAGTTCAGTAATATTTCAGTTTGTTTACCACAAATTGATATCAATAATTCCAATAAATAGCATATTGAGTAAATTAAATATTATTTTCCTTCCATTGGTTTAATACATCCAAACGTGTGTGTTTTTTTTTTTTTTTTTTTTTTTTTTTTTTTTTTTTTTCACTGTTTAGTAAATTTTACACTAAACCCACTAACTTCATTGCCAAGATCTCACCTTCATGGACCCACTTGACCGACCGTTTCTTACGGTTGACGTACATGGACTGACCCTTGCTCTGCTTGTTGCTGATGTCGCTGAGGGAGTTGCTGATGCGCCGAGCCAGGTCTACCTGCTCCTCCATAGTCGGGTGGTGAGGCCCGTAGAAACTCGAAGATGCGTACATCTTTCCTGCCAAAGATATTGAACATTAAAGTCAACAGTTAACCTTAAACCGTCATGATGTTTCATAAAATGACGTTATGATTAACGTGTTTATACGTTGTATGTTAACAATAAACGTACAACATACAAGTATACTTGGAGTATAAAATCAAAATGCTTAATATATTTTTTAAAGTAATTTTTATATAGTTCGTGCCTGGAACTGAGTACAATGAAGGGTTAAAAAAATTAACATTAGTATCAACTAACAGCTACGGTAGTAAAACTGTACATTTGATAACGAGGGTCAAGACAAACAAATTATACACAAAATACAGAAATTGTGATAGTATTTAAGTTAGTTACACGACCGTACTAAAATTCATTTATAAAATGCTTTGCGAAAGTAAAAATAATTATTTTGGCCGACAATCAAGTATTGTTAAAAAAAGGAATAAATAAAAACAAACAATACATATGAAGAAAACCATTCTAAATTAAGGTAACATATTTTAAATAGTGAACATAAAGGTCTAAGGTCAAAAGTTTGTATAGTTTACAATGAAAAAATTAGAAAATAAGAAACGTAAAAGATGTTGCTTGTTTGTTAATAGAACAAAGTATTATTTAACAACCAAGCACGAAATTAAATTCAATGAACATACCTACAATTAAAAACGAAACTAAGACAGTTATTAGTACATGAAAAACAAATGTTAATGTTAACTAAATTATGTAGATTTTAAATTTAATGTATTGTACAATTTTATCGAATTACTATTGAAAAAAACATATGGTAACTATTTTGTTTTTAATTAATCATATGTATTAATTTAAATGGTAATTATTTGTTTTTGTTGATATTTTTGAAAATGGATCGAAAAATATTTTAAATATTAAATCGAAACATAACCAAAATAATTTTTTATTTAGTGATGAGAAGACTATTTTTCATATTAATAATGTCCATGATTAAAATAAAATGAAAAAAAAAATACTTAAATTAAAGTCCATTAGTCAATTTCAAATGTTTGCTCTCCATGTATTTGCGAGTGTTTGTGATTTCCAAAGTGTTGTGTTCCAAATTGCACCCGCTCAATGGTTGCTATGAGCGTGGGCATCACTAGGGAAGTCTAAGGTTTCTACGTACGTAGGTTCAGATTTTATGAAGTGAAGAAATGAGTGTCAGACTTGTCAGTTTGCTGAAAATAAGACCAGTACTACGGGGTTCGGACTCCACGTAAAGCTGTAGGCCCCTTAGCTGCTCTGCCTCTTCGGTTAATAATAAATACATCTTTCTAAGGAACAGTCGACTTTAATTAGTAACAACAATTCGACTCTTTTATGTATATTTATTTATATCCTTTTATCAGTTACAGTTTTTATTAAGTAGCCTTTAGAGTAATAAACTATCAGTTATAAAAAACTTTTCACTCGTATAATTTATTCGATTTATTTTTAATTTAAATTTAATTGTCTTACTGTTCTTAATTGTATGAGTATTTGCTAAAAACATTGCTGCAAACTGGGAAATGAAAGGGAAATGAGGCAAGAAATGTGAAAAGTTTAATAAAAAAGTGCAGAAGCGTAAAATCAGTGATTGGAATTAATTACCAAAGTTTTTCAAAATATTTTTCTCTAGTGTTCTTCCAATCAGCCTAGCAGTTATAAAAGCCACTTCGTATGTAAACGTAACATTTAATTTAGTAATTTTATTGATGTCAGTAAATATAGTCTTTTATAATGACTAAAGTTTACCAAGTTTATCGTAGAATGTTGTTTATGGAAAACCTCTCAATGTACAGATCCTAACCCTTCTCACGATATACTGTTTCATTTTTGCGTCCAAAGCGTAATAAATGAGGGAGACAAAGGTAGTTGGAAATTTGCCATCATTACGTGAACATTACCAATCACGACGTTTCGATTTGGTAAGACCCATACCTTTTTCAAGTGCTAAAAACTAAATTTTTTCGTTGATATCGTGACCTTGACAGCACCTAATTGGTTATATTAATTTAACCCTGTTAACATTTTATATTTAGTATAAGTTGATTTTGTTGTACCCCATTCTAGAGTCTAGGTAAAAATGTAGATAATTATTAAAGTAGATAAGTTTATTAGTTTAAGAACGTAGTTTTATAACATGTTTGTGTAGATGTAATTTAGTTTTTAGCACTTGAAAAAGGTTTGGGTTTTACCAAATCGAAACGTCGTGATTGGTAATTTTCACGTAATGATGGCAAATGTCCAACTACCTTTGTCTCCCTCATCTGATACTCCATCATTAATAAATTTCCAAAAGCGTAATAAATATTCTACACGCTGCTTTTACATATTATACTTTTACAGTTATACTTTTTTAAATGTTCAAGTATAAGTTATTATTTAATAATATCAAGTTATGATCACTCAGATGTTACAAAAAGATAACATTTGCTGTATATTTTTATAATGTCGAAATCACATATTATTTATTTAACTGAGATTATTTATATAAATAAGATAAGTATTAAATTATCACTATTTAAATGTTACTATTAGTGAACTTTTAACAATGTTTATTAGAAATGACTTCTTGGCCTAATAACAAGAATAACTCGCCAAACAGGCGATTCAGAAACATTAATAATTAGTTGTAATGAATTATAAGGACAGGTAATATTTAAAACTAGCATTAAAAACATTATTAATTATTGGTGTGTTTCTATTGCATCGGTAACTAATATTTTCAATCAGCGATCAGTATAATGTTTTTAGAAAAGTACCCCCTCTCTGTCCCGCTTCTATTAACCTCTCGTCAAGGTCACGCCTACCTTTAGGCTGGGCCAACTGTAAATAATAATAATAATCTTTACTCTATCCAACCTTAAGTGAGGTATTACAATGATATAAAATAATAAAAAGGTTGGAACATTTATATATATTTAAATTAAAGTCGAATTAAAAAAGGCTTCAATGTTAAGTGAACATTACTATAACAAAGTCTTCTAACGAATAGTTTTAAAACTTTTTCTGGATTTCTTATGTGATAAGTCAATAATAATAAATTCATATTTTTTTAGTTTATTCCACCGATATTAGACGCATTTGACAAATATTGAAATTACGTCATGGGGAAATAGTTCACGTAACCAACGCTTCACTTATATACCTTCTAAATCCCAAATATTTTCTAATATAATATAAGTGTAATATACATATTTAGTATTTAGCCTTGCATTCATTCGATTATCTATTCATTCATAATACACTACTATTTATTTATTTATTTTTTTTATATAAATTGCAAACTAAGAACATCATTATTTTGATTGAATAGTTAGTATGTAAGTCTCCGTCGTGCTTTTAACAGTTCATATCAACATCATAATTTGCACAAGCTATCTCTAGTTCTTAATTTTCATTTAGTTTATTAGTATTTAGGAATTCGATCGTCAAGATATAGGCGAATATGGATTTCGAATAAGTGTGATGAGCGAATTTAGTAATTTTTACAAATTAAGGCCGACTATTCCTTATAAAGTGTCTTTTATTAATAGCCGAAAGACATATGAACAGCTGGTGGCTATCAGCCGATCCCTTTCAAAATTTGTTATGACTCTGATGGGGATCGAACTTTTAGCTTGTGAAGCCACGCTACCGATCAGATTTTATGCGCATTGGGCCTATACAAATTATATACTGTATAGTGAAAAGCTCCATCTCAGATATATTATTGGTAAGAAAAATATTTGAGATGTGTTTGTACAACATTCCTTACTGTTGTGACGATGTGTAACATTTTAAATCTTGGAGTTGACATAGTTTGTTATTATACACTATTTATTACTTGCAGTACATAACGTGTCTGTAGACCTGCTTGTTTTGTATACTTTTTGATGATAGTAAACTGTATTTAAAGCACTGTTGCAATGAACACTATCTTGTATACAAGGTGATTGATGAGGCCCTTCCATTACTTCTACAACACAGTCTACTAGTAAAAAAATAAAAATTTAATTCAAACATAGGCCCAAAAATACTTCGTTAGTGGGTTACAGATAGAAACATAGTTCAGCATTATTCCTGGTCATAGAAAAAATAAAATAAATTGACACTAAACTTCTAAAAAGATAAATTCAGTTTTATTTTTATGTATTAACAATTTGCTTTGTCTCATGTGTTTTGATCTGGAAAATATACTAAAGTTGGTTACAAAACATGATGTGTACTCCAACTTACGGCTTCTGGAGGGGGTGACTTCTCCAGAATCCGAGGCGGGGGTGAAGAGTTTCTCCAGGTCGATGGACTTATGTTGGGAGAGACCATCGTGTTCATTCACCTTGACGCCACTTGCGTCCTGTCACAAACATGACTTCATAAGTAACTGTTCACAGTAGACACACGGTGGTATTGAACAACTCACCCACCCATTAACGTTTGTAGGTATGGACCCATCCATCCACTTAGATATACTGTGGTATTGTCCTCGGAACCCACCTAAAGTTGTATGGTAGTATTGTCCCAACCACCCACCTATAGACGTACAGTGGAGTTGAACAACTCACCCATAGACAGATGGACGGTGGTTGACCTAACCACCCACCTATAGACGTACGGTGGTATTATCTCAGCAACTCCCTATAGACGCACCCAACCACCCACCTATAGATGTACGGTGGTATTGTCTCAGCCACCCCCTAAAGACGCACCCAACCACCCACCTATAGATGTACGGTAGTATTGTCTCAGCCACCCCCTATAGACGCACCCAACCACCCATCTATAGATGTACGGTGGTATTGTCTCAGCCGTCCACCTATTGTAAATTCTCTCGGTCATTGACTTAAATTAAAATATTAAATCTTAAACTTCATTTGAAATTGTTAAAATAAAATGATATTTGATTTACTCACTTCACTTAGCAGATTAAATCAATGTGAGAGGTATGAATCAATGATTGGGATCAGGGCCAATTAATGCACACAATGAAATAGATAATCTGACATGTTTATTTAATAATATGGTTGAAAAATCTACCCACTTATCACTACTATCTTAAATGTACATCTGACCAAAGACATGATTTGTACACTAACATATTTAATACGGTATGCAATTTAATCTAGGTTATTATTTAATAGACAAGTGAGTCTCAAAGTAACTAACCTAATGTTTTAGTAAATGAATAATATTAGAGTACAAGAACTGTTCAGGTTTTAATTTATTTATCGCCTTTAATAAGGTTATATTATAAAATTATAAATGTTTACACAAATCTGGTCTGATGCTTTTTAAAATACATTATTTACAATTAAATGCAAAACAAACCATTATATTCAAATCCACAGTAGCTTAACAATCTATAATTAATACAATAAAATTCCCTCTTGAATAAAATACACTGGATATAATTCTTTAAGTCAAATCAATTAATTATATACATATTATGTGAACAAATTATTTATTATTTAAGTCCCCTTCGATATTATAAGACATTTAAAACAAGTATTCCGGTACTTAGCCCTTGTAGATAATTGTATATAGTATAAAATAGTTCCCTTACGATATGAGTATGTTCATTTCTCTTATTACGCAATAGACAGTGAAAATATATTTACAACTTTTATTTGTAATAACTCAATCAAATCAAATTTAAATTATATAGTTATACTTTATTGTTATTAAATTATTTGTTATACACAAGCTTGTATTTATAAGAAAATTATTACGTCACTTTTACTTTATCAATTGTTTATCTATAGTTATTTAATCAAATTATATCTGGTTAAACCATGGGATTCTCTGATATTTCTCCGACATACGGAATTGGATTGAACATACCCAAATTCGCTGTCTTCTCTCCCCTCGAAGTGTTTTGACTGCCGTCGGGCCGTCAGCAGAGATTTCCTAGAGGCTGGAAGTGGTCCCCGTCGACCGGTGCGTATGTCCCAGCTACCCTCTTGGATCATCGCCCTTGATAGCGGGCTTCGCTGATTCCTGGTTAGACAGAGTAGTTGTGGAGTGGTCGGTTCAAGTCGAACCCAGAAGCTGGTGGTCAGGTCAGGCTGACTGGTTCATCTTCTGGTGTCGGCCGACTGGCGGTAGATGAGACCACCTTTGTACTTGGAGTGCCTCCTGGCTACCTGGACCTTTCTTCTGTGATTCTCCAGACTCGACTGCCTCTCTCAAAATTCCCCAAGTCCTCCTTCAATCCTCTATCCCTCTCCAAAATCATCCCTTCCATACAGGGTAATCCCTGCCAATATTTCCATTACCAATCAGATTAGATAATCACCTCGCTCCCTGATTCATTCGTCCGTGTAGTCCCCCACTGCTTGATCCAGTGTCAGCGGAAACCTTAATGGCCGCACTTTGGTGAGTAGTCAATATTTGTTTTAAACCTTTATGTCATCATTTCCACAGTTGTTGGAGTCTGAAAACCGATCCTCAAGCGTTCACTGTCATATTTCCTAACTCCGTGCCTGTCTCCTGTAGATTGCATTGTTTCCTTTATTTCCCAGAACATATCCTTGAAATCCAATTCATCTTTGTTAACTGTTAAAAGAATAAAGGAAGAAAGTAAAATACTTTACACTATACACGTACAGTACTATTGTCCCAACCACCCACCTATACACGTACATTAGTATTGTCCCAACCACGCACCTATACACGTACATTAGTATTGTCCCAACCACGCACCTATACACGTACAATAGTATTGTCCCAACCACCCACCTATACACGTACATTAGTATTGTCCCAACCACCCACCTATACACGTACATTAGTATTGTCCCAACCACGCACCTATACACGTACATTAGTATTGTCCCAACCACGCACCTATACACGTACAATAGTATTGTCCCAACCACCCACCTATACACGTACATTAGTATTGTCCCAACCACGCACCTATACACGTACAATAGTATAGTCACACCCGCTCACCTATACACGTACATTAGTATTGTCACACCCACTCACATAAACACGCACAGTAGTATTGTCCCAACCACCCACCTATACACGTACAGTGGTATTGAACAACTCACCCAACTATAGACTTAAAGTGATATTTAAAACTGGTATCTACAAAACTACTAACCAGATTTGCGTGCTAATATGGTAAATATTTACGCAAATTTGCCGATAGATCCACGCTGAACAACTCTTTTGTGCATCTAGAACTGATTATTTACTGTACATCTTGTTTATGGTGAGCCGATTTGCTTCGATAGCTGAATACCTCAGCCATCAGCTTAAGTATTTCCGGTCTTTACCAGAAGGTTCTGGTTTCTTTTTTAATTTGATACCTATACTGAAGAAATTAAGTGTTGCTATTAATAACTTTTTTTGTAAAGATTTAACAATCACCTTCGTTTTTAAAAATATTTGTAACGGTTTTATAATTTATACTTCGCAAGTATAAAAAAAATCATTACGTCAAGGAAAATACCAGAATGGCAAGAATCTGTTTGGACGCGTACAAAGAATGGAGGAGGGAAGAACGATAAAAATATGTCTTGAATGGGAAGTTACGGGCAAAAGAAGAGTGGGGAGAACATTCAAGAAATGGACATAAAAGAAACGATGCTTTAATGAAAACTGCTGCAGCAGGTGGAGGAAGAAAAAACATACTCGGGGGCTTCTCAGCACACCCAGGATAATGATGAGGACAATTTCTTGTGCTTACTTAGTGGTTGAGTTATGTACATTAATCGAACGGGTTAGACTATTTAGTAGTGTAAACTATGCTGTTTGTGTAAAGATTTTATTTCAGCTAGACCTATAATTGCGATTTTAAATGTCTAACATTATGTAGTAGGTATAACATTATGTAGTAGGTCTAACATTATGTAGGTATAACATTATATAGGTCTAACATTATGTAGTAGGTCTAACATTATTTAGTAGGTCTAACATTATGTAGTAGGTCTAACATTATGTAGGTATAACATTATATAGGTCTAACATTATGTAGTAGGTCTAACATTATTTAGTAGGTCTAACATTATGTAGTAGGTCTAACATTATGTAGGTATAACATTATATAGGTCTAACATTATGTAGTAGGTCTAACATTATTTAGTAGGTCTAACATTATGTAGTAGGTCTAACATTATTTAGTAGGTCTAACATTATGTAGGTATAACATTATATAGGTCTAACATTATGTAGTAGGTCTAACATTATTTAGTAGGTCTAACATTATGTAGTAGGTCTAACATTATGTAGGTATAACATTATATAGGTCTAACATTATGTAGTAGGTATAACATTATGTAGGTCTAACATTATGTAGTAGGTCTAACATTATTTAGGTCTAACATTATGTAGTAGGTCTAACATTATTTAGTAGGTCTAACATTATTTAGGTCTAACATTATGTAGTAGGTCTAACATTATGTAGGTATAACATTATATAGGTCTAACATTATGTAGTAGGTCTAACATTATTTAGTAGGTCTAACATTATTTAGGTCTAACATTATGTAGTAGGTCTAACATTATGTAGTAGGTATAACATTATGTAGGTCTAACATTATGTAGTAGGTCTAACATTATTTAGTAGGTCTAACATTATGTAGGTATAACATTATATAGGTCTAACATTATGTAGTAGGTCTAACATTATTTAGTAGGTCTAACATTATGTAGTAGGTCTAACATTATGTAGGTATAACATTATATAGGTCTAACATTATGTAGTAGGTCTAACATTATTTAGTAGGTCTAACATTATGTAGGTATAACATTATATAGGTCTAACATTATGTAGTAGGTCTAACATTATTTAGTAGGTCTAACATTATTTTGGTCTAACATTATGTAGTAGGTCTAACATTATGTAGGTATAACATTATATAGGTCTAACATTATGTAGTAGGTCTAACATTATTTAGTAGGTCTAACATTATTTAGGTCTAACATTATGTAGTAGGTCTAACATTATGTAGGTCTAACATTATGTAGTAGGTCTAACATTATTTAGGTCTAACATTATATAGGTCTAACATTATGTAGGTATAACATTATGTAGTAGGTCTAACATTATGTAGGTATAACATTATGTAGTAGGTCTAACATTATGTAGGTCTAACATTATGTAGTAGGTCTAACATTATGTAGGTCTAACATTATGTAGGTCTAACATTATGTAGTAGGTCTAACAATATGTAGGTCTAACATTATGTAGTAGGTCTAACATTATGTAGGTATAACATTATATAGGTCTAACATTATGTAGTAGGTCTAACATTATGTAGTAGGTCTAACATTATGTAGTAGGTATAACATTATGTAGGTCTAACATTATGTAGTAGGTCTAACATTATTTAGGTCTAACATTATGTAGTAGGTCTAACATTATGTAGGTCTAACATTATGTAGTAGGTCTAACATTATGTAGGTATAACATTATATAGGTCTAACATTATGTAGTAGGTCTAACATTATTTAGGTCTAACAATATGTAGGTATAACATTATATAGGTCTAACATTATGTAGTAGGTCTAACATTATTTAGTAGGTCTAACATTATGTAGTAGGTCTAACATTATGTAGGTATAACATTATAAAGGTCTAACATTATGTAGTAGGTCTAACATTATTTAGTAGGTCTAACAATATGTAGGTATAACATTATATAGGTCTAACATTATGTAGTAGGTCTAACATTATTTAGTAGGTCTAACATTATGTAGTAGGTCTAACATTATGTAGGTATAACATTATATAGGTCTAACATTATGTAGTAGGTCTAACATTATTTAGTAGGTCTAACATTATGTAGTAGGTCTAACATTATGTAGTAGGTCTAACATTATTTAGTAGGTCTAACATTATGTAGTAGGTCTAACATTATGTAGTAGGTATAACATTATATAGGTCTAACATTATGTAGTAGGTCTAACATTATTTAGTAGGTCTAACATTATTTAGGTCTAACATTATGTAGTAGGTCTAACAATATGTAGGTATAACATTATATAGGTCTAACATTATGTAGTAGGTCTAACAATATGTAGTAGGTCTAACAATATGTAGTAGGTCTAACATTATAGGCTTGATTCTGAGTATAACATGTTCAGTCTTGACGTGGTGATATAATATTCCATACATTCATATACAGGGTGTTTGGGAACTCTTTAGCCGAACTTTGGGATTTTGTTTTGGACATGAAAACAAAGATAAATATATAACAGAGATATAAAAGAGATATATCATATAACAGTATGGGATATCTCGCTTCGTTAACCGCTGTCCGTATATTTGTAATTTTTACAAAAGAATAATAACTCAAGACACATAGATGCCACAGACATCAAATGTTGCATATTCAGTAAGACTTATTGCACCTAAACGTACAATCATTTTCGATATTTTTCGTTCAACGGTTTGGAAATAGCTTAGGATTAGAAAATTAATGTTTTTTTGTAAATTTTTTTAAATGTAAGCTATTTCCAAACGTTTGGACAAAAAATATAGAAAATCATTACACTTTTAGGTGCTATCAGCCTCATTAAGTATTAAAATTTTTGAATCTGTAAAATTTATGGCTCCTGAGATATTATGTTTTATATAAAAATCACAAACCTATGGACAGGGTTAACGAAGAGAGATAGACATAGTGTTATACGACATATATTGTTTGTTTTCATGTTCAGAACTTAATTCCAAAGTTTGGCTAAAGAGTTCCCAAACAGTCTGTATATACTAAATATTGTGTTATTATGTAGTTAATGAATAGATATTACTCGAGTCAGACTAGAGCATGTTGACATTATGTAGTCTAGACACATATATTGTTGAGTCGTACGAAGTCCTCGAGGTACGATGTCCTGTGAGTTTGTACATGTTCTATTATACTGTTTCAGTCACACTTAGTTATGATGTTGTTATCTAGTTACTGAGCATACCAGTAATGTTTCTATCATATTTTATCTCTCTGGTATAATTATTATTTCATGTGAGGATGTTTCTTGGGTCAAAACATACTTTTTAACACTATAATGCTGTGAAAACAATATCATATTTTTGAAAACCAATATATATATACAGGGTGTTCAAAAAGTCCGAGGACGGTTGAATATTGTTTAGACCTTTATGGATAAAGGTACAAAACTTTTCATATTGCTGCTGGACATAAAAAACTATTTGACCATTTATTCCGTGACCTACGTAGGGGGATGGCCCACTAGGAGTCGGAAGAAAATCTTAAATGTAGGCATAGGTCGATATACATACCATTTTACAGGTCTTAGCTAGTAGAACATCATACCGCAAATTAGGCCTTAAAAGGTTTATCCTGAACAAAATAGCGGCGCTCGAAAGCTTCAATACTGTTCTTGTGTGCAAGTTTAAGAATGGCTTAATTTTTTGTAACCATATCAGACGAAGCTACAAAACTTCACATATGATTACTTTACACAAACACCTACTTTAAGATGAATTCAGTGTCCTGATATTCTTTCGTGGGAACGGTCCATGAAGAGTCAGTAGAAGAGTTTTAGTGTAAGCTTGGGTTGATATGAACATATTTTTAAAGGGCTGCTCAAGCATAGAAGAATGCCGCAAACCACACTTCAAAAGCTTTATCTGTCACAAAATGGTGGTGGTTTAAAATCTTGCACATAAGATCAGTATTGAAACTTTCGAGCACCGCCATTTTGTTCAAGATTAACCCTTTGAGGTCTAATTTGCGGTATGATGTTCTACTAACTAAGACCTTTAAAATGGTATGTATATATGCTTACATTTAAGATTTTCTACCGAGTCCTATGAAAGTAGTGGATCACTGAATATATGGTCAAATAGCTTTTTATGTCCAGCAGCAATCTGCAAAGTGTTGTACCTTGATCTGTAACGGTCTAAACAATATTCAACCGTCCTCGGACTTTTTGAACACCCTGTATATATAAACAAAAATCTAAAATGCCTTATGCAAATAAAGAGCAGAATAATATACCTTAAATGTTTAAGCATTGGTGAAGTTGAAATTTTTATTAATATTTGTTAAAATTGAGTGCTTTAGTGAAGGGTGGCATGAATGGGGAATCGAAATAGTGTTTGGATATACTCAAAGGGAAACATACTGAAGACTCAGTGGAGTGTAAAACCTGTGTTTGATGAATAACCAAAAGAAGAAGAAAGGGATTGATTGGAGGTTAGTTTTAAAAACAAAGAGCCTGGGGATCCAGAACGAACTAAAATGTTTCCTATCTTGAATCAAGGGGAAGAGGGAAAGCTACGAAGAATATTCATAAAACCTGCAAATCTAAGGTACATTTAGAAATCAACTTAAATATATTGATACTTAAATAAATTGATAAATATAAATAAATAGAAATCAACTTAAATATATTGATGGAGTCTGTAGCCAGTAAAGCTATAGGTTTACGTCGTTTATGGCCTTGCTTCAAAAAAGTGTTAGAATCATCATACTTGAGCATATAGGAACTTAACCTACATAAATTCCCAGGATCGTTTAAGATCCGTTTGGGTAACAATTCAAAGATATACTAAGGAAGTGCAATGTCACAGCTAACAGTCTGAAGGAGAAATTTCAGTTGTTCATAATTTGCCTTCTTATCCCAGCTCATTAGTTACATTTTGTTGAGTAACAAAACCCGTTTTAACTAGCTGGGTGATGGGCGAGCGTGCCAAGTTGCGTTTGGCAGCTGTTACACGTCTTACAACTGACAATGCACTTGCTTGCAATGGCACTCTGTATTGCAATTCAAGATTACCAGTACTCTTGATTTATTCTGTAAACAGAGTAGAGAATGCATTGTTGAGCTTAAATAGAACGATCTAGCTATAGTACATTTAAAATGCTCTTACAAAATACCTGACAAGTTTAACTTCAAAGTTTGTGTGCAAGACAATTATATTTTGATACCTCACAAATTTCTGGAAACCAATATTCCATTCTATCACAGTAAAACCCAAAACATGTTGTCTCCGCAGATAGTTACTGATAACAAAACCAACCCATTACTACACTCAAAATACAAAAAGACAGCAATGGACAGTGTCTATAGTGATAAGACAACCAACCCACCACTACTCTTAAACAACGAAAAGACAGCAATGGACAGAGTCTATAGTGATAAGACAACCAACCCACCACTACACTTAAACTACAAAAAGACAGCAATGGACAGTGTCTAAACTGATAAGACAACTACCACACCACTACTCTTAAACAATGGAAAGACAGCAATGGGAAGTGTATACTGATAAGACAACCACCCCCCACTACTCTTAAACAACAAAAAGACAGCAATGGACAGTGTCTAAACTGATAAGACAACTACCCCACCACTACTCTTAAACATCGAAAGGACAGCAATGGACAGTGTCTATACTGATTAGACAACCACCTCACCACAACTATTAAACAACGGAAAGACAGCAATGGGAAGTGTATACTGATAAGACACCCACCCCACACTACTCTTAAACAACAAAAAGACAGCAATGGACAGTGTCTAAACTGATAAGACAACTACCCCACCATAACTATTAAACAACGTAAAGACAGCAATGGGAAGTGTATACTGATGACAACTCCCCCCCCCCCACTACTCTTAAACAACGGAAAGACAGCAATGGACAGTGTCTATACTGATAATACAACCCCCCACTACTTTTAAACAACGGAAAGACAGTAATGGACAGTGTCTATACTGATAAGACAACCCCCAACTACTCTTAAACAACGGAAATACAGCAATGGACAGTGTCTATACTGATAAGACAACCCCCCTACTACTCTTAAACGGCGGAAAGACAGCAATGGGAAGTGTATACTGATAAGACAACCCCCCCACTACTGTTAAACAACGGAAAGACAGCAATGGACAGTGTCTATACTGATAAGACAACTGCCCCACCACTACTCTTAACCCTAGATGGACCAAAATATAATTGGTTACGCGCAGGACCAAGGGAGGGTCAAAAAATGTCCACATTTGTTAAACATGTTTAAATGCAGTTTATTAGTACAGTTTACAATAGTTTTGGTAGATGTCATATCAAACATAGTCAAACATTAAAATATTGAGAAAAAAGTTTATTTTAAATATATTTATGATAAATTTTACCATCGTCAAAAAACAACTGGCATTCTCGACACCGTTCTTTTAATTTGCTAACCTAATCTGACGATTCAGAATCTTCTGTTTTGCATCTCTGACAAATATTGGTCTTTTCACTGTGCCTACCACAAACATACTTTTCACAGTTGCAACACACAATGGTTGTTTTGCACAGTTTATTGAGCTTCTCCTTCTTTGATGAAGCAGCAGAGCAGCACATGTAACATCGGCCTTTCCCGCTCACCCTCTGTTGCTTGGCTGGAGTTGGTACAGTAACTTTGCGTCCTAAAACACTTTCCATGGCCATAACAACTCGTGTTTGAACTCCAACTAGATTTCTTGATCGATTGGTTACATGGGGTCTGATAAGTTGTAGTCCCAACTCTTGTAGGTAAATCCTTCTACGATTTGTCTTAGCTTTATTCCAATCTGGAAAATTTAGAATGTACAGAGAAAATGTATTTATACACACTACATCAATCAATGTGTAAAATACTGAAAGTGGCCATCTCCGGGTAGATCTCTTTGTCGAATATTTTCGCGCCATTTGGTCAATTGAATCCACCCCGCCTTTTGTAGAATTGTAGAATAGGTTGATATCAGATTTCATTTTGCCTTCCATGGCCACGTTGTCATCATTATGTTGAGTGGATAGTAAAATTAGGTTTCTCTTAGGCTTTTCCTTGGTTATGTACGATTGTAGTGTAACAGGAGGCCTCTTACTTTTAGGATCGGTAAAGGCAAAAAAACTAGAATGAAGGGGTCTATCCTTGACATCTTTCATTTCTTTCGGAATAAACCTCCGATTGGTTTGCATTGTGCCTACCAAAGTTAGTCCGTGCTCTTCGTAAAGTGCCTCTGCTAGTGGGACTGAAGTGTAAAAACGATCTGTAGTTACATTTCTTCCTGTATTTGTAATGGGAGCAATCAATCGTTTTACAACTTGAACAGTATCGGTTGGAACATCTGGTCTTTTACCCGCGTAAACTTCCATATTCAATACCATTCGTTTTTCGCAGTCAGCCAGTATTCTTATGAGGATACCGTATTTACCAGGCTTTTCCTTCATAAATACCTTGAACGGGCATCTACCCCTAAATAAGGTCAACATTTCATCAATAACCACATTCACTGAGGGAGTGAAGTGCGAGCACAGCCCGTTGTTTATCATTTCAAATAGCTCACGAATCGGCGCAAATTTGTCATGTACACGCCTATTTTGCCTCGTTTGCTTGTCGTCAAATAATAATAATAATAATTTTTATTTGCCACACAAATTTTATATCATTGACAATGTCATAGCAGCAGCTATTGCAATAGCTTGTGTCATACATACTAATTACTAAAATTAGACTATTTATGAATCTACCAGTAGACTTTAAAGTCAAATTAGTAATAAAAAATGTGTACTTTAAAAATTAAAAATTAAGGTCAATTGCGTTAAAAAATTCATCTAAATTGTAAAATGGGTTTTTTAAAAGCCAGCAGTAAAATTTATTTTTGAATTCAGAAAAAGAGTACTGATTAATTTTAGGTTCCAAAAAATTGTAAATTTTAAGGGACAATACTATATGACTATCCAGAGTCTTATTCAAACGATAAAAGTCAATTTTAGCATTTTTCTTTCCACGTGTATTATAGTTATGGAAAGATTGTTTGAATTTTAAGAATTCTGAATTTGTAATAGTATAAGTAACCAAGTCAAATATGTAAAGATTTATAATGGTTTGAAATTGGAAATCAATAAAAAGTGGTTTGCAGTGTTCTCTGGAGTCACATTTCTTAAGAACTCTTAAAGCTTTTTTTTGTATAGTTAATAGTTCTTTAATTCTGGTACAATTACCATAAAGAACTAAACCGTACCTGAATACAGACTGAAAATATGCAAAATAGGCTGTTCTTATATAAATTTTTGGTACAATATTGTTCAATCTATTCAAAAGATAAATTACCCTTGATAGTCGTTTATTTAAATAGTCTATGTGATCGTTCCAGGTTAGCTGATTGTCAATATAAACCCCCAAAAATTTAATCGAATCCACAAAATTTTCATCCAATGAAATAGAACTAGGCTTAAGATGAAATAGTATGTTTTTTGTTTTATTACAATTTAGCAAAAATCCATTTGAATTAAACCAATTTAAAGCTTTAGAAAGAGTCTCATTAGCCATAATTTCCAGATCATTAATGTTTTTGCTTACGTTAAAGAAAGTTGTGTCATCGGCGTAAAGAATAATTTTAGAATCAATTGTCGATGGAAGATCATTGATATATATCAAAAATAGGAGGGGACCCAGGACAGAGCCCTGTGGGACACCCCACTCCACTTTCAATTCTCTATCCGGCAAATCTCAAGATAGAGAGTAAATCACGATACCTCTTCCGACTCATTCCTGCGATGTATGACGCTCTTCCAAACTCAGTTGACCATAAATCATGATAGTCTAATTTACTATCGTTATTTGCTCCTTGTAATATCAATATACCAATGAACGCTAGAAGTTCTGTTTCGTTTGTTGGTTCTATGTTACGTAAAAGTGCTTCTTCATTTGTATGGGTGACTATAAGCTGTATTGCTTCTTTTGGAAACATTTTATGAAAGGATTCAACAACAGTACCTACTTTTCCAGTACTTTTTAGGCCTGGGTTTTGGCGGAAAATATTTGCCCTAGTCCTACGTGTAGGCCTAGGTTTATGGACAAGATATTCCCGCGTTTCCTTACCTGATTTTGCTACGTACTTCAATTCGTCATTGCTATTCACTACTTCTTCACCTTCATTTCCACTTTCAAATAACTCATCCACATCTATAAACGTCTCACCATTGTCTATGTCATCTATATTGTAGATCAAGTCGTCCGTTTCACTAACCAAACTTTCCTCGGATGCGTTGCTAATCACATCATCACCATCATCTTCACTAACAGCGTCTAATAAAAGTCTGTCAATTTCACTTCGTGATATGTAATCACTCATTTTGAAACTCAACACTTGGAATAGAAAACACACATAACCTCTAATAAGACACAATCCAGCATGTGACTGACTGACAGTATGAATAACACAACAAATGTCAGTTGTCTGAGTCTAAGTTTCAATGGTACCAACTGCGAAAGTAAAATAGTCAACAAGATATACTGTGTACTATATAAAATTACTTGTAAATATGCAGTTTTATCACAGAAAAATTACTTATTTTTGATTTAATAAGATCCCACAGCTTAAACTGATGAGGTTACAAGTTGGACCGAGGGAGGGTCAAAAATTGTCCACTTACTAAATGTTGTCCTATTAAAAAATATACACATACGTTGGATGGTTAATTGTTACTGTAATATTTAAAGTAATCGTTTTCCAACACAAAATAATTTTTTCAACATTTTTGGAAATAAAATTAATTGTTGCAAGAAGTTTTAAAAAAGTGTGGACACAAAATGACCCTCCCTTGGTCCATCTAGGGTTAAACAACGAAAAGACAGCAATGGACAGTGTCTAAACTGATAAGACAACTACCCCACCACTACTCTTAAACATCGAAAGGACAGCAATGGACAGTGTCTATACTGATAAGACAACTACCCCACCACTACTATTAAAAGCCACGAAAAGACAGCAATGGAAAATGTCTATACTTATAAGACAACCAGCCCATCACTACTCTTAAACAACGAAAATACACCAATGGGCAGTGTCTATACTGAATAGACAACCATCCCACCACAACTATCAGTTACCTAGAAAATTTCCGAAAGATAATAACACACATATCACCTCCACCTAGATTACTCAAATAACATTTTACTATGTTCTCAAGAACTTCTTCGTGTATTAATTAATACATACCGATACATATTAAATCAGACTCTTTATTAAAATTTCAAACTGCTTTTCATACTATCATAAACCATTTAAAGAGTCTTCATTTACTTAAATCATGATAATAGACTTAAATCTCATAATTCTCATTAACAATTTGCCACTTGACTCAAGTACTTGTTCTCTCATCAGGATGAATGGAAGAGCTCAGTGTTCAACATAATTAGTCAAGTACTACATACTCTTATTAATTACTTTTTGTTATTTCATCAAATCACAAAATCCCTTAAAATAAAATCTTAAAAATGCTTGGAGGGTGTAGAAAACCATGTTGTTTGTATTAAAACTAATGTAAAATACATGTTTCAATATGTTCGAAAACGTGTTAGTATGGATCGGTAATTAACCTAGTACCTTTCCCTGTCTGCCGGCCAGCGGAAGGAGAGTCCAGGACTGTCGAGTCCGGGCTGTAGCCATGGAGCGTGCCCAAGGCAGACTGGACTTCCAGATCCCATCTGGCTCGAGGCCAGCCAGCCACGAATATTTCTAGCACTGACCCTTAGCCACGGTTTATGACGAAAATAAACAATCTTCGCGTAAATAAACATTGTTCGCGAAAATTGCTCCACCATGGAGCCAATTACGCCCCCGCGAGGTCAGAGTAACTTCACCCGACTGTATCCACAACTAAAATGTTTGTCTAAGAGCTTTATGTCGATAGACAAATATTCTTACATACTCATTCTACACTTCATATTCGCCTTAAAAATACCCACCACGTTGTGTCGGCGTCTCATGTGTAAGAGTGTGAGGATGAATCCTTTTGAATAATACACGAATCTGTTTGTTTCCTAACGCAACTCTTCTCTTATTTATTGACCAACGTTAACGTTTTAAGTGTAAAAAATGTCCCTATTCGTAGTAGAATATTAAGGCATTAATTGTTCAATATTTTCATCGTGGATGGCTCGGAAATCCCTCAAAGTAAAATTTTCTTCCATAAGAATAAAGTGGAGAGAGATTTAAATAAATCGAAAAGTAACAGCTGTTCTAAAGTAAATAATGATCATTACAAAACATTAACAGCTGTTTGAATGTGAATGAATGGTGTTTGTAAAATTTTACCAGATGTTTCAAATTCAGGAAGTTGTGTATATTTCTTTGGAGGTTAGAAAGAGTAAATTTAATTGCATTTAGTGAAAGTTTAGTTTGATCTATGTATATAAAAACGCGAATGTATGTACGTCAGTGTCTCTGTCTGTGTGCCTCTTGTGCAGTACTACATCATTCGTCCAAACGTCACGAAACCTTGGGAAGTTATTCATTTTTCCCATGAAAAGATTAAGCACGGTTACATTCGCATCCGAATGTAAGGATTTACCTCACTGGCCATTTAAACCCATAAACAATAATAAATAACATAGCATAAGTATAACCAACCATAATATGTATTTTAGTTAATTCTAATTTTTTCAGATTGAAATCAAATTGTTCTCCTAGACAACAAAGATTTACAGTCTAGAAACACCACTATGTATACTTTGGTAGTGCGCAAAGAAGGTAAGTGTCAGAGTTATAATAAGAACCTAAAAAGTGTCAAAGTGAAAACCACTTAAATGGATACTTTTAAAAATTGTCAGGATAAATACTTTGTCAAGACAAAATACTTTGCACGCGCGCGCGCGTGTGTGCGTGCGTGCGTGTGTGTGTGTGTGTGTGTGTGTGTGTGTGTGTGTGTGTGTGTGTGTGTGTGTGTGTGTGTGTGTGTGTGTGTGTGTGTGTGTGTGTGTGTGCGTGCGTGCGTGCGTGCGTGTGTGTGTTTTGATGATAAAAATCAAAAGGAGATTCTCCGTACCAAATTTCAGCTTCATAGACTCTGTAAATCTCTGAATAAAGTGATCAGACAGAGAAGAAACAAGTCACAAAGGCAGGTTTGGATGGTTTCACCGTGTCCTTTCAGCCGGATATGGCTAAATACAAATGAGTTTTGTAATGGTCTGGCTAACATCAATTTGATCTCCTGTATAGCAAAATGTTATTGTCTAGACAAAAAATCAATATCTACTTTTTGAGGGTACAAAGTAGGCAAATCGTGTCTGAATCAGTGGAATATCAGGTTTTTGCCATATTTAGCCATGTCTTATGAGCTTGCTATGGCCGTGTTTGCTATCTTAAGTAACAAAGTGTTACAGTCTAGAAAAATCAGTAAGTTTATTTGCGCCTGAATCAGTGGTTTCTCGCCGTATTTACACGTTCCTTACGGTATAAAGATTGCTTTATTCTGCAGATTTTCTTCTTTCTTGCACAATTATGTTTGTTCTATTAAAAGAGTTTTGCTGTTGAGAAAATAAATCTTGAATAATATAAGTAAAACCAACTAAAATATAATATAATGTGTATTTCAGTTAATTTTAAAATTTTCTGATTGAAATAAAATCGTTATCCTTGATTTCCTTGAGTTTATGGCAGATTGCTTTAGAGTGCGTAAAGTAGCAGTGTTGAGTCACACGCACAAATTAAAAATCAAACTCTAAGGATGAAAGAGGTGAGAGAAAATAGGAATAGGAACAAGGTTTAGATCGTCACAAATCTGCTACCTTAAATGATAGTAATTGTTCAAGAGGACAATCCGTTTATACTAGCAGCTGTAGGCTAAATAGAAAAACATTGTTTGTGACATTTCAAAATTTCCGCACTTACTGTTTTTTCAGAACTAGGAAGAACTTTTCAAAATCCTTTCTTAGTACGCGCCTAAGAAACATGAAGGATAACTTTGCCAGATTTCACATTACTAGGTTTTGTTGTTTTCAATAAATCGTGACCAGTCAGTCAGTCAACGGTATTTGGCTTATATATAATTGGCAAAATAATAATTTGTCACTGAGACATATTAAACGTCTTTTAAAATATTATTTTAATCAAAATTATAACCTTGTAATCACTATTTTACATGGAAAATAATGTTTCTACGAATAATCATAGCTTTTGACAAATAAAATAAAAGATATTCTCTTTTTACTAAAGTTAAAAGTTACAAGTCAACATTAGCTATCATTATCTAGAATTTCAAATTTATATCCACTCGTCATTTAGAAAAATTAATTAATAAACACGTATCCATTAAAGAAGTCATGGAAACATAAATGAAAATATGACTTGAATTGTTGAATAGTTAATGCAGAGAATGTAAATAATTAATCAGTTATTGTGAATACTTAAATAAGGAAACTATGATCTCATTATGTAAGGTTTTTACATAAACCGTATTGTTTAGGTTTTATTAAAATTAAAATTTGAACTTTAATGAGAATTATCTAGCCTGTATCAACATTTTTCAATGAAATCGGCTTTCAATTTGTTTCCATACAATTTAATTTAATTGATTAGTCTATATAAATAAAATAACTCTATTAGAATACAAATGAAACTATATAAGCCAGTGGGGCTGAGCCCTAGAGTCGTTAGTGAAAAACGCCATTCCAGGAAACTTGCAACGAGTATATTTAAATCTTCAAAAAGTTTCATGATGATCGGATGAATGATGTAGTAATACATAACGGACAAACAGGCAAACTCTTTTTTATTTATATAGTCTACGATTATCAATTAAGAAAAATAACAATTAACTATGAATTTTGTTGAACATTTTAGGTCACATTAACTCAAGAAATCAAATTTTATCTGTTAACTAACTATCAAAAGAAATTCAAATGGAAGAGAAACTACAGCTGATGTCTTACTAAAGACCATTAGAACGTATAATAAAGATCTAACAGTCGATATATTAGTTCCAGATCCCACAGCCTACTACGATGTCTTTGGTCCCAACAAGAAGAACCCTTAGACTCCAGGTGGGGTACTCACCTTTCTGCGGAAATGCATGCCTAGGCCATGCCAGTCTGGATCACTGAGGGTTACTGGTCTCCAGTGTATTATCTGGACAGCTGGACTGGCCGCAGGCTATATCTGGCCGCTCGCTCTGGCCTCAGGCCAATCGCGAACTGGACTGTTACCATCGCGTCAAACAATGCAGACCTTTATAGACTCAGTGGAAGTAAATCTTACAGAAAAACAATACTGTTCAAAATCGGAGATAGGTTATTTGTGATGTTAAGTTTATTTAGTCGTCTCTTTCACAATATATAAATTTGAATGTTGTCAAATAGATTTTTATTTTACTTGAAAATATACTAAAATGGTTGCGTAGATAACTTATAAAAGTAACACTTAGCATACTAAGTTACATTTTTGGATCGTGATAAAAATTTCTTATGTATGCTTCAACAACCTTTAATGTCATAAACGAAAACTAAAAATTGTACTTCTGAGTACACAAATGAACTTATCATATGTAGCAACCGGGAAGGTTATAGATTCTATATATAGACCTACATCAATTTTAATGGTAAATTAATTTTAAAGGATGTCTACAGATTTCGAAAAGTTGGTAATATAATATATACTACACAATTTTTAGTATCTACCCAAAAGAACACGACTTTGGTAAATAAATACACAGGAAAATATTTAAATTTAGGATTCTAGCACCTTATTATTGAAAAGCTGAAATCAGACGTTTATATCGTGAAATTAATGATCAATTTATATATATTTAACATTTAAAGAATACATTTCATTTACATATTCCTTAATAGATTTAAAAAATAAACAAAAATATTTGTAAATCTATATGCATCAGATATATTCATTTGAAGTTATCATATATTTTCATAATATATGTTTACTTTATTTAAACTTAACATAACGGTTTGTTTAAATACATTTCAATCACAACTCAACCTTTATTTGGCGAATTTTTAAGGAGAACAAACAAAAAAATTGTAGTTTAGACCGTTTAATGCTATATTAAAATTCAATAAAATATTTAGTTGTAAATTTAAGCTCATATACATCTGTTAGGTTTTAGTTTACACTTCATAAAAACGGTTTCTGATACTTTTGAACGTTACGTGTGATTTGGTTCATTTATATATGATTAGAACGAAGGCTGTGTATCGGAAAGACAACTACATTAAACTTACGTACGAACTGATAGGCCTTCCCATATATCCTACGTACGTTTACCCACAATCCATTCAAATTACGTTTGTCAGCGCCAGAAGTATGTACAAGAAAGTGTGAAAGTGAGTGGGTGAGCCGTAAACTTATGTGTGTGCTGGGTCATGAAGTAAATTTGCATGTGTTACAAAATACAACGTTCAATGTGCGATGTGTAAGTAGAGATTTGTTTTGGAAACAATATTAAAAATTGAGAGTTCCGAAGTGATTACAGAGTTAAGATGTATGAATTAATACTGTCAACCTATTTCAGCACGTACAGTATAAAGTTAAACGTATTGATTCTAATGGAATAGTTAATTTTTAAGTAGATCGATCGTCACGTAGGAAGTAGGAACGACAATAAAAAGGAAAACGCCGCGCTAATGTTTGTGTATGCAATACCCGCCGTGTACTTGTGTAGTGATATTGCATCTAAATAAGGCACGGCGCGCTGATAAAGTGTTGGTGATTATTCATTGACGCTGGGCACTGAAACACTGATGCGAAATCTGCATTTTTCTAAACAGTTAAATACTTTAGATAAGACTTATATGTATTTTCAAATAATCAATACAATTTTTGAGACCAACTAGTGCCTATATTGACGTCACGTAGATACCGCTACAGAGGTCGCATCCAAGAGTGCGCTAAAAGTCTGTCAAGTTAGTGTTATATCTCCAAAAAGTCATGCGATGGCAGAGCCAACACCTTGTCAGTCCCTACCTTATTCCCCCTAAGTCAGTATATAAGGATAAAAATACTATATGTCAACTATTTTTATTCTTATAGATATAAGTATACATACAAGTGTAAATGGTATATTGTACAGGTACCTCAATATAAAATTGTTGAGGTAAATATAACAAGATAACTATTATAGTTCAGGCTTATAAGGTTGTACATGACTTGAAATCTCTACTACAGCCACTTAGGCGTTCGCTGGGGCTATAAAAGAGCGAAGTCTGAATCTTTCTTCTCTGTGATACTGTCTATTAAAGCAGCACTTTAAATGAAAACATAAATATTCAAGCCCAGTATATGTATAATTAATTAAAGATCATTAATATATACTATAGACGTAATTAAAATGTTAATCTCTTAACATCCTGGTCTCTTTAAAACAGAATGACAGAATATACTACAAAATTTGATGAGTTCAAGTAGGGTTGGCGAATGAGGCAGCTTACCGACCATACTTTTTTCATTAGATTATGAGAAAGAGAAAGTATACCACTGTGTAAGTGAGTGGGTGGTTGGGTGGTTAAATACAAAACAAGTTAACGTCACACAATACAAGTGACCAGATAATTTCATAAATTAATGAATGCTATGTACATTATGATCTTAACGTTTGTTTAGGTGTAGGTAGTATATATAAGGTTTCTACATCTATGAATTTATTTATACAATTTTAGGCACTTTGGAATTTTTTTAACGCTTTTTAATGCATTTTACTGACTTAAAAAAAGGAAAATTCTAATAAGTGATCTTAGATTAAAACGTTTGTATGAAATACTGTATGAGTAGTCGATCAGTAGTAGTCACAAAAACAAATCACTCGGTCAACTATTTTCTCATTTCCGTACAGTATAAAATATTAGGTACATCCAAATAACATTATACTTTTAATGAGTTAGGCACTAACATTAATATAACACGCACATAATACGATTGCATTGGGTTATTTATGTTTTACAGAATTCGTTTTCTTGACTTTCTCTCCTTCCCTTACCATTATTTATTTATATTTTATTGTTGAAGATTTTATTGATCAATATTTTGTTTGAATTTATTGCTTTTATATTATATATCCTTAACTTATAACCAACGTAAATAAACAAGAAAAGGACATTCATTTCCTTGGTAAGTTACGTTTAAAACTTAAAAAAATGATGTTGTTTGAAAACCAAACATAGTTTCATATTGAAAATGCAACTAATACATTTCATAATTTTGCCATTTTATTTGGAAGAACATTTTTCTCATATAACCTCCATTCACGTCTACAAAGGCTTGCCATCTTTTATATAAACTTGCAGTCACTTTCCAATTAATGAAACTTCAATCCTGCCGTGGCAACGGGGTGATCTGCGAGGAGTCAATATTAATACTGTCTTGCAAACATCGGAGCACCCAATCACACAAGTTCCAACAGCCATCATACGAAAACGTCAAAAAACGGATACTCACAATGTAAATGACTAGATTCGACGCACCAAAATGCCTATAAGATTAAAATTTTAAGCTCTATTGCAAGAAAACTATAAATCTTAGAGGTTTCGTTATTGCTATATTAAATACTTTTGTTAGTTACAAAACTAGTTTACGTTGGCAAAACTTCCCTGCCCAAAAATTAAAAAAATATCTTAGCATATCTAAAATTTCATGTCACGCTAAAATTGTCAATAAATGAAAACAATGTTTTCATATAAACGCTAATGTAAATTCGCAGTTGTACATTAAATACGACAATTTGGTACTTTTGTAATCTTAGTTTCTTCCTGTAAAATATGTATATACCATATGTGTACTTATAAATTAAATTTCATATACGGCCGTGGGAACGGAAGCATGTTTTGTTCAACCAGCCCCGTATTATAGTCCACTCTGCGTCGTCTGCGACTGGTAATGGTACATTGACGTACGTGCACACGGCTACCTATTTAATTATGGGTTGGCCACAGGTTATAATTTTCAAAATATTTATTAATACTTTAATTTTCTATGTTACAAATTTATCCAGATTGTTCACAACATAATATCGTTATTATTGTATTTAAAAAATTAAAATAGTGTAATAAACCACTGTTTTGTCCAGTGTGGATTTGTCACCAAAGAGGGGTTATAGCCCCTCTCTGGATACGCAACTTGGTAGGTGGGTGGGTCCTTATCACTTTACGTATTTTTTTGTGTTTGTGTCAATACCTCTTTACATTTATGGGTGGATGGGTTAAACGTGTGAGGGGTAGGTCTTATAATATTGATTAAAAATGATGTAACTTGATTTCATGCATAGTTACAGAATCCATATTTTCCAGCGCCTTACAGCAAATGCTTGAACTATTAGGAGTTCGTGAATGGTTGAACCAATGGCTTGACGATGTAAGCCAGCTGCAATAATAGAGATGCATTTACATCTGACGTTGTTGCCAATTTTCAGTTCTTTTAATGCGCCTGTTTTGAAACCTACTTGAATGCTTTTGTAAATTTGAGTGTGAAAATGTTACCTACGTGGACTACATTATTGTTTCCAGTTATTTATATATTGTTCTATTGTATTATTGTTTGAACCAATTATAATTGCCTCTTGAGGTTGAATTCTGCGTCAATAACGCAGCACCACTCGTAAGAGCTTCACTCAAATGCCACATGTAGCTACTAGCTCATTTCAACTAGGACCATTCTTTAAATAAAGTATAGATTATTTCTTTTTCGTCAAAGTTACTGCTAAATTTTGCTGTCGATCACTCTCCCAATGTCCAGAACGTAATTCGAGGAGAACTCTCCTTCTCTTTGTTTATTTGTTTTTTGTCGTTAAATTCAGGGACAGCTGCAGCTGTATAAACAACAAGGAAAGATTATTCCACCGTTAATCTCACTTGGAACAGCTCTAAAGCACTCTTGGAGCACATAAAAACAGGTCCATTAAGTAGGAAAATAAAAGCACAAATCAAAGTGATCTTGAGAGATTAAAGTAACACTTTGAAGTCATGTAAACAATATGATGAAGTTAGAAATTAGTGGCTTTAGGTTATTAAATCTAATTTAAAGTGCCTCAGACGGGGTTTAGAGTGTTTTCATGATATAGAGTTATAACGACAACTTGGCACTAGATCAAAATGATAAAAAACCAAAGTTTTATTTGTTTGAAAAAACATTAAGTGTCATTGAAAAGTTAGATTTTCTCCTTTTTGTGTTGATATTCTTAAAATTAACGTAACTACATTTAACATCCAAATGAGAAGTATATCTTTTCATATTTGACAAAATATGAAAAACTAATGTAAAAAATATAAAGTAATTACTGTTACAAACATGAAGTAACTAACGTAACAAATGTAAAGTAACTAACGTAACAAACATGAAGTAACTAACGTAACAAATGTAAAGTAACTAACGTAACAAATGTAAAGTAACTAACGTAACAAATGTAAAGTAACTAACGTAACAAATGTAAAGTAACTAACGTAACAAACATGAAGTAACTAACGTAACAAATGTAAAGTTTTAACGTAACAAATGTAAAGTAACTAACGTAACAAACATGAAGTAACTAAAGTAACAAATGTAAAGTAACTAACGTAACAAATGTAAAGTTTTAACGTAACAAATGTAAAGTAACTAACGTAACAAACATGAAGTAACTAAAGTAACAAATGTAAAGTAACTAACGTAACAAATGTAAAGTAACTAACGTAACAAACATGAAGTAACTAAAGTAACAAATGTAAAGTAACTAACGTAACAAACATGAAGTAACTAACGTAACAAATGTAAAGTTTTAACGTAACAAATGTAAAGTAACTAACGTAACAAACATGAAGTAACTAAAGTAACAAATGTAAAGTAACTAACGTAACAAACATGAAGTAACTAACGTAACAAATGTAAAGTTTTAACGTAACAAATGTAAAGTAACTAACGTAACAAACATGAAGTAACTAAAGTAACAAATGTAAAGTAACTAACGTAACAAATGTAAAGTAACTAACGTAACAAATGTAAAGTAACTAACGTAACAAACATGAAGTAACTAAAGTAACAAATGTAAAGTAACTAATACAATAATTGAACAAATATTCAATAATAATAATAATAATGTTTATTGCATCAAACCTCAAATGAGGTATTACAATATATAATATAATAAATATAATAAAAATTGAGTTAAATCTACATATAAATTACAGTTGAATTTAAAAAAAAATCTTCAATGTTGTACAAACATTCTTCTAATAAATAGTTGCATATAATTTTTTTAAATTGTTTCATTTCCATATTTCTTAATTTATAAGGCAATTTATTATACAATTTAATAGCCATAAACTCAAGATTTTTTTGTGTTGTTGAGTATTTACATTGTTGAATTTTCAGTTGATTCGAATTTTTTGTGTCGTAATTATGTATATTTTTGTTTTGAGGAAATTTATGTAAGTTGTTTTTGGTATATAATAAGCTTTTGTAAATGAATAGTGAAGGAAGGGTAATTATTTTTAGTTTTTTCAATAGAGGTCTGCGTGAAGTTTTAAAAGGTGCTCCACAAATTATTGGAATTGCTCTTTTTTGAATTTTAAATAATTTAACTGAATTTGAAGACTGTCCCCATAATATTATTCCATAACTCAATATGGAATGAATATGCGCATAATACATTTGTATTAGTATATCTTCACTCACATTGTACTTTAGTCTTCTTAAACAGTAGATACCTTTGTTCAAATTTTTTATGGTATAATCCACATGATCATTCCAAGATATCTTATGATCAAGGATAATTCCTAAAAATGTTATTGGATTTATTTTAAGGTCCAGTCTCAAATTATTTGAGTAGGTAAAATTTATGTCATGTGTTTTGTTTGGATTAAGAATTAATTTATTAGCATTGCACCAATTGATAAATTTCTTTGTAGTAAAATAAATCACTTCTTCTAATTTCTCATAACAATTTGATGTAAATACCAATCCAACGTCGTCAGCATATAAGAAACATTTAATATTTATGGAGTTCATATTTTTCGGAATATCGTTTATGTAAATATTAAAAAGTAATGGACCCAAAGGAGATCCTTGTGGTATACCATATTTAATTTCTTTACCTTCTGAAAGTTGACCATTAATTTCTACAAATTAAATTTTTGTTCCAAGTATGATTTCATTAATTTTAGTGAATTACTATCAAATCCATAGTATTTTAACTTTTGGAGAAGAAGTTTGATTATTTTATTTGTTATTGACTACATATTAGTTTGATAGTTAAATTTTAAAGCCATTTAAATATGCTGAAAAGTTACACTTTGCTTGGAGTTTATAGAAAAAGTAACACCAGTTACAATAAATTAAACTAAAATAAATTCTTATTATTTATTAATCCGTTTTAAAACTGAAATGCACGATAATTAGTAAAACAGTTTAGTGAGTCCAATTACATATACTGCGTACAATATTGTATAGTAACAGCTGATTCGTTATCTTTAAAAATGATACTGTATATTTATTTGTATACTACAATAATGTATAAATAATATCAGTTAAGTTCGTGTTCTTTTATAAGATGTAACATTTATAAAACTACTATATATGTTATTGTTTAAACTAATTGTTCCATTTAACTAAGTAAAACAAAAATTAACTACTTGTTTTTGGATTGAGTGGGCCTAAATATTCTTTGAAATATATTAACAGCAAAATAATTATTGTTTCTTTACAGCCAGTAAACTCCCTTTATACATTTTGTGAAACTTCAACTGAGTATTCATTTGATATTACATGAAAGCTGGATTATAATTCTTCATGTAAAAGGTTAGTATTCAGTCCAATGAACCACCCATTTCTTCAAAAACAAAAACCAACTCAACCAAGTCAAACGGGGTATTGAATTACTTTTTTGTCATCGGAACATTTCGAATACGGTACGCAAAATATATGTGTCCACTTTCATAATTCCCACAACAACAGAGTATTTTAGGAAAAACTTCATATTTTAAAAGATACTTCAGTGAGACATCAATTAAAGAATGTTATTATTTGAGACATCTGAGTAACGCACGTGAGCGTGTTGGGAGTATGTTGGGTGGATGGATGGATCTACTTGTATATACTTTCAATATTGGTGTTAAAACATCAGTGGTTATTTATCTAACCAGCTTCATATTTATTTTTGAAATATTTGACTTGAAGTATTGTTTTTCAGTAATATCATTAATATAAGAAACAAACAGACTTACCAAGGCAATGCGATTGCTGTATACGCACGCCTGTGCTGCTATATAACGGTAAATAGTCTTAAAATAAGGGCTCGGACGGCTGTTTGGCGTACCATTAGCTCGGATAATAGTCAGTCCAGCGTGTACTGGAGATATACAGAGAGATAGGGGTGAAGAGATGTGAGAGAAGGATACCTGGCGCTTTCTGTGAACACTGGACTTGATCTAATTTCAAGAACAAACAGGAAAACCGGCTTCACGGGACCAATAGGAAAGCCAGTGGCCGAGTAGTATATAAGTAACAATATAAATAATTTTGGGTCCGCGTCAGATGTTGTGCAGTTTCAAATCCTAGCCTTGACTGGGTATTTTTTATCAGTAATATTCATCTTTTACTTTCCTCCTTGCTTTGTTTGAACAGTTTCATACACAGAACTGTGCGGGGAAAGGGCATATAAAGATTAAAAAGGAGACACCCCTCCTAAAAAAAGTGGACAGTCTATATATTTCTATGGTATATAGTAATTAATTTCAATGCATGGAACTCTTCAATACGGCTCGTCTTACATATATAATTATGAACATTACGAAATTGCAAATTAGAAATTAAAAGAACAGAAAAGAAAAGGAATTATTAATTTTTTGTGTTTATCCCCTTTGGTTTGAAAAATGGGAATCAAACTGAAAGTTGTCTTAGAACTAATTAATGTCAGTCACAACAATACTCCTGATAATACCCCAACAGTATTCCTGACAGTATCAATATTTTAAACTACAAAAATACGCTGTACTATATTAAATAGTATATTTGATGTTTCAAAAAACAATCTCCTTGTAGTTAACGTCACAGGTGTTTATCCAACTATCACAGCTGGTCCATTATTGTTAACAGGGCTGCCAACTATTGTGTACGGCAGTAATTAATTAATCTAAACTTCTTTCTGTTTTCGCCAATGAGTCATACTGGTGGCTGTTTTGCAACTACTAATTCGAGAGTGACATCATTCCTTCAACCAAGTTTTTTTGAGATCAGGTTTTAACTTTGAGATGATGGATATGAAACTCACCCTGGTGTTTGTTTTGGTGTAGAGTTTGTAATATTTGTGACAATATTGGCTACAATTGAGATCACAGGACATTGTGTTGTCTACCTAAATCGGCGAGCGATTTAAAAGTTACAGTTTTAATCTACAGTGGTTACAACTGAGGAAAGTTTTAGCAAACCCAAAGCTGTAAATTTAAACTTCTGCCATTTTGTGTAGGTTCAAGATTTTGAAGTTGGCTCTGTAGCGATCTGTTCTTCTAATGAATATTTATGTACAGCTCTCCCTATGCTGTCATATGTTACGGCGATTTTCTTCTGACACCTTTTAGACCATCCCCCAGATCTGATTAAAAATTGATAGTTGCTTCAATAAGTACAGTTTTTGATTACGCTTGTAGGCGTCAAGATAAATGCTTAATGTTCAATGGTTCAAAAAATATAATATCGTTTCCAGACCTTTGAAACACCCTGTATATTTGATTGTAACTATTTTTATATAACTTTTAGTGGACCTTTTCTTATTAGTGTGCTAAAGATCGCTATTAACGTCTGATTTTTCTGTGCCAAAAATGGAATAGTTATTGTACATCGTCAGTAACTAATCCATTATTATTATATTCTATGCTCGGATTTATTATATTCTGTCAATAAATAAGAGAGGCATGCGTGGTAAAACAAAGACTCTCGGGCCAGAAAGTGTTCCTCTATTTCATATCTCGAACGGTAAAGACTTACCAAGGAAGCACGCCACATCTTGGTGGACAGGTCCATGAGGAACTGTTTTTTTCCAGGATCATGGCGGTCAGAGGGCTTGAACCCGCGCTTGTAGATTACCTCTGAGGAACTGCGCTGGAGGGTGGCAGGACCTTTGACCGCGGCGGCACCCCCCCAGAGCACGTTGCTGCTGCGGCTGGGCCTGAGGGCGTGCATCGTCCCTCTAGGGCACAAAGTGCCGTGAGTGCTTGCGTGTGCTCCAAGATGTGCTGGAGATGTCAAGGGAAAACGAAAGGTCAGGGAAACAAACGGAACAAAGAATAACCACTGATGTGGACAATTTGAGGAGACTGCAATGAAAAATTAACAATTAACTTATATTTAAAAAAATTAAGGTGGCGTTACGTAAATAGGAATTGAAAGAAAAGGAGCTAGAGAAGTTCATGAGCTTTTGTGCAGTGGATTTAGAGAGTGAAGGATTTAGGGTAATTATATTCATTTATTCATTACTAAGACGACGATCGTAGATATAAGGGAGAATATGTGGAGGGGATGAGTGTAGATGAATGAGTATAATCATTATTTATAACTAAGGTTGACTGTTTCTTAGATAAAGGTATTTATTACCAGCCCAATAGCCAGGAAAATTAAGAGGCCTACCATTTTACGTGGAATCCGAACCACGTAGTATTGATCTAATTGTCAGCTACTTACGTTTTTTTTAGTATTCTCTTCCCTACACAACATTCGGCCTTTGACTACCCTCTAACGTGGACAACCCAGACTTCTATAGTAGTGTTCACGTCGATGGCAACCACTAAGCGGACGCCGTGTCGGCATTAAGAAGACCGAGCGTATATTCATCACCTACAATCCCCAACGATGTTGATAACGATATTGTGATATTAACGTACACATTATGGGGGAATGATGATGTTGAAATGTTTATGAGTTTTAGTTGTAGGTAGGGAATGATCACAATATTTGTTATTAACTAAAGGATGATCACTAAAAGGTGGGGGGTTAGGTATAAAACAGTCTGTGCGTGAAGTAGGTAATTGGATAGATAGGACACATTTGAGGATGGTGAAAAAAAAAAACAAAAAACAAATTAGGAAGTGGGTTGGTAGATATACAAGAGACATGGGTGAGGAGGGAGAGTAGACAAACTAGAGTGAATAAATGAGGTAGGCGTCTAAAGTGAAAATAGTCATATTTTCAATAATGTTATTGAAAAACAAGATAAGTTCAAGAAGTAGACATTTAAAAGACAAGGGTCTGTTGTGTGGTAGAGTGATGGTAAACAGGGATAATTTGTGTAATGAATAGGCAGACAATTATAGTAGCCACGGAATATCTTGAGCTGTGGCTTACGTCATGGTCAGTGTCGGGGGGAAGAGAATATCCACCAATAAACAGCGTTTAGCGTGCTACTAAAATTGCTGTAAACATCATCTCATCCACAAGTTACATTTTTCATAACACAAATCCCATATAATTACTCACTGATACTCGTATTTATTTAGATGATATTACTTGGTATTATGTGTTATCATGTAATAGGCCATTATTATCTTTATCTAAACTTTAACGAGAAAAACAAAATCATATGGAATGCCAAATAATAAAACACTAGTGAATTTATAGAATATAGGTTATGTTAGTAAACAAGTAATGTACAGGTTTTGATTGTATGCAGTCCATAATTTAATCTTATAATAAGACTCATAATCGTGAATGTCTTTCTGAACAATATTCAATCGAGTCTCTTTACATATATACAGATGTTTCAATTAAATTAATATTTAAATTAGAACATATGTTGCTAAGTTTTTAAATACATGACAACTAATTATTATAAACAACATATGCACTAATATTTGCAATAACAAAACGTTTTCGATACAAAAAGAAGGCAGCGACACTCCACCCTTCAATCACCTGATCAGCAGCGGTAGTAATGTCTATATGTTAGGTTAGTACAAAGACATGTATGCGTATTTCGTACCCTTCCCCTCCACTAACCACCAAGCATTTGAAAAGTAACGGTTTTCACATCTCAAGATATTCCGTGGCTACTGTATGAGTTAGTGACTGTGATAGGCATGTAAACAGAAAACAGTTGAATTTAATGTAAGACAAGATAATAATAGTAAAAAACAAGAGAAGTTAATGAAATAGAAATGTAGAGACAGATAAGGGTCCTTGTGTGTGGTAGAAATTAAAAGATACAAGTGTAGTTTGTATGTTAAGGGGGTAGAAAACCAAAAGTCAGTGAATAAGGTAAGTATGTAAATAGAAAATAGACGTATTTGAGCTCATTGTTACAAGTTGCTGATACAAGTTAGTGATGAGAGAGTGAACAAGAGACGATTATGAAATATATATTATTTAAACATACATGGGTCCAGTGTGCTGTAGAGGTGATGAGAAACAAGGGTAGTTCATGTAATCAGTGGATAGAAAAACAACAGCCAGTGAATGGGAGGGGGGGAAGTAATTATCTAAACAGATAAGAGTCCAGTGTGCTGTAGAAGTGATGACGAACAAGGGTAGTTCGTGTCATGAGTTGGTAGGAAAACAAGAGTCATTGAATGTGGTAGGCATGTAAAGAGATATTTATAATGAATATCTGTAGAAGTGCTGCGGTGTAGAAGTGATGACAAACAAGGGTAGTTCGTGTAATGAGTGGGTAGAATAACAAAAGCCGGTGGATGTGGTAAGCATGTAAGATCTAAGAGTGTGCTGTAGAAGTGATGATAAAAAGGTAGTTTTTGTAGTGAATGGGTGGAAATCCAGTGGTCAGTGAATGTGGTAAGTATGTAAACAGAAAGAGTCCAGTGTGCAGTAGAAGTGATGACAAACAGGGAGAGTTTGTGACATAAGTAGGTAGAAAAACAAGAGTCAGTGAATGAGGTAGGCATGTAAACAGACGAAGCTCCAGTGTGATGTAGAAGTAGACAAACAAGGATAGTTCGTGTGGTAGAAAAACAAAAGTCAGGGAATAAGGTAGGCACGTAAACAGATAAAGAGTTCTTTGCGCGGTAGAAGTGATGACAAACAGGGGGAGATTGTGACATGTGTGGGTAGAAAAACAAGAGTCAGTGAATGTGGTAGCATGTAAACAGACGAGGCTCCAGTGTGCTGTAGAAGTAGACAAACAAGGATAGTTCGTGTGGTAGAAAAACAATACTCAGAGAATGAGGTAGGCATGTAAACAGATAAGAGTTCTTTGCGTGGTAGAAGTGATGACAAACAGAGGGAGTTTCTGAAAAGAGTACGTAAACAAACAACATACTGTGTATTTGGTGGGCATGTAAATAAAAAATTCATATTCTATTACAGGTGAGAGAGTTGAAAAGGTTTTATATATTCTTGTACTGACAAGCATTAAATAATGATTGGAGTTTGGACTTGACATGTAGAGTACGAGTGACTTAATTTGCTGTACAATGTCTTTGGTGGATCCCAGATGGAATTTGCAAATTGATGGGGATAATACTATTGCTACATTGGTCTAATCTTGATCGAAATAAAACCTGAAATTTGGTGAACTAAATTAATCACAATTAATTGTATATAATGCCAAATGTATCCAATTGAGTTTACTATAAAAATTACATGGATGTATATTATTAATTACATAAAAATAAATTTGTTCCAAGTACTTGTCTGTATCAGAACTGTGAACACTTTGATTTTGTTTGGAATTAGGAATAATGAACGAGATATCAGTTACTCAAATGGTTCCTAGAAAGAGGAGCAAGATCTGCAAGCAGCAAGTAAGCAAGAGCCTTCTGCTGAAATTTAATTGCCTGGTGCGGCAATGCCTTGCCAACTTGAATAAATAATTATAAACATCTAAACTGACTTTATTTTCGGCCAAGGCTGTCTTACTCCTACGATAAAATATGATGAGACCTAGACTATCTCATTTGTAAAAGAAAGAAAATTTGAGCATGTTTCAACATGAAAAGAGTTTAATATTAGAGTTATAAGTTTGACAATTTACAACAGGGAAGTCACTTGAAAAAAAAAAAAAGTTTACGACACATAGGGAGGCTGTGATTGGACCAGATATGATTGTCTAACTATGTAAGCAAACATTAAATACAAGACTAGTACTTTAAATACAATTCGCTAAGGTTAGTAAAATGTAACATGGTATTACATTTATGGTTTATCACTTGAAGTTAACTTTTAAAATTGAGCTCTGAGAGTTTACTTTTATCAGAGAAATAACAATTCGAAAAGTATTCTATGCATTATATGATTTATTTTGAATAACAGGACAAAAAATAGCTCACACAAGCCTAACCAACCACGTGTAAACATAACCTAACAAAAGCAGGACAGAAGTGGTTCCATTGTTACAAAAGGGCAACAAAATTATATCGAGTGAGGTAACCATGAGGTAACTACAATACACAAGGGCGAAGGGGTAAGGGAATATTTACATGGAATCCAGCACTACGTGGCAACCCTGCACGCACTGCACGCACGGCACGCCTCACATACTCACGCTGCACGGGTTACTGCACACTCGCGTTAGTTCGCCAGCCGGCCGGTTGGCGGCGTGCTGCTCCACAGAAATAGCTCGGGTTAGGTTACCACTACACACACCACACCACTATACTAGTGTGCTAGTATTCACCCCAGCCAGTTACTGTTTGTTTATCGATGTCTGTAACCACACAGTGTTTGGGTTACTGGAAATGGCTGCCTGTTTCTGTTTGTTTGCAAACCATTGATGTATGGCTGAAATGGGCCAGATCCTGTATTTACAGATTTCTTTTTGGATTGTCTATATAATTAAATAAAAATACACCTGACAGAACATTTTTAGCTCAGAAAACTAAATTGCATTGAAGTGTCTAGAGGGACCAGTGTGAAATCTGGCCCATATGTATAAACTTCTAATTTTGATTCACACCAAGGAAAGTAACAAAATATTGTTATTCAACTCCGTATAGTTATATCTTTATTACAATTCCTAAGTTAAATTGAAAATATATTTTGACATTAATTTTATGAAAGTTTATTTGACAATGAAATGATTTACGTTGAGATCAATTTAAAATGCGTAAAATACGAAAATGAAGTCACCCTCATTTTATTGCAGAGCATTTTTCAACTAATTAAGCTTTACAAATAATATTTTTACCCTCATAATAAAGACATAACATGGATAAACAATTGACAGATCTTATAATACAAATTACCTAATACATTACAGTAATTCTATGTTAGTTTTTACTATAACAAGTATGTAGCTTATCCACTCTCTCAACTCAAATTTGGAGCTCTCATGATCAATATTGGATTCTTGGTGATATTGTTAATTTCATACAACAAGAACATTGAACTTTAAGACTTAATTATATTTGAATGTATCCAAGGCAATGTCTAAGAACACACTTGCAGTTTCAGTAGAGCATAGATATTTTATAATTCTTGTGAATGGCTGTATCACAAAGAAAGAAGAAACAGAGGTCACGTCTAATAGTGCGCTGAATATGTGTGAGTAAGAAAATTAATGTGTCGAGTAGTCAGTTCTTTTTACCTCTCCTGTTCCCTCAAGAGAGATTTTTCATTCTCTCTCTCTCTCTCTCTCTCTCTCTCTCTCTCTCCCCTCTCCTTCCCACCCTCCCAGACAAGGGGTTGAGATGTATTTCCCTTGATGTATAGAGATGTTATGAATACATATTTAACTAGTTACTGTACTACTGTACTCACTCAAGCAAAGTGCGTTTATACGTTTATATACCAGTGCTGTCTACTGGCCTACTATATTGTTACGGCAGCCACCATCGGCACCACGTAGTTCATTGCGCCCGCGGGGCCGATCCAGGTCTTCTAGGAAGGAATGAATAGATTGGCAGACCATTCGCCTGTAGGTGAATCGAAGCCCTTCCTTTAGAATCGAGAACTTCTAGATTCTTCTACAGATTCACCATCACCAGTTACAGAATCTTCTGGACTTCCACCTCTGGTCATATAAAGACACCCTTTGGGCGACCTGACTGTCAGTAATCAAGAGTCAGTGTGTGAAGAGTTAGTGAGTGACAGAGTAAGCCCAAGTGGATGTGAAAGTGATAGTACAGTGACAGTATCCGATCAGTCTCAGGTACTAGGTGAACAGAGTGATAAGAAATATAAATATTGTTGCAAATATTAGTGATACATTTAAGAGTCAAAATAGTGTCTAAGTAATAATTTAAGTTTGTAAATATTTCACAATGTGATTTAGAACTTGTAAATAAAAGTAGCAATTAGTAGCCAGAAGTGGAATCGCCTTGATTATTTAGGACCCTATTGGACAACAACAATATTCACCACCATACAGCTTGGTACATACCTACTTTCGTAAAAGGTTTCCTTCTTTACTTCCTATAAATACATATTATAGATTAAGATTGCATTAATGTTCTTATGACTAAAATCCATATTCAGCTGATATCCCCTTGAATTGTAGGATTCATTGAAGGAACAACTAAGGTCAAACCTCTTAAACTGTGTTAAAGATAGCTAACATTTTAATGTTGGCAAATCCGCCGTTCCACTTGGACACTTTCCACGCTTCCTGACACGTGTTGATGGAAGGGGAGAGAGGCGTATGAGTAAGTTATTTAATATACATAATCCCTACACACAAATTTTATCTTTATGCGTCTTACGCCAACAGCGCCAGGAACTTCGTGATATTTACAACTACTTCTTTATGATTTGTTTAGTCAGTTTGTGGCATCTAGTAAGATTTGATGGAAAGGTGAAAAGTTACATAGAGATTAGTTTCATAGTAATAAATCTTACTTTATTACTATGAAAAATACTACAGTAGTAGGGATAATATAAATTACTTTTACAACATAAGACAGAATATTTACTTCAACGAATAATTAAACTTCAATTAATGAATAGTAATAGTAATAAAATATCGATTTGCCTCTTTTAAATGATATATTTAACATAAATTTTAATTAAGAACAATAATGATTAATATCGGCAACATACAACGATTGTAGTGAATAAAATAAATATTTTAACACCTAAACTCAGTAATTTGACTCTAGCCTTTGTATGTTTTTTAGATTTACCGTATATAAACTCTCTGTTTCTAAATTTTCTAAGATACGACCACCTAAAATAAAGTCTGAGGATGATCCCAACATATTTGTCTTACATTTTTTAATAATGCACAGTGAGTACAGATAAAAACGTGTGTTTGGCTGTGGTATAGCTCTTTTTTTTACTCGTAGGTAAGCTTATGTTGGTTAAGAATAATACGGGTTGTTTGTATCCTTTTTACCTTTCGAAAGGCACTCGGTGCAAATTAACTGAATAAATGAATAAATGAATTTATTCCATCATAATCAGTACAAAGTTATAATAATAAAACAACCCGGAATTGACTGACCACTTTTACGAGTAGTGTGGTCAGTATAGGCAACAAAATACAACAGGTTTCTTGTCAGAGTCCAGATTACAGTAGCATGTTGTTATCAGCCGGGCTGCTCTCCGTGGCGTCTACACCTAACACTGATAAGGCAAGGCAACAGGACCTGCTATGCAAGACCGTACCTTCACTGCAATTCACAACTGATGCACTTCACTACAATACTAATAAACACTAATAAACACAAACAATTCACTTCAGCCTAGTATAAAAATATTTACAATTTCTTATTTCAATTATTACAAAATTTTACCAAAAATAAAACCAAAATACATAATACCATTACAATACAACTATAAAACACAAATAAACAGAGAACACATCTTCATTTTTAACTGTAGAATAAGTTACAATTTTCATTTAGTAATAGAAAAGCTTTTAAATTACAACAAAATTTTCTAACGTTAACTGAAATTTTAATTTCAAAAGGCAACTTGTTGAAACATTTTGGACCATTATACAGAAATGAATGCTTCAATACGGACTTGTTAATCTTAGGAGTTCTAAACATTCTCCGGACTATGCTTCTGGTACCGTAATTTAGGTCCGTTGTACCCAAATTACCACTTTTACTGTAAAAAAGTCTGAGGACTTTAAAAACAAACAAATGTTGTAATGGTAATATTTTCAATTGAACGAAAATCGGAAATGAGCTGTCTCGTATTCTCTTGTGTGTAATTATTCTCATAAAATGATTCTGCACCACTCTTAATCTCTCTATTAAATATTTAAAAGTCCCACCCCAGCACACAACTCCATACTGAAGTCTTGAATTTACTAGGGCAAAGTACAGAGTTCTTAACAAACTTTCATCACAGAAATTTCGCAAAAAATAAAATTTTCTCGTAATCGCTTTAAGTTTGTTTTGCAGTACAGTTATGTGCTTCTCCCATGACAATTTTGAATCAAAAATTACTCCAAGATATTTGAAATTTTCTTCTTTTGTTATATATTTACAATTACATAGATCTTCCGTATTTTTCGCACAGTTAATCTCATGAAATTTAAAGTCACGGTTAAAGCCAAAATCTTTAAAATCAAAATTCACATACTTCGTTTTATCAACATTAACTGACATTTTGTTCAATTCACACCATCGTTTCAAAATAAAAAGATCTTGATCAATTTGGCTCCAAATGGTTTGTGCATGTGTTTGGGAATAGAAAAAAGCTATGTCATCAGCGAAAGCACTTGCCTTCCCATTAAAATTCTGCTCTAATAAATCATTAATAAAAATCTGAAACAGAGTAGCAGAGATGACACTGCCCTGCGGCACACCTGTTGTGACTGGCAGCGGTGCGCTGACAGATTGTCCAACTCGCACTCGCTGTTCCCGCCCAGTGAGGAAGCTACGGAACCAGCTCAAGGCTACGCCCCGCACTCCCACCGCCTCCAGTTTTAGTAATAGAATTTTGTGATCTACCAAATCAAACGCCTTTTTAAAGTCTATAAATAGACCTGTAGATTTTTTACCGTCATTTAAGCTGGAATATATCATATCTGTAACATTTTATTTTTGTTTTCAATTTAATCGAATTTAATATATCAATTTAATTGATATAATTTAAAAATAAACGTTCTTCAAAATAAATGTTGTATTTCATTAGGCTTTTTAATATTCAAGATAACAACGTAGACCAAAACATAACATACAAAATTATAAATATTTACTTATTTAAAAAAAATATGTTATGAATATTGGACTCAAGTATATTTAAAAATGGAAGAAAAATAGTATAAACACTACGAAAATTATAATAGTAATAACTTATTTATTATTTCTAAATTTCAGATGGAGTTCATATTGGTATTCCTCGTTGTTAGTAAATTTTTACAAAATCACCAATAAAAAACACTTTTTTCGAGGCCTTTCAACAGCAAAGCTGGCATCATCAGGCAACACAAATTTATTATTAATAAATAAACCAATAAACATTTGGTGATATAAATATTGTACATAACACTTTGGCGCGGCCGTTACCGGAATCTTTAGTTATTAGTAATAATAATAAATAAATATTCCAAATAGATAAAAATTTATATGCTTATTAAACCAATTAAATGAAGAAAAGTGAAGACCACCAATTTAACAATGAACTTGAAATATTTCAAAATTCTTCCTCATTAACTTCTTTAAAACGGTAATTATTCATTTATTCCATTTTATTTATTATTTTTTCTGCATGATAATAATTCATTAGGTCTTTAATATGTGTAACTCTAATAATAGGGTTACATAAATATTAAAATATGAGTTATTTTAAAAAGTGCGTAAGGACACCCTTCATGCAGGATTTCTTTTAGTTTTTCTTAACACTGTTACTCTCTATGACTTTCAAGTCATAGGCAGTCCTTATACAGTTGTAGAGCAGGATAATGGACACCAATATCAAATATTGTTAATCTTTGAGGTGGATAAACCATGTCGCTCTTAAATCGTTTATTGTAGGCATACTTAGCAACGTTGTCCTCAAAAAGCAAAAGGTGGGGATTGTTTTTAAAGAAAGCTAGGATCTCAAGTAAATAAATACTTGAAAGTCGAAGAAGATCATGTTGATTAAATATCGGCTTTCAGTGAACTCGATGACCAGCTCAGCACACAGACCGAACAATTATTTTCATAAGCCTAAATATTATAATAGTCTCGCTAGATAGTCCCCAAAATCCATTTGCATATTTAATCCTATTGTATACATAGACATAACAAATCTGTAGAGTAGTAGCGGAGTCAACACACGACACGCTAAGGATCTGATGTTAGTTTACAAGATGTGTCAATGTGTGTAACCCAGTTGAGACAAACATATACAACGACCCCGAGAAAAGGAGTGGACTCGGAGGGACTGGTTCCATTTATTTTAAAAGCATTAAAATCACAATGACCCAAAGATTTTATATTATTTTTTGGGCTATAGACATATATTGTTGTTGATTCGGTGTCGGTTATAATGTTTTTCAACAACAAATTTTCTATGTAGATATTCATTTCTTATATACTTAATAAAATATATCAAGTTATAATTGAGTAATGGTGATGAATTTTACCTAAAACTATCAAAAACCAAATAAATAAATACGAAACAGTAAGAATGAAATTGAACTATTTCATAAATGTTGTTTGATATAAAAATATGTACTGTTACATAATTAATTATGTAAAGCACGATAACAGTAGTAAATGGCGTTTCCTAAAGTATTTGACAAAATTATATAAGAAATGTGACAAAATTTTTATATTAAAAAGTGCAATAAATTACTGTATGTAACTTGACACACCGATACTTACACAATTCAATAAATCCAAATCTTATGGAAATAAAGATATAAAGTCTTCTGACTGTTCTGAGGGTATTATACAGACATTTGAACAAGTGAATTACCTTATTAAGGTCTTGAGTTCCTGTGTGTTCCTCCGCTGACTCTTTCAAAAACGTATTTAGTTCTTGAGCGATCTGTAAACATTTTAATTATAAATATTAACTATTAAATAGATCTAAATCAACTAAATATGGACAATGTAAGTTAAAAAAATGTAGTTTATCTAACAAAATGTGTTTACTTATCATTTAATGAAAAATGTAGTGTAACTTCTTTATACAACAAACTGTCAGACCAAATCGGATTTTAGCATGCTTTTTAAATGTATAGAAGAAAAGTCATAAAGTACAAATATTTTTCAGTTGTTATTTAACATATAGTTGTTGTTGTTATACTTCATATGAAAAGCTTTTTATTTTTATGGAGATGGGTGTTATAAACACATTTATATTACATCCATAGCAGTCAAATTTCTTAAATTTTAGCTTTACTTTATAAGTACAAATGTACAGTGTAATGTTAGACATTCCCTAAATAGACATTATTTTACAATTAAATATTTGGTGGTAGTCGGGTGCAGCCACCAGACTTGTAGTTCATCACATAGTTATATGACGTAAGACCCCTCCAAGTATTTGACATGCCTGTAAAAATGACGCAAAATCGTCCAAGTATTTGACATGCCTGTAAAAATGACGCAACATCGTCCAAGTATTTGACATGCCTGTAAAAATGACGCAATACCCGTCCAAGTATTTGAAATACATGTAAAAATGACGCAAGACCAATCCAAGTATTTGACGTGCCTGTAAAAATGACGCAAGACCCATCCAAGTATTTCACATGTCTATAAAAATGACGCAAGACCAATCCAAGTATTTCACATGCCTTTAAAAATGACGCAAGACCCATCCAAGTATTTCACATGCCTGTAAAAATGACGCAAGATCGTCCAAGTATTTGACATGCCTGTAAAAATGACGCAAGACCAGTCCAAGCATTTGACATGCTTGTAAAAATGGCCTATCAAAACAGGTCCTTATAGATTTCTCTTTATATGATATACGAGTAGAATATTTCCCTCTCTTAATGAATTTCAATGTTAAACTACTCGTATAAATTTAAAACTTCGAAAATACACTTTTAAAAAGAGTAAAATAATTCTTTCTACATTCATAAAGATTCATATTTTTATCTATCTAGCAATATTTAGGACGCAGTTCGTCAATATGTGTAAATATAAATGTGTGTATCTAAGCAAATAAAGTATTAATTACAAACTAAGGTCAACAAGAAAGATCCACTACTAAAGAAATTAGAGTTAGATGGAATGGTGTTCACTGACAAATGAAGAAATGCCGGTGGTCAACAGCTGATCCGTACGGAATTTGTTATGACTGTGTGCTCGAACAGAAAAACTTTAGCTTATGAAGGTGGGCTTTAACCCGAATACACTGCCGACCAATTAATTAAAATAAAATATGTGATGCACACAGTTAATGATTCATTTTAACATTATTAGATATCCATGTCATGTGCACAATTTGTATGGATCTATGAACTTTTGTCGATCGTGTTTTCAGTTTTTTATTTATATAATTACTTTCTAATGTTTGTATTACGTGGTATTTTTTTTAAATTTTGAATATTTCAGTATTTATTTCATACTAGAATAAAAATGTTGTAATAAGTAACGTTTTAAATCAATATAATAATATAATTACGTTGTATAATATTAATAATAATATTCTTTATTGCTACAAACACAATACATTATTGTACAGCATGCGTCAAAATGAAGTAAAAGTTTAACAAATCAATGGTTTGAAATATATAGCCTACACAGGAGACGTTAAAATATTTTTAAAACTATTTTATATTTTTACAAAACTTGTCATCCAGTTCTGAGGTATGTACTAAATATAATGCCTCTAGGCCATGAGGGAATGAGTTTAAAATCTATTACAACACTTGCATATTAATAAAAGAGCAAGATAATATATAAGTGTTAATAAATAGGACAGCGACTGTTGGACATTTTCCATCATTGCGTGAAGAAACCTACACGACATTTCGACTTCGTACAGCCACAGTACCACAGGTTAATTATATATAATTCAGTTCAGGTATTTGAGGAAGATTTGAGTTTTACCAAGTCGAAATGTCATGTAGGTTTCTTCACGCTATGATGGAAAATGTCTAACAATCGCTGTCTACCCTTTAAAATGTCCAATAATTATTGAATTTAAAAAATAAAGGTAATATTTATTCCTAATAGAGACAAATTGTTGTTCGAAGTTGGTCAACTAACTCTACTCGTGTACATTAACACGTTTTGAATGTATACCTTGATACTATTAGTTTTTTAACTAGCATAATAAGTGTTGGTACATATACAGTACAAGTAAACGTTACACAACACAAATATATGTCAATGTAAACACAAAATGCACAAATATATTACAATACAAGTACAAAATACAAATGTTATGGTGATCGATTTCGGTGAACAACGCTCACCTTCCTCAGACCAGAGGGATTCACAAAAGATTCAGTGTATTTTGTACTTTTTTATTGTAATATATTTGTGCATTTTTTGCTTACATTGATATATATTTTTGTTGTTTGACGTTTACTTGTACACTTAATACTATATATAATGTCATAAATAACAATACTATTTACTACAGCCAACGTGACTTTTTACTTATTAGTATGAGACAAAATGTGAGCAAAAACATGTTTTGTAAATGTAAGTATATTATATATGGTTGGTGTTATTAGTCAGTATCTATCCAAAACAAAAATAAAGCTGGACACAAGTTATTGTACTACTCTAACTGCAATACATTTTATTGGTTAATTACAGAGATTGAAGGGGATGTTTTTGATTAAGACTACAGTTTCAAAAAGTGGTCTATTTATTTTACATTTATGAATTATTTAGATAATTCCATATTGAAATGTATCATATAATAACGTACTTTATGTACTAAAATATATAATTTTTGTCAGTTTTTAGACAACTTATTGCTTAAATGTTTTGTCTTGGTAGTAAGTCCTTACTTGTTAATCAATCTATGAAAAACTCATTTTACAAATATTTTTATTGGCAAACTTACATACGTGTAGAAGATAATAAGAGCAAAGTTACAACTGTTTAGCAGTATCTTCCTAGAATATTTGTGTATTATTAAACTTTCCATTTCTGGTACATCAGTGAGTAATTTTTGCATATATATATGTTTAAAATGTAAAGTCATTGAGCACATCCATATATCTAGGGTTAGGTCACAGCATATCCAGGAAGTATTAAAACAGGATAGATGAAGGGACATTCAACAATCACACAAAATAAAAACATTTATCTGCCAAAACTATTCAAACACATATTAGGTTTAAAATAAATATTTGCATTTTAACATCTATTCATGCTAATAACTCTTATATACATAAATATTTATTAATTTAATCAAACGTTTGCACAAAAACACTAAATTTATTCATAACACACTTTTGTCAGTCATTTAAGCAGACAATTTTAATATCCATTTATTGAACCTCCCGAATTGACTTCAGAGCACTCCTACAGCAAGTGTTGGAACTAAAAGTAGGTTTTGACTGATATGACCAGGACGTGCCGATATTAGCCAGCCGTAACCATAGCAACGCCTTAACGCCTTGCATGGTTGACACGTTTCATTTCATTTTCTACAACTTTCGAAGAACTTACTTCTTTGAATACATAATTTTGTAAGTAAAAAAAATTCTTTGGATTTTTATATTTTTAATAATATCCTATACATATTTGTGTTTCCTTTTTTGTATATTATTAAGAAATGCCACAAGCAGTGTGCTCTTGGCAACATCACACGTCAGAACTTCAATAAAGCACCACTAGGCGCGCTCATGTCGAATCGGGAGATTCGTCAAATCGTATGTAGTCACCAAAAGGGTACCTGAAGACTCTGCCAGAGGTGCATCAGTTCTCCAGCGGATGGGAGGGAGAGAGGCCGAGTGGTGGAGGAACTCCCTTCCTTAAAGAGGGAAGGAAAGAGCTTCTGGAGGGTTGACACTTCAGTTGTCTCCTCCTGATACATGCAGGAGTTTACCAAACGGTAAATACATTATAAGGGATACAAAACTTTTTTAGAGAGGAAGAGAGATTAGTTGGTTGAGGTTATATCAAACATTCAAACTAATAACTATGAAATTAATACAAATACATTTAAAAAGGTTATAATAGCACTATTTCGGAAAGAAAACAGTAAGTGCATAAATATTTTAGTATAAACAATGAAAATATAATAATAAAACTAGTTACAAACATATTTAAAATTAGCAAAGATCAAATAAAATGATGAATGGTAAAATTAACCCCATGAATACGAAACCATTGGCCTTTTTACAAAGAGATACGAATTTTAGACAGATGAAATAAAAAAATTAAAAAAATGCATATTACATTTAAAAAATGTATATTACATTGGCCTTTGGTGGTGTTTTCTCTTAACACGAATATGACACTATTCTTTCTTACCACAAGTACTAACTGATATATTCAACACAAAGGTTAGGTTATATATAGGTTAAGTTGGTTTAGGTTAGTTATAAGTTACCTAGTATTAACAGACAAAATGTACACACAAAAATTCTAGGTAACCAACCTAACCTAACTTAAACTAAACTAACCTATCTGTTTTGTTAGATAGCTCACTTATTATTTGTCCAGGAAATAATGAATGTTAAAGTCATGTTGATGAGGAAAACTACACAATGTTATTGTAATATACAAATTTCCTTTAAGGTGGAAAAATGTTTTTTTAATATTTTTATCAAACATTGATATTTCCGAGCCTTTTGCCTATCGATTGTGTTCGGAAAGATATTTGGATTAGTTAAAAAGTTGTTAGCATTGGTGAGACCCCTACATTCTTTAAATGTTTACCAAAAAAACTATGTAAAAAGTCTTCTAAGTAAATGTATTAATACACCAAATAATATAACAGTTAAGAAAGAAAAAGTTATGTAGTTTGAATATTTCATAATTAACATAAATAAAAAAAAGTATAAGGTATTAGTTAGAAACAGCACAAGCTATGAGAAAGTAAAAGAACATAACTTAAGGTTTGAATAAAGACAGGACGAGCACAAATTAAAACCAAATTTAGTTTTAGTAAAGTTGAAAAGTACAAGAAAACAGTTAGTTAGAAATACATGAAAAATGAAAATGGTTTAACAAACAGTGTCCTGATAAAGTTTTGAGTATATATGTAGTTAAAATATGAGCATGGAGAATTTAAATGTATACTGTATATATAAAGTAAATTGATCTCATTACATGTATAACTTGGTAGTATGTTGTTGGTAACTTTAATTGATCATTAATAAAAACTCCCGTAACTTCACTGGACAAAAACTGGGATTTTCATCGAGAGTATTAATAAAATAGCATATTAAGTTATCTACATTTATAAATGCTGCCGTGTTAAGCAACCATTATAAAGACAATGAAAAATCTGTATTTATCTATTTTATTTCAAAGATATTCTCTATTTTAGCCACAAAACAAGTAAAACGGTGGACTTAAGGTGGTAACTGAATTTAATGGAGTAGTTGTAAAGCAAATTCGTTTTCAGCAGTTGTCAGCAGTGACAACAGCTGATAGGCTATATTTAAGTCACGTGGGCGAAAACAACAGTTGGCCTTCGCAATATTGAAATACTGCCAAAAAAGATATAAAGTTTAAATAGTAAGAATAAATTTAAATGAACAATAAAAACAATTAACTATATTATATGACTATCAATAATAGCCTAAATACAAAACAATTTTGTTACAACACTTTTAAAAAAATTAATAGCAACAATATGTCTGATTCAATAATTTTAATGTTTTATGCAAATTTTGGATGTCCCATATGTATGTTTTCATTAGTTATTCCCAACATAAGTTGTAATACATATTTAATTGCTAAATTAAACTAATTCCTAATCTATATTATTTAAATTTTTCACTAGACAACAATAAAAAATATATTGATGAACAATCATCATATCAATATTGTTCCGTGTGTAGGTGGATAAAATGTCGTCTATGTTGTAATCAAAGGATGACTTATTTAGGGATTAGAGCAAATGCAGCTCTGGAGGCCGGATCTCTGACAAAATATGATAATCTCTGACTGTGCTCAGATCACACATCAAATATATAAAGCTAGGCTTTAACCATTAAAGCCAAAACAAAATGTCTCCAGTCGTGAACATTTATTATTATTATTTTTGTTTTTTGAAAGGGGAGACCGAACTCCCTTTTAACCCTACTCTAGCAACTCCCCATCTGTGTCTGATGTGTGGGGAACTTATCAGACAAAGTAAGGGGAACAACCAGTATAGTACAAGGTGAATATATTCCTAATAAAATCTAACAGTCAAGGCCAGGTTTCAAATCTGCGCTATGTCTGACTTAGGTAGTGTCAGAGCGCGGAAATTAATCTTCCTAAAATTCAAACAAAAATACTTAATTGTGCTTAATTGTACAACTTAATATACTGCTTAGTTATAACTTAATCGGCCCTTAAAATACGTTATAAATATTTTTCCTAATGATAGGTACGAAGTAGCTGGTGAATTCAGAGTACAAAAATAATATCCTATAAAACTGTGTGTATCTTGTGGTTTTTATTAGGATGGATTTAAATTGAATTAAAATTTCCTGTCCTTAATTAAAAGATAAAATTTTTTGTTTAACACAAATTTTTAGTTTTAATGGTAGGAACAGACATTACATTGGATAAATATTGTTTTTTTTTTAACCAAAGAGAAAGCATGGTAACGCTTGCCTAGCTAACTGACTGGTTTAACATTGTTAATATTTCTAACAAGTATAAACTAGTTACTAATTACTAAAGAAAAAATCGAACATAATAATTGGCATTTGGTGACGAGTGGATAGTTACAACAATTCTTGACGGTATATACTTTTGTGATGGCGTTCATTATTGATCTATATTAATTAGCTATATCACAGTTTTTTTATGTTAGATTTCGGCTTATAATCTGAAGCCTATTGTTAAGTATTTGAAAATAGCTTCAGATCGTAAGGCGAAATATAAAATTAAAAAAATATTCTATGTGTAGCTAATTAATATAGATAAATAATTGCAATAATAAATTACCTAAGCAACACTTTTTTAGTGGATATTTCAATAGCTTTTGGACAGATATATTAATACAAAAATTGTAGATACACGCTTCTTTGCCATATTTTTCACTATAAGACAACACACAGCTAGAAATCAAAGGCTAAATATTTATTTTATACATTTATATTATGTAAAATAAAGACTGGTAAACTTGAGATTTAAAAAATCATAACAAGATGTCTTGTGAATAATTACAATATTTATTGCCTTTCAAAGTATGTTTGTTCATTTAAATTATTTTTCTTTTAAATATTATAAAATGTCCTTGTATGGATTAAATACTGCTGTATTTCTTTATTTCTGTGGGTGAACGGCTCAGTTACCCCCAACATATTATTAGATAATAAAGTATTATTTCATACAACGTATACATATTTATTATTGCTGTAGAAACCACTAAAGGAAACAGGAACAGTATACATTAGGTCCATGTACATCTACCCGTATATACAAACTTTTTGAAAGAATATTTTTTAAATTATAATTTACTACTTCTAAATCAAAAACAAGTAGTCAAACCTCTCTTTGCCCTTGGGTATGGATTAGTATGGAATTTTATACTATAATTTCTTTTTAAAGTAGCTGTACATTAACTGTACTTTACATAAAAGCAAACGTTTCATGAAATAAATTAATAAGTGTACATTGTGAGGAGAGTGTCTGAGAGATTCGTCCCTACAAACTTTGTGAGGAGAGGGTCTGAGAGAGAGACTTGTCCCTACAAATTTTGTGAGGAGAGGGTCTGAGAGAGAGATTCGTCCCTACAAACTTATTGAGGACAGGGTCTAAGAAAGAGACTTGTCCCTACAAACTTTGTGAGGAGAGGGTCTGAGAGAGAGACTCGTCCCTACAAACTTTGTGAGGAGAGAGCTGAGAGAGAGATTCGAATCTACAAACTGTGTGAGGAGATGGTCCGAGCTAGAGACTCGTCCCTACAAACTGTGTGAGGAGAGGGTCTGAGAGAGAAAGACTCGTCCCTACAAACTGTGTGAGGAGAGGGTCTGAGAGAGAGAGACTCGTCCCTACAAACTGTGTGAGGAGAGGGTCTGAGAGAGAGAGAGACTCGTCTCTACAAACTTTGTGAGGATACGTTAGAAATGCGCATAATAAACAACCAATAACACCAGGTTGTGTTCTTCTTATCCCCAACTTCGACTGGTAAAATAAAAAAAATATTACAAATATTATATTTCTCTACTTATATTTTTCCTCACAAAAGTTTTGTTATTTTACAACAAAACGTTATCAAAATATACAGATAGGATAGGGTTACCAAAAGTGCTTTTTGTATAAGTACTTAGGGACTTATTTTCAATTCAAGACAATTACATACGTTTACAATTTTATAGGCTTGGTGTCCAATGACTGCACACAGAATAGATACAACCTAAATGAGAAATCATAATTTTCTACCTTACTCACTTTAACTCATACATCCGCACCGACAGAACCCAACGATACATATACTCTCCAACTTTCTTTGACCTCAACTAGAACTTACCTGTTTCTGGGACCCTAAGTAATCGGCCAGTGATGTGGTAGAGGTCTGTCTGTCTAGTTTACTCCAGGCGGACGGTGTCTCACTGGTAGCATCATGTTGTACGGACGTCTGTTCCTGACCTTCCTTCTTCAAAATCTCTGGCGGGGAGACTTCAGCTGAGGGAGGGTTTGGTACCAGAGTATCTGAGAGCTACAAGCAAAATCAACTTATACAAAAAGTTTAAAATGAAAATTTATCGTAAGTTCAACATATAACACCGAAAATAATAATACAATACTAACACCACACATAAAACACAAGAATTTAGAGTACACAGACTACTAACATTATTATTAATATATTAAAACACATTCAATGTTCACTGTTTGAAATTAACAATCCATACTTATCACACACTTTTCTCTCCTTATATTCATTACCCAGACTTATGAGCAGGGTAATGACCACTCTTTTGCACCCAGATTAATTTTAAGCATTGGGAAAATAGTAATTTGAGATCATAAAATGGTTTGAGAAAAAAATAGATTTCCCATGTATTGTCTCCTATGAAAATGTATTAAATTAAAAGTACAATGACAAATTATCATAGTCTCTTTTATTAGGTAGTTCGTACTCCTAGAAAAAGAAACTTGATTACAATCAGTGATTGAGTTTTTATAGAACGTGAATGATAATATTGTTAAGTTGTATGCAAGTGGATATTTTTTATTTTTAGTAGACTATATTTTGTTTGTTGTGGTCCTCATTTTCTTTTTCTTTGTAAAAAGTTATTATATTCATTTTATAAGTCAAGGGGAATGGCAATATTTAGTCTATTTAGTATTTTACACTTTGTTTTATCACATTACTTTGTGTAATATTATTATTATCATTTAGAAAAGTAAATACTAATTCTATTTTTTTATTGCTTCAGCACATTGTTAGTCATCCTAATTATTAAACTCTTAAGGGTGAACCATTTTGACTTATTTCTTCTAACAATCCAACAGATTTATCAAGTATTTATTAAAATGTGCAGTTTTTATTAGTACACATATTTAAATTTAAATTAATGACATTAAATAAATAGATTTATTACCTTCTTGTTCTGATTAAAAGTTGTTTTATTTTCCTCAATTAACGTTAGTTTACGTAACTTACCATAATTATAGTCATTTACTATTTATAAATCAATTTAATTCAACCTAAAGATATTTCTTAAAACTAAAATCCCTGTTTTCGTAGTAAACTTTTATAAATTTCCACCATTCTGCAATGGATAATCTATACCGTTGATAATAATAAAATACAGAATGCAGATTTTATTACTATGCGAATATTTTACTGCCTTTTATACATATATTTATTTATTTTGCAGCTGACATAGCTGAGAGATGATACAAGTGACAGTTCAGTTACCAAAGTTGTCGTTTGTTTAGCACCACCCAGGGACACAAACAGCTTGGCTTGCTGTAGACACGAACATCATCCCCCAAACGATATACACCGTTTGATATATAAATTTATAAGGGACGAGGGCTATCAGCGGTTCCCTCATCGTAACCCCTCTACCATGTCTTCCAGTGCTGTGCAACATAGCTCCTTTGAATACAAGACGCAAAGAGGCCCTTCTAAGAGAGTTTGAAAAATCCTATCTACTTCGAATGTCTCCCCATTTTGCAAGACATCCCATAACGTGCAGGGTGACTTAAATCTAGAAAATCACCTCTTCGAATATCTTCCTAGTTAATCTCAAATGAATTTTCGCCAGAAACCAACAGGGTGTTAACTTGGGATATGTTGACGGTTGAAACAAGTTTATGGTATCAGACCATACGACTGCCATCGGTTTAGTATCTTAGAACTTAGGCTTAAGCGGCCGGTGTCATAACTAGAATCTACATTTTCTCTACAAATATCTAAATTTTCTGAAGAATCTACAACTAGAGTCTCAGAGAAACCACTGAGGATGCCACATCACAGTATGGGCGAAACGTCTGGTTATCCTGTAAATATTGTAGATAGTACCTTGACATGGTTGTCACCGGAAAATGTAGATTCTAGGTGTAATATCTGTTTAGTGTTACCTTTTCTTCGATATTACTTTAAGTTTTATGGTAATATTTATTAATAATGTTGCTTTTACAATTATATTTGTAAATAGAAACTAGTATTATTCGTATTTTCCCTTCCCCTAGCAATAGTTTTTCCGATTCAAGGCTTGTTACTCGTTTGAACGTTTGAATATAATTTGAATATAAAGTAAATTTGTGTAAAATACGAGTTAGCACGTGTAAGAAAAGTACATTTTACTTGAATATTAAGACTATCATGGTTAAAACACTTACTACAAAAAGTTTGCTTCTTACCTGAGGTACTACAGAGGTCTCCTCTACCACTGCATGTTCTATCTCTGTAATAATCTCCTTCAATGCCTCCTTGATGTTCTCCTGAGGTATTTCTCTAGGGTCAACTTTCACAGTTTCTACGGGTTCCTGAGGGGCGCTGCCTGATAGTTCTTCAGTTCCCGGGAGTTTGTCGGAGTCTTGGGACTGGATATTCGGGGTATTTTCTGACAACTCGAGTTGGGTTCCCATAGTTTCCTCAATGTTTTCAGGCTGGATATTTGAAGATTCCTCTATCTCCTGAAGTGGGGCTTCCGGTGGCTCCTTGCTATCTTGAGATTGTGTACTCGGGCATTTCTCAGTCGCTTGGTTTGAGATTCCCGGGGGTTCTTCGGCCAACGGAACCGTGGGTTGCTCCACAGACTCCTTTGCCTCGTCTAGCCCTGCCTCCCCTTCCTCCTGAAAACCACCCCCATAAATCATACAACATTAATGAAACAGAACATCTTTATTTATTTATATAATTTTATTTATTCGTAAGACGCCGATCGTCAAGATTTGGGCGAATATGGATTGAATGAGTGTAGATGAGCGAATGTAGTCATTGTTACTAACTAAGGCCTACTATTCCCTAGATTTATTCCATAGTAATAAATCAACATTTTCAATTGGAACAGTTTTTTTAAGGAGAGACCGATCTCCTTCTTATCCTTACTTTACCCATTCCCCATAGACTATTAATCTGTGCGGGGAACTTATTAAAACGGAGTAACGGGAGAACCAATAAAATACAAGGTGAACATTACTGATAAATACTTCCAGGGCTGATTCGAACTTGTGCTGTCTCTAACCCAGGGTCAACGTCCTGACGTCCTTAGACCACTTGGTCACCAAAGGCTCGTCCAGGATATTAATTCGAACTTGTGCTGTCTCTAACCCAGGGTCAACGTCCTGACGTCCTTAGACCACTTGGTCACCTAAGGCTCCTCCAGGTTATTAATTCGAACTTGTGCTGTCTCTAACCTAGGGTCAACGTCCTGACGTCCTTAGACCACTTGGTCACCTAAGGCTCCTCCAGGTTATTAATTCGAACTTGTGCTGTCTCTAACCCAGGGTCAACTCCTGACGTCTTTAGACCACTTGGTCATCAAAGGCCCGTCCAGGTTATTAATTCGAACTTGTGCTGTCTCTAACCCAGGGTCAACTCCTGACGTCTTTAGACCACTTGGTCATCAAAGGCCCGTCCAGGTTATTAATTCGAACTTGTGCTGTCTCTAACCCAGGGTCAACTCCTGACGTCTTTAGACCACTTGGTCATCAAAGGCCCGTCCAGGTTATAAATTCGAACTTGTGCTGTCTCTAACCCAGGGTCAACTCCTGACGTCTTTAGACCACTTGGTCATCAAAGGCCCGTCCAGGTTATAAATTCGAACTTGTGCTGTCTCTAACCCAGGGTCAACTCCTGACATCTTTAGACCACTTGGTCATCAAAGGCCCGTCCAGGTTATAAATTCGAACTTGTGCTGTCTCTAACCCAGGGTCAACGTCCTGACGTCTTCAGACCACTTGGTCACCAAAGGCCCGTCCAGGTTATTAATTCGAACTTGTGCTGTCTCTAACCCAGGGTCAACGTCCTGACGTCTTCAGACCACTTGGCAACCAAAGGCCCGTCCAGGTTATTAATTCGAACTTGTGCGGTCTCTAACCCAGGGTCAACGTCCTGACGTTTTCAGACCACTTGGTCACCAAAGGCTCGTCCAGGTTATTAATTCGAACTTGTGCTGTCTCCAACCCACGGTCAAAATCCTGACGTCCTTAGACCACTTGGCCACCAAAGCCTCGTCCAGGTTATTAGTTCCTTAAAACATTAGCAGGATACAAAAATGTTTATTTTGAATTTTATTTCTTTCTGAAAAAATATTTTAGTTAAATTAAATACAGACAAACAAAAGTAATAATTTACTACCGTCTTTCAAAATAGTTACAAATAAAACTAAATTAATAAATTTACATATTTAATTCCGGAACAGAAATCCTTAGCGAATACCATATCTCCATTCACATTTATTACTTTATCAATAATCGGCTATACAAGATGGGAGTTCAACTTACTTTTATATATGTCAAAGGTTCTTCTACAAATTGAAATCAATTTAACAATACATTTGTATTGGACAATGATAAAATAACATTAGAACATTACATCTGCAATACTTGGATTATGAGAACAGCACATTACCAAAATATATGAATAAATTTACACAGTGTTATAAATCCAGGTACAATCTCAAACCGTTCAATTGCAACTTTCATTACGTATGAAATTATAATCCTGCAAACTAGGACTTCAAAGCCACTTAAGTGTTTAAATCCAGACAGTTCATAAGTTTCACTGAAAACACATTATATCAAGGAACCGTTTATTCAAATATCAAGCGCCGATACAGTTTGTGCTTATTTTATGCGAATATGAGTGTTTATATGAATGTAGGATGAGTGTGGATGACCTTTGTTGTCTGGTTAAAAACTAAGATCGATTGTTCCTTGGAAATAGCCAATTATTTACAGTCCAATAGCTAGAGGAAGTAAGGGATTTATGTGGAATATAAACCACGTACTGTAGAATTGGTATATAATGACAATGCAGATATATTCTCTTCCCTACACATCATCTGGACCCTGACTACCATCTAATATGGACACCTCAGATCTCTCTGGTGGAGTCCACTATCGTTGTCTACGGGACTATTTTAAAATACTAGTATAGAAGAGATTAGGGGTTCAACAAGTGAAGCGACAATCCTCTTAAATCACTGGTTACAGTATGTATTTAAAGGTGAAGTCATTAAATACACCTAGCGTACATATGCCGATACATAAAAATACCAAAATACGTTTTTGTATTTGGGCAACAATAATTTTTAATCAGGAATGAAATACATTCTCAAATAGGTTAATGTTTCTTTGCCTCTAGTTGGAAAAGATCATTATTAGGCTATTTAAATTACTATGGATTAGTTAATTATTATATAAGTGCTTGGTTAACAATAAAAACACTAAGAAAATGCTGACCAATTGGTAGTTTTTTTTTATCCACAGAGGATCATGGGTTTTAATCGGGGGAGGTTCACTTAATAATTTGTGGAAAGGATTTGGACCTCCATCCCATAAAAAAAGAATGAATTAATCTTTTTTAAAGGAATCATTCCTTTGTGAATCCATGTAGTCTGAGGAAGGTGAACATGGTTTTCCGAAGTCGACCACTACAATATTTGCAAATTTTACTTATATTGTAATAAGTTTGTGTTGTACGACATTCACTTATAATATTACTCTTAAAGTTATTCTTTGCTCACGTTTACGAAAGTAATGAGTATCTGGTTTCAAATATTTAGCGCCTGCAATAAAAGATTAGACAAATATCAAGCTGTAGCCATATTGCGTAAAATGAAATGAAGGCGATTGATGAAAATCTTATTTTTTTTACTGCTGAAATTCAATATTTAAAAGTAAGATATAATTTTGTATTTTATTCTAAAAATGTTTTGTGATATTGAGTGAAAAACAGGTCGAGTCTTCCTCACTTGGACATCCGAGGATGGAATCCCATTTTATATTTCACAAAGGATCTATCTCATCCTGGGAATAAATAAGTGATTTCTCACAATTAAGTTATTTTGTTCTTTTGTTTTTTGTAATATTACATTTTTCTCACATTTTCATGTTTTAATTAAATCAAAATTACAAATTGATATTATAATGACTCCAAATAGTAATATACTGCACCTACCAAGTATCCTAAATAATTTTCAGTAGTTCTTGTTACGAAAAAACTTGTTCCTTTTCTCCTCTTATCCAATTTTTCCTTAATTTACCATTATTATATTTTTACTTTTAGTGAACTAAGAAAACAATTCTGAACTTAAAATTCAAATAAAGTTCCTAAAATTCACTTAAACATAAATTCGATGTTAATATAACACCATTCTTGATCAAAGTTACAAATCAGGTACGTAAGGCGCGTCCTTACAAACTATTTCTTCCGTAACAACCGTGTCCTTTGAGCCATGTACAATGAGGACCTGGCTGCTTTGTTGATTAGGTACATGCGAAGGTTGTATATTTTGTGTGCTGAATCTAATTTCTACGAGGGTTGTATTTTTTGAATGACCAATGAATTAAATTTATAATAAATTAATTGTCAGAGTCGACAGTCATTTTGACATTGTAATACAAATACTACCGAACACGATAAAATGATTGCGAATTCACAAACATACCGATGTTAAGTAAATATTATGTTATAATAATTATAACAATTAATAAATTACATTGTAAATCTCCATAATTAGGAACAATGTATTTGTGATAGAAAGTTTATCTATGAATTCCAATTAAAAAAATGTGGTAAAAAACCCTCGAGTAGTTTAATGTTGGGAGAAAACTTTAGATGTATCTGTACAAATTATGATAACGGCTTATTGTTGTAGCCTTTCTGAGAAAACACAAAAAAACCAGAATTGTTAATTTTTATATCTTTGTTTTGATATTAAATCTAAGAAGGAAGGTCCTAATTTTTGCCTCAATAAACAAGTATTTTAATTCATTCATTCATTTTCATTCATAATGTCAGAAAAATGTTTCAATTTCACAAAACTCTTGTGGCGTGAAATTGTGGCGTATATTGTGATAATAAACTCATATACAGTCGTGCAACCTGTCGTTAGTGGAATTGGGTTAATTAACTCTTATTTGGTTTTACATATTTGCGATAAGGTTCTTAACGTAGAAAAAAATTGTCTGTCCATAATTATTGATAAGTAGAGACAACCTCAGCAGGTATCAAATTATTAGAAAATTAGGTAGCACACTTAAAATAATGAATAGAACTGACCTTGAAAAGAATTGCCATTAGAGATTGGTTCATTATTCTTCAACAGTCTTCTGGAATAAAGAGCCTTTGGAGAAGGGGCTCAAGGGGGCCATTTAGTTTTACGAAAAGTGCCAAAAACACGAGTTGCTATTTCAAAAATTTGGTTTGTAATAATGATTGTATCACAACACTTGAAGTGTCGTTTGATAGGTGAAGAACTTTTCTAGTGGACCATAAGTTCATAATTAATTGTAAAAAATGCGCATTTTTATAATTTGTTATAGTTAAATATGTGAAACTTTAAATGCCAATACAGACGATTTTAAATTATGGTCCACTAGACTGGAACTTTAATAATCGTACAGTGTGAACCCTTAACTACTATCCTGGGGTAATGTTTGACCCCAGAGTGTAATTATTTTTATTTTATATCCTTTGTACTTGCAGGATTGTCCTTTCTCTTTATCTAATCTCTTTTCAGCTATTGAGAAATACGGTGCATGTGGTGGTTTCTTGTTCGATCACACCATATCTGACTGGGAAGCATCTGGGGTCAGCAGTGACCCCACGATAGTAGTTAGGTTAGACTTTTCTCTCTTTTTTTTTTAATTCCACTTCGTTAAGATGATTCACCCAAAATATGAAGAAGTAAACTACAAATAAGAGAAAGTTACAGAAAACATTCAACTGTGTGCTTTAATTGCAAAAAGACAGTGTGCATAACCCATAACAAAGTGAGAATTACGTGTGAAGAGTGCCAATAAGAGAAATTGGACAAGAAGAAGTCACCAACTTTAGAAGAGGTCTTTTTTTACTGTAGCAATTATGTGGCCAAATACTATAATCTATTATAATATAGGTTTAGTTGTAAATGAAAACATAGTTTTGATTTTTATAGTTTTACTAGGGGTAAAAAAATTACTATTTTTGTAAAATTTGTTTTTAAACTAAAAAAAAATTTAATATTGAAGAAATATAAAATAAAAACTCTTGTATGTATAAAGTAATATAAAAAATGGTTCTATATTTTTTTAAAGAAGAAACTGTAATGAAAGGGTTATTATCATTTAAAGTAGTAAAATAATATTTTTGAGATTTTAAATTTTATTTTTAAAATCGGGGTCGTTTTTGACCCCACGATAGTACTTATGTTAGTCAAAATAAGCAGAGTAGTTAAGTGTTAAATCATGAAAACGAACCGTACAGTTGAAATGGAATAGCGTGTTTCAGCCCGCTGACGGTCTCCTACGGTGACTTGGCGGTTTGGGAAAAACCACCTTTAATCTCAAACAGATGATTATACCATAGTTTGGGAGGTTGAACTTTAACTATAGCACTTGTGGAAGTGATATATTTGTGTTTGGAACTTGTGTAGTGAGTATGCCTGGGAGGATGCCTGGGAGGATGATGGAACCAACTTCCGGTAGTCACCATGAATCTTTGTTTGCCAAATTGATGTAATTGCAAAGTAATAATTATATTTCACCAATTTATTGACGTTAGTCCATTATATATTGTTTAGAATACATAATCCCCAAAGGCATACAATATGTTTCGGATTTTTTATTTTATACGTTATTAAATAGTTACCAATTGGTTGATCTTACATTTATCTTAATATATAGTAAAAAGATATACTCATTTATCACAACAATTTCGGAACTACCGACCAAATGTTGACGACATTTTGAGGCAATATAGGTTTTGTATCATAGAAACTCACTAAGAAAGGATTATAGAAATTCTATTCCCAAGGGGTAGACACATGTTTCCTTTTTTCCATAAGTAATTTAAGACTTAAAAATATTGTATATAAACAAGAGACAAAGCGTGGCTATTTAGTTTTTATTGTGAAATGTTTAAGGTGATTTCTACTAACCTGGACATGACTGCTCTACTTTGCATCTATATAGGGTTTTATAGGCTGTAAAAATGTTATCTAGGAGAACGGCAGTGGGTTGAGCCCACTCTCTAAAACATATCAATGCGATGTTTTAGAGAGAACCATGGAGGGAAGGATAAGCAAGCGTAGAGAATCCTAATCATGTAAGGAAGCAAGGGCTTTGAACTAGTATATTGATAACATCTGTTACAATAAACTAGTGTTTTTTAATTGAGCGTAAAATGTACTTTTAAAATTTCCTAGAATTACAAAATATGGAAGGAAATTTTGAATGTATTGAGACAAATGTTCACTGTTTGGTTTTACTATTTACAATTACAATTTTAATTTTGGTACTCCTTTTTCAGATTTACGCCTTTTAAAAAAGAGTTCTATTATGCTTAACTTGTATTAAAAATACTGTAGATCTTAGTTTCATGTAAAATTTAGTTTGTGATGTTTCTTTTGTTACTATCATCTATAAGCACTTTTTTTTATTTTCGTTATTAAGAAAAAAGAAGTATTGTTTTCAGAATCTATGAAACTTACCTTATTAACAGATCTAGTGCTTGATCTTGGTGAATACTTGTTAAAAAAGCCGTGTGACCTTATAGCAAAAATAGTGAAAGAAAAGGTGTACTATACCATTCAGACTCATAATTCAATGAAAATGCAGGCAATGATTAATGAATGATTTAATAGCACATTCTTGATGCTATAAATATTTATTATGTAATTTTATTGAACATAATCTGCTGGGTGTAGTTTGATAATATCTTACAATAAATATTCACACTCATTCTACAATCACGTAATCATTCTTACTCGCCTTAAAACACGCACAAAGTTGTGTCAGCGTCTCATTTTTAAGATAATACGAGTAAAGGAGTACAAAATTTGTTTTCAATCACAAGGGAAATTCAAAATATTGATATTAGGCTGCACAATGACCATAAAACAGACGTCAATCCATCAAGAGAAGCATCTATAACGTTAAGTGATAAAAGCATTTTATCATGACTAGTGAACTAAAACTGACTTGTGAACATTTAGCCAACAAAACTTGTTTTCCAAAAATATAGTAGGTCTAATATTTTATTTTTTAAAATATATATGGGAAATTTTCTCTTTACCGTAGATAAAAAGGTGCCCTGGCTGTTAATTTTCTAATTTTACACCTAATTTTGACCAAACAATGGATGATACATTTTTTCGAATTCTACTCCATTTAGTGTCTACTGCCTTTCTTTTTATATACAAAAATTATACTTAGATCGACGTACTTGAAATGTTGCACTACTTATTGACAGCAAAAACAATCCATTGAGTTACCTTTAGCCTTTTAACAATGGTTGCCATTTTAAAATAGCCAAAGATAAGCAATTGTTATTTGTATACCATTCTAAAGAAGTGTGTATAATTTTAAATTAGTCAGTTAAACCATTTTTGAGTAATTCGTTTTGTAAAAATAACACTGAATGACAATAGACACTAAACGGAGTAGAATTCGAAACTATTATCCTTCATTGTTTGCTCTTAATTAGGTGTAGAATCCGAAAATTAACAGCGTAAACGGAAACAAATTTTTTGTGACCCTCTGTTTATCGGAAGGAAATTTTACAAAATGGAACATAATAATTTCAGCCTGTCTGTTGTATTTGAATCTTTTTGTACCCCATTTAATCTTTTTAACTGAAGGGCAATAAAGTGTTAATAGTTTTCAGGCATAATTTTTGAAATACTGAGACTATTTTTAAGTGACATCTGATATCCCTTGAAATGTCAACTCCCTGTCATTTTTCTTGACTAAACAAGAGTTGTGGGAGACAGCTGAAGTGACATATGTCACTTATAACTATCCGCAGCTTGACCGGTCTAAAAATACGTAATAGTTGTGTGGGTGACAGACTGGTGGACAGCACATACAAGGAACTACATGGCACTGAATAAAATATTTCTTTTCAAATGTTGGAATAAAGTAGATAATTCATACTGCATCGTGATACAAAACTGCGTCTTTTTGTCCTTTAAATCTTCATGTACGGTTTGCTGTTATTATAATTTTAATACAATACCTGTGAACGTCATAAAGCGAAAAATGTATTAAAATATAAGTTTAAAATGTACAAATATCAGTCATGGGAGGAAGGGGCTAGTAATGATGATCGACTTCGGCACACCTAATTTACAATGCTCAGACCAGAGGGATCCTCGAAGGAATCACAATACCACCAGAAGAATCCTTCTCGTCTGGGAGGGTAAACTTGGTTTACCGAAGTCGATCGCCATGACTAGCCCCTCCCTCCCTCCCATGACTGATATTTGTACATTTTGTACTTATATGTAATAAATGTTGTATTTTGTGACGTTCACTTATATTTCTATTAATACATGCTAATTAAAAAACTATTTAAACATTTAAGACACTCTGTAAGAGGGTATATTCTACACTGACGTTATATTGAATGGATTCTGAAAACGAGCCAACTTTTTCATGTACTTCAATAAGATAGAATTCTTTTCAGAGTGATATATTTATGAAAATTCACTACCACGTTGACATATTGGTAAATATACACTTTTCTTGACTTGGTTTTACTGATAATTATGAAATATTAAGTTAATTAAAAACGTTTTTTTAATTTGCTCAAATTTGTTGTATAAAGTTATTTCCTTTTTAGGTTTTCTCGTCACTGAAATACCAAGTAAACTTCTTTTAGCATAATAGTGTATCAACATACTATTTTTCATTTTCATACTTCTTGAAAAAACATTTTTTACGTGTAAATACATTGACACTGAAATTTCAGCTAATTATTATTTACATCACTCATTAAAGTAATGTATATAATAATAGCTCTTTGTTGTATTATGCATTCTAAAAACATGTAGTATACAGAGTGTTTCTGTACACCATATTTCATATATCAAATTTAATTAGATATGAAAACCTTTTACTGAATTAGGAACTACAATTTTTATTTACTGGTAATTGTAGTAAGAGTACTAAAAAGTACTCGCTCACTGTGTTACTAACTTTAACATCATTTACTCCACTAATTTAATGCTAAAAAACCACACACCAGACAGACAAGTAAGTAATCAGCATAAGACAACACTGTCACAACTCTTGTTGAAAGCTAGTTTAGCTATTTTATACCAGTTTTGATTAATAATTAGTCTGCTTCAGTTAGGCGATGAAAGGTAATATTTTGTGTAATTAGATGCCGTGTCGGGTATCCAGCGTGTGACAGTGATAGCAGACAGTGTGAAGAGCGTTAGGATTAGAGGAAAGAAGAGGGTGTGCGCTTCAAAATGTTTCAAGACGGATAAAAGAAAGATTTATAGATAGGAATGCAGTGCTATGACAAGTGCCGATCTTCTGTAACACAAGTACTGATGGTATTTTGTAATATCACCTCGAATCTAGTTCAGTTGAAACTATGCACAAAGCGCCAAGAAACATTTTGAAGCTCAACAAAATAATCTAGACAAACTCTATTGTCCACAACGTTTTATTGTACTACTTTTTACACAGAATACAAAACATCTTTCACAAAAATTACACAACATTCCTATGTATAAAAATGTCTTTTAACAGAAGCTGTATATAGAAATGTGTTAGATGTTTTTAGGTCGAGCTGAGATTGAGAATTATTTTGGGGCATTAGTATTAGTGTACGTTAAAAAAGCTTACATTTCGGAGGTTCGAATATTTTAACATTATAAATCTTTATGATCTGGAGCAAAGAACTTAAATTTCTGAAAAAACATTAGACATGATCTTTAATATTTTAGGCTGAAATATTGTAACTGCAAATCGACAAAAAAGCATTTAAATATAGCCAAAACAAACCAAAACAAAATCAGCAAAGTGAAAGTCTACACTATCACAGCAACTATTAAATGGTCTATGGCTCCAGAAAATACAAAATTAGTAATAACAAGTTTACATCTTTGAATAAAAAATATTAGACAAACCTATAGCTTCTTACAGTTATTTAAAAACCTTCAACCAAAGCCAAAAAAAAAACTGTACTTATTTAGAAGAGTAAATAGAAAAATTAAGCTTAGGTCTAATAGGAATAGTAATATATTGGGATATCACATGCTTTAAAAAAATACTACCAAATAAAAAATATCAAAAGTGTAAAAAGTGTAGTACGTAAAAAACATTATCGCAATATTGGTTCAATTTGATAAGTCTGACAATGTATAAAAGACCTTTACAACTCTGGCGTTCAGCTAACTCTTTTATCAATGAGAAATAGTAGACATATTGGTTTTGAAAACTATAATGTTGTCTGTAATGTTCATATGTGTCCATATCAAAATTAATTAAGTGTGCCAAGTAGGACTTTGTGAGCTGCAAAGTGTTGTGTGCTTAGGAAGATATTTTACAATTAATCTAAAATAAAGCTGTCCTTTGGTTGGCTAATCATAACTTATGAAAACTTATTTGAAATTATTTTCTAAAAGGAGGAGAATCGACATGTGTCTAATAGTTTCTTAACATTTTCATCTCCTGAAAATTTGATTAAAATAAAGCTCCTTGCCATGTTACTTAGCTTATACTAATTTTGTAAACGCAATATTTATTTATCCTTCAGAAACTGTAATGTTGCAAACACAGTTTAAATCTCCAGCTATTTTCACACTAGTAACAAATTATTGACGACGGTGGTTTTCTGCTTTGATATACTTCGTTTATTTAAACGCTTCCATCACTTGGTACTATTATATTTGATATGTAAGTGCAGCAGTTGGAAGCAGAGTTGTAGACGGTCTTGGAGAAGGCGGTAGCTCAGTCTAGCGTAATGCTCTTTACCTTGGAGACGCTTGTCTCTGTGGAGCTAGAGATAGAGCTGGTCTGACTTACGACGGATGTAGAGCTCACCTTCCTAGAGACAACGCTGGAAGCTGTGTTTTGGACACTCTCGGCGACCATCTTGGAGGTCTGCTCGGCCGAGAAAGAACTCTCCTTGGTCAGCACGTGTTTGTTGCCGACATCTTTCTCCGTCTGTAGTCATACAATAAACATTGGAAAGTAACAAACATCGACTATGTTAAGAAAAAAGGAGTTGATATAAATATTCATCTTCACATAAATTGCACAATATTTAAACTTCAAATATTCAACGATCCTATTTCAAGGAGAAATACTATCACATGGGAATAAAGGTGGTGGCATTGATGGTAGGAGTAGCAGTACTGAATTTGCAAAAATTACCAAATACCATTGCCAGTACACCCTTCGAATGTCGATTTAAATTGTAAAATTGTAGAACCTTTACGCTCCTCTATCTCATTCTTCCTACTGATCATTTCTACTCGTCACCAAGCAACCTCATCTTAATACTATCTTAATTCATCAGTATAAAGTTCACCAATGCTCCCATACACATACAGTGCTACTGACCCACCCACTCACCCATATACGTACAGTGATACTGACTCACCCACCCACCATACACATACAATGGTACTGACTCACCCACCCACCATACACATACAATTGTACTGACTCACCCACCCACCATACACATACAATGGTACTGACTCACCCACCCACACATACACATACAGTGCTACTGACCCACCCACCCACCTATATACGTACAGTGATACTGACTCACCCACCCACCATACACATACAATGGTACTGACTCACCCACCCACCATACACATACAATGGTACTGACTCACCCACCCACCCTTACACATACAATGGTACCGACTCACCCACCCACCCTTACACATACAATGGTACTCACCCACCCACCCATACACATACACAGCCTATTTATCCAACCAAATCCACCATAGCGTCATTATGTATCATATTTAGTGGCATCTTGTGTCATCAGACATTCCTAACCCAGGAAATATTGGGGGAAATAAATCGGACTCATCTAACATTTTTTAACGTCAGTTTGTTATTTTGTTTTCAATCTAAATATTCTTGCTCATTTTTTGTTACTCTGTCCTACTTTTCGTCGTACTGTCATTTTTCATATTTATTGTGTTTTGGAAATTTATCTTAATATTAGCTTCTTATTAATAAGATGTCTATAGTAAGTCATTGGTAAATGACTTACTATAGATAGAATGTACTACGTTTTATGGTATATATGATGTAATTTAATGTGCATTTTCTACTTGTATTGTAATATATTTGTGCATTTTGTGTTTATATTTAAATAGAGTTGTGTTGTGTGAAGTTCACTTGTACTGAGCAATAAAAAAAAGAGAGCACTGTAAAAAAGCAATATGTAATTTAAAGCTTGATAGTTTCCTATACTTAGTTTAAATTTCTTCTTTAATGGTAAGACTTATTCATTTCAATAGGCTGTAGCTTGCCAGGAATTCAACACTTCTTTTACATCGAGTGTCTTTCGGTATTATTCTTAACACCAAGGTTTCTGTAATTTAATAAAGATGGAATTATTACTCTCTTCTCCCCTCTCCCCCCTCCTTCCCTTCCAACTAATACTCTCTTCTTTGACGTACTGGACTAGTATAATGCTGGTAAATACCTTTATCTGTCTTATGTGGTGTCATTTGCAGTAGGCTACTTAAGCTTGTTTTTAAACACAACTAATATGTCAGGGATCAATCTTTAAATACTGTTGATTTTAGATCCAGAATAGATGTATATTTGAATATTCCCTCATATTAAACCATATATTTAACTGATTAAAAGTAAAATCATGAAAATAACAGGTAGTAAATCCTGCAAAATTTAGCTTATATTACGTAACTGTTATACAAATGTTAAATAAATAATGTAAAATAGATTAAAATATATCTATGGATTTCTTCAAGACTAAGTAAAATACCTACATATATATTTGACAGTGGTGATGATACAGATTCAAATCAAACTAAGACATAGAATTTAAGGTTCCGATAGGAAGAGATTTCTGTAACATAATAAACTTACAGTATTGATACCTAACCTAACCTAACCCTAACCTACGTTTAAACGAATTCTTGATTACATATTTATAAAATAATTTCAATACGAGACTTGTAAAGTTATAGGCGTCTGAGATATCTTGTAAACATCTCGCATCGATTACAGTTTCTATGTACAATTATCGAATAGTTAAGCTGTTCAATACAATACAAACGAGACTCATTGTGTTGGCCTCTTGCACGATTGGGGCTGGACGCCATTCAAAATAACTGTGACTGAAATAATCCCAGCGCCGGACAACCAGGCCGATACCCGATAGCATACAGTGATACTAATAATGTTAGGATTTTTTAGGATAGGACTAGCTATTTTCTAACAAGAAAACCAAGAATTTATTATTTTAACTATATATAAATATCGGACCGTATATTTGGAAGAGCTCACGATAAATATTAACTAGTAGTTGGCCCTACGATTATGAACCCAAAAAAGGTGTTCACCAAAAATTTCAATTTTATACGGCAAAAATAATTTAAAAAATAACAATAATAATAATAAATAAATAAAAATGTTCATACACTAACTCATAACATAAATTTAATTAATTTATGTACTTTTCCTTCTGAACACGAATATGACATCCTTTCTACATAATAATAATAAATATTTAACAAAAAGATTAAGTTAGTTAAATTTAGGTTAGGTATGTTGTGTTCGTTAGGTTAGTTATCTAGCATTTGTGTTGGGTACATTTCATCTGTTTATACTGTATAACTTACATTTCAGTTATTATTTGTTGTATGAGGAATTGGATGTGATATTCGTATTTATTTGAAAAAGTACATTAGATTAATGATTTGTAAACTATTTTACAGTACAAGTGAACTTCACACAACACAAATGTATTTCAATATAAACACAAAATGCACAAATATATTACAATACAAGTACAAAATTCACAAATACCACGGTGATCGATTTCGGTGAACCACGCTCACCTTCCTCAGACCAGAGGGATTCACAAAAGGATGGAAAATTGTGTTCAACAACTCCATTACTCGTACTACGACCATGGTGATCCTAATCGATCACCGTAGTATTTGTGCAATTTGTACTTTTACTGTAGTATACTTATGCATTTTGTGCTTATATTGAAATATATTTGTGTTGTGTGACGTTCACATGTACTGTATATATACCAACACGTATTATGCTAATTAAAAACTATTTTAAAAATATGTACAGTTTTTTATTAAATAAATGACGAGTTAACATCAAAATCAAAGTCTAATGTACTTTCTCTTCTACCATGATCCTGATTTACTTTCACTGCCACAACAGTTCACTTTAATGATAATTTACTACAATATTCACTTTAAAAGTATACTGACCACGGAGGATGAAGATTCGGAAGTGGCGGTCTGCTCCCTTGACATCACGTTGCCGCCCTGGCCGGGTAGAGAGACTTCCATCTTGTCTGGAACCACCCAGTGTCAAGATTAGTAAAGAAGATAATACAACTAAATTTCCGTTAAATCACTACCACTACTTTTTCCGTTACTTCACTACCACTACTTTTTTATCGCAATTATGCAACAAGTTAGGTTAGGTCAAGTGAGGTTAGGTGGCTTCTACAGTTGGTCACAAACTGGTAAATCCAATGATTGACTTACCGTCGTCTGCACTCTCCGTATGTAAGTTCTTGGACAGCGATAAGATAAGGCCAGCGATATAGGATTTCTAGCGGATAAGGAATAACACAGTGGACGTAAAAATGATTGGGGAATAGTTTCTAGAGCAATAGAATATTTATCAAGCTATAGTGAATTAACGGAAACAAAAAAGTAGTGGTAGTGAATTAACGGAATAGATCCAAGTTCTCTACTTTAATACTAACTGTATTAAGTTTTAAAATGTAACTAAGTTCTTAATTTGTTCACATATTCTCAATGTTTTGAGTATTATTCGGATTTTATAGGAATTCATAATAAATTAAAGATGAACATAGATTATTATATAGTGAAAGGGTAAAATAATTGTAGAGCAATAATACTACAGAAGAGTATCCTTCTAAGAAACTTAAATCTATTATCCGATGAATGCCACTTCCATATCACATCAGGGTTTCTTTAATATGAACTGTCCACTTCTTGAATATAAAACAGCTAGTAAAATAATAACTATTCTAAAAACATCAAGGTTCATTCCCTAGGAAATATTGAACCCTGGAGAGGATGAAACGACATAACCATGATCCGATCAGATTTTCTTCTGATAAACTGCCAATTACTTGTTAGTAGAGTTGATTCATCTGCTCGTTGGTGTAATTAATTAGGTATATCAAACCAGTGTGGAGATAAATAACTTTACTAGAAATTCATTTTCTGGCAAATCTAGTGATTTCTTACACCAGTCTAGATTCATTCATGGAACACTATTGAAGGAACCTTTTAAAACAGACTACAAACATTCTATAGTCTTATAGAATTACTATAAATTCTGTAAGTTCAAACTTCCTTTCAGCTCATGCTTCTGGCTTACTGCCAACAAATTCGAGTATAATGAAGAAAAAATAAGATAAATTGTTCCATCATCATTTATTCTGTACAGAAACATTTTTCACATAACACTAATAGTTTACACCTAACCTATGAAACTCTATTTTTGTTATTATATTTCTCACCCAGTTAAAAAAATATTTCAATTATTTTTGAGGAAGCATAATAAATATCATTATATAGTTAAATTATTGAAAACGTATTTTCAATAGTAATCTTGAGATTTTTAGGAGAATAGTAAGTGAATATACGGTATTCAATGCATATTCACTTGTGCATATTCAAGCTTACCAAATGTGATAGCATGTCACAATTGGTAAGCTTCACCCAGATGTATTAAGTAATAAAACAATTATACTATAAAGTCTTTCTATGTAGGATGTTTTTTTAAAGGTGTTTAAAAGTTGAGGCAGCGGGACTAGTGAAGTCTTTTGAAAAACTCATATGTACAATACATACACCCTTTGTTACTTTTTACTCACTCGCATGTACAAAACGTACATCTTTTGTTCCTCTTTACTTACTCATATGTACAAGACATAAACTTTGTTGATTTTTACTCACTCAGATAAACAAGACATACATCTGTATTGTTAATCTTTACTCAATCGTTTGAACTAAACATGCACTTTGATACTTTATTCTTACTCTTATGTACAAGTCATACCTTTAGTGAAATTTTATTCACATGCATGCAAAAGACTTTTTCATTGATTTTTACTTATAGTATGTATAACAGTTACACTCTTTGCCACATTTTACTCTTTAGTTTGTATTATATATATTTTATTTTTGTTTTTGTTTTTTACTGACTTGGATGTATAAGACGTTCACTTTGTTACTTACTCGTATGTACAAGACACACTTTTCTGCTTTTTACTCACTCAAATGTACTAGACATTTTTTTGTTTTTTACTCACTCGTATGTACAAGACACTCTTTTTCTGATTTTTACTCACTCAAATGTACAAGACATTTTTTGTTTTTTACTGACTCATATGTGTAAATGTCTTCATACATTTGCCAGATTTTAATCTCTCCCATGTACAAAGCATACACTTTTTCTCTCTACTCACTCCTTTATTCAATTCGTTCTCATTACATTCACTGATATGTACAATACTTACATTTTTTTAAATTTGTATTTGCTCGTTCGCACAAGGCATTCAGATGGTTTCTTTTTCTCTTTCGTGTGTATAAGACATTTTGCTACTTTTTCTGGAATTCAATATTAAAACAGGAATAAATAAATAAATAAAAATTAACTTTGGCTTCTGTGTATTGAATTATACTTTGGCTTCTGTGTAATCTTAAAAACCACAATGTGAGTTTTTAATTTGAATTAAAAGCTATTACATTTTAAATGAGTTTAGTCAGTTTATTGGTAAATCTAGCTGTAGACGTTCACATACAACATATGTAAGCAGCAAGCCACGCCAACAGATATTACATATCTAAACCGTTAGTAATGTTTAACCATCCTAACGTATAGGGCTATTACTCTCACTTGACTATCAAGTTGAACTACGGTTTCATTGTTCCAGTACCAGAACAAATATGCTTGGTACCAGTCTCTGTTAAAGTGGCGTCTGATTTGTGGCTTGGGAGTTATAAATAGAGATATATTATAGACACACTCTCCGATGGTTGGATGAGCTGACTTTATCCTGCTTCTCGAATTGTCTACGTCTATTATGGTAAAAACTTGAATGTATTGTTAAATTAAAAATATTGGTCGATAACAAAACTGTCTTAAGTACACAAAACTTCTTTACTAATGAAATATTACTTAAAGATAAACTAAATATCTTTGTTATTTGTCAAATATTGGACTATTAATTTTTTATCTTAGTATCACTTAAACTTATTTAGGTTAGATTAAAAACATTTTGCAGTACTTAAAAATAACAGGTGATTTTATATAAATCACTTTTCAATCATAGCTGACTTCAACCCACGTTATAGAATTGTATAGTGTATACAAGTTATAAGTTCAAGAGTAAGTACAAAATGGGTTTAAGCAGAAGGTAACGGTCTAAAATTAATATAATACACCCTCAGTATTTATATAAATATAAAACATTGGTATCATTTTATTTAGTATTATTTAGGTTTGAGATGACGACATAGTTTATAGGTAATTAATAATGATCGCTTGAGTGTAGGGTGAGTATGGGTAACCTGAGTAGTCTTCTAACTGAGTTTGACATAGATTTGAAAGGACCATTTATCAATAGCCCAATAAGTAGGGCAACTAAGGGAACTCCAGCTTTATGTGGAATCTGAACCACGTAGTATTGATCTGATTTTCAGTTAATTGATATTGAGTTCTCTTCCCTAATCGACATCCGGACCCTGACTACTACCACTACATGGACTTCTCTAGAGGTATCCACATCGATGGCAACCATTGAGTGGTTTTATTAGGATCGAGCATAGAACCCATCGCCTACAATCCCCATAGCACTTCCTCCCCAAAGTAGCTTGGGTTACAGGTCTGCGCCACCAGTGCCGGCTATTCAATAATGTTAAGAACAATATAAATAAAGGATGATCGCATGAGTTTAAGGGGAGCACGCCGTGGCGAGGCCTCCAATGCTATTTAAATGGGAAACATGTTACTATTTAGGTACAAGTTTCTCATAATCTATAAAAACTAGGGTGGTGAATTTTTTTTTCTTATTGTGTTCATGTTGGTTAATGAAGTACTCCATTATGAAGTATTTAGCTACAACAATTATTTAGGAAAAAAATTTTCTTTTTTATACTATAAAAATATCTTTAATTTTAAAGTTCAAATTTTTTTTAGACAACTTAAAACTCAATATAATTTCATAAAAATATAGTAAATTACTCACCAAGTAGTGTAAATTATGTGTATAAATTTTGAAGTCTGGAGGCCTAATAGTTCGGGAGAAAATGGTACCTAAACACTTAAAAAAGTAACTTTCGGGAAAATCCATTTAAAATCTAAACTAGCAAACACACACTAAAAACCTCCTGGAACATAATCCTGACGATCAGTATCTTCTTTTCTTCTCTTGAGCAACCTTCTCCTAACCCTTTTTTTCTTATTTTCCTCTTGAACCTCTTTATTTGCTTTTTTATTCTATTTTCATCAATTTTCTTCAGTCCTTCAATCATAAACTTCCCAGGTGTTATTCCCAATCTTTCAAACACATTAGCTTTACCAATGACACCTTCATTGAAGCTTATAACGGAGTCATTTACTCCAATCTGAAGAGTTTTAAGCCCTACAAATGTAGTTTTTGGAACCCTACTCCAAATCACACTATTAAAGCTCTCATTCGGATTTTGAGTCTTTCCGTGCAAATAACGTTTTAACAAATTTGGATCCGACAAATCTTTGTAAACTGGCTTTATTACATTCATTACTTCTTCAGGTAGAGAGTTTTTATGTTTATATTCTATATTTTGTTCTTGTGCCTTTTTATACTTACACCAAGACTCATTTCCAAAAGGACAAAGCTCGTGTTGTAATTTTTCATCACTTGAAAGTTTGTGGTAAAACGTTGCTGAATACATCAACGCCATTCTTGTTTTTATTTTTTTTTTAACCATAAAAAGCAAGGAAAGTACCAAGTGTTATATATTTTCTTAAACAGGATGAAATGGAGATTTTTTAAGATAATAATAAAAAATTGAATTTTTTAACTCCCACCACGGCGTGCTCCCCTTAAAAACGATTCATTACCAAACCACTGAGTAAATCGTTATTCGATAATAAATTCTCCTTAATGTGAAACATAAACGTTGGAAGGCTCAAAGTCAGCAGAATCCTTAATTAGAGTAGATGGCCTTGCATAAATAATGATGACATAAAGTTACGCTTAAATACACCTGACTGTAGAGAGTTGACAAATGGGCTGGCCTCCACTATAGAGCTAATTATCATCAAAGGGCTAAGATCCACCATTTCCTGTTTCTAGTCCTGCGGGACTTGGTACATACTTCACATGTTATGTTACATAATGGAGAGTTTAAATACTTAAGTACACAATGATAAAAGAAGTAAAATTACCTAAGAACTGATCACATTTAAAACGAGGAAAGACATTTCTACCAAATCAAAATTCGACAAAAATTAAAACGAGAAAAATATTCCTCCCATCAGAATCCGTTGAGTGCCAACTTCACAATTTACGATAATAATATGTCAAGATTTAGTTTTTAAGGAGAAATAAATGAGTATCATGCTTGTGAGTTAGCTGAAAATAAGACCAATGATACTTGGTTCAGTTCCTAGCTGAAACCAACTAGTGTTTATTGAACAAAAAAGAGCAGTCCATGCTATTTTAGGCCTACTCCAGTTGACCTCATGCAGAGGTGTTTTTAGAGGACTTAACATTTTGAAATTTACTGGGCTTTACATTTTTAAGTATATTTTATTTGTTCTGAAGAACTCTGAGGGACTCCAAAAAGTCAATGTGGATCACAGGTTTCCAACCAGGCATGGTAATAACCTCCACACACCCAGACATCGTCTTACTCTCTCCGAGTGTCAGATATTTTATGCGGGAATTTTGTTCTTTAGTAGGTTGCCTATTTAAATTAATTCATGTCAAGGCAGGTTGCTGGATAACAATCTGAAAAAATGTTTCACTGACAAAGAGTTTTACAATTTAGATGAATTTTTGAATAGCACTTAGTTTTATTTTGTTTTTAAGTACTCGTTGTAAAAATTGATTTAGATAAGTTTATTACGAGTAGTTGTTAGTATTAGTATAACATATTTTTAAAGCTGACGTCTGAGATATACATGTAAATTATGTATCTATTCAGAAATAAATAATTTGAATTTGAATTTGAACCGGCTCTTAGTTGCTCTAGTTGTTGATACCTTACTAAATAATATTCTTTTCTAAGGACCAGCCAAACTATAATTAGTTGACAGATTGCATTTGGTAAACTATACTCACTCGCAACCCACGCCTTATCTCGACAAACAACCTCATACATAATATGTGATTTGTATACTAGTAAAAATGTATTTTCTACACAAAATTAAGGTATATGAGAGTATTTACATCCCAGGGACTGCTAGGCTAATCACTGTATTTAATGAGACCAAGACATACTAATACCGTTCATGTAATTGATATTTTTTATTGTACTAATAGAAAGAAATATATAGCAAAACATAACATTTCAAAACAAAATCAGTAATTAAGATAAAAAGATTTCAATGGCTTAGCTAAATTAAAAATATGACACTAGAATAGAATATACTAGCACAGTTTATTTCCTGGCGATTTTCTAATAATACATTAAATTTGTTTGGGAGTAATTAGCTTTATGTTTAAAAAGCATGCAAATAAAGACTTGGATCATATATTTAATGATTGCCCACTGCGTTATTCAACCGGAGAAGCAGATGTTAAATGGTTGCGAAACCTGGACTTTGCTCTTTGATGGAAGATAAATATTCAAACATAAAACACACGTTCTTCGTACTTTATATTTTTGGATTTTTTTTATTTGGTTCATTTATTTGTACTTTTCTTTTATTACTTTTGGTAGCTACCAATAAAAAGCTGAACAACATAGGCTCCTTTGGAAGCTTCACATCAAATCTTTAACAGAATGAAGATAGAACATCAATTTAGTAGTATTGTTTAAAAATAGTTTTTAACCGTAATTACACAGAATTTAACAATATATAATGTATTTAACATATACGTACATAATGTGGGAAAAGTAACAATCTTATTATTTTCAATAATAATTCTATATTAGATTTTTTACGTATTAGAAAAATAAACCTTTTCTTGACTGTCTTTAGGAAAAAATATTTTTATCAAGATCAGTTATTTTGACCTCAATTTATCTATTTAAATGAACCGTTCAGCAAAGAAACATAAGGGGTACCTGTCAGATTGTCATGGTCAAAAATACTCTACGGCAGTTAGGTGTAGAGCCAAGGTGCGATGACCTCACCCAGCACGGCTCACCTCCCTCACACTTCAACTAAACCTTGACCTTCTCCACTTCAAGTAAGTGTATAAAAATAAGTAAACAATAAAATTACATTCATTTTTCAGAGCTTTATATTAAACGATAATGATTGATTATATAGCGTAGTTGGTTACAGTCCAGCTTGATAAGCTAAGGGTTCTCAGTTCGATCCCCATCAGTCACAAACAAGCTATAAAGGGATCAGCTGATTGCCACCGGCTGTTCATTTGTAATAGGATTATTATTGATGACACTTTCTAGAGAATAGTCAGCCTTCATTTGTAATAATGCCTACACTAATTTGCTCACATACACTAATTTGAAATCATTATTCGTTCTTATCTTGACGATCGGCGTTTTAAGAATACATAAACAGAAAAATAGACAATGCTAATAAACTAAATTATGTAGAAGGAAATAATTTCCATCGAGTAAAATCTTGCTGGGGAAGCTTATCATACCAAATAAACCAGATCTAAAAGACGGCTGGGTTTTATCTAAATAAAAGAGACATAGTACCGTGCCGGTGTATATTCATTATTCCTATGGCTAAAACTAATAACAAATAAAACAATATTATTAAATAATACAACTGAATTTATGTTCCATCTTTAGGTTAATAGTTTCGTAAGTCTTAATATCTGCCATTAAAAAACACGCGCGTAAATTTAACATAATGTTGATTTTAAATGTAATTAAATAAGGTACATTTACATTAAACTCTTGTTAACATGCAAAATAACGTATGTACTATACGCATATGTATAGTTAAACATAAATACATTTTTCGATTAATTAATTTTGGTCAATGAAATTTTGAACATAGCGACCCGTTAATGTATTTTGAAATATTTTCAATGTTACGTTTATGTCAACTAACAGCCTCAACAATCACCTTGCTCCTTCATAAAACAGGAACGTTCATTTTGCTAAATTTACTAAATTTGCACATATCATCTGTGTCTAAAAAGAAAAGCTTCAGTAATAGTTGTTTTCAACTAAGAAAAGGCTAATTTTCATAACTAATTCACTTAAATAATTTGCCAATCCAGACCAATACTTTTGTTGTAAAATTTTACACAAGGATGGTAATCTCTGTTGATACATATTTGTTCCTCATTTTAAAGTTTTGGAATTTTACTGAGGATAAAATACACTGCTTACTTTTAAAACGTTGACTATAGTCTTAGAGTAATTTCTTCTCTTAAATAAAACGAAAATTCCTTTGCTTTTCTCATATGCACAAAGATTCAAGTTTCGTCTGTTTTTCTTTCATTTGCCTACATTGGCCATGGATTTGGTGTGTAACGTTCCCACATAGATAAGTTTAGGTGGAATACACCAAATCATTTTCCTGTTTGTGAATCAAATTCTAGACAGACTGATATTTTTAGGTATTTTGAGCAAAATATAGGAAGGAGAGGCTCAATACTCTACCAACCCTATTAAAACACTGTTTGTATTTCAGTGGAAAGGGATGGCTAATTTAACAAAAGTATCCCTCACTTGCAAAGATGATCTATTTTTGTTTTGTAGGCTTGTTAAATTAATCACTTGTCGTGACTTTAAAAAAACTGGAGTGGCGCATATATAAAGGCTTTATGGTGCAGAGATCCAAATTACAATCTGACTCGTACACTTGAAAATGATTAATTAAGGTTATTCATTTATTATTTATTGGTAAGACGCCGATCGTCAGTATATGGGCGAATATGAGGCGAATGAGTGTGATGAGTGTAGATTTTTATTTATTTTATTTTATTTTATTTTATTTACATGCTATAAAAATATTATAAGGTTATATTATAAGGATTAATATAACCTTATAAATTAAAAATGAATCCTAGATACAGTAATATAATTAAAGCCTCACTCAAAATATAGGTAAATTATAATTAAAGCCGACCACCCTACACTACTGTGGTACTGACCCACCTGCCCACCCATACACGTAGTGTTATTGGCCCACCTGCCCTCCTATACACGTACTATGGTAATGAACCACCCGCCCTCCCATACATGTACTATGGTAATGACCCACCCGCCCTCCCATACATGTACTATGGTATACACAGTGGTATTGACCCACCCGCCCACCCATACAGGTACAGTGGTATTGACTCACCCACCCACCCATACAGGTACAGTGGTATTGACCCACCCGCCCACCCATACAGGTACAGTGGTATTGACCCACCCGCCCACCCATACAGGTACAGTGGTATTGACCCACCCGCCCACCCATACAGGTACAGTGGTATTGACCCACCCGCCCACCCATACAGGTACAGTGGTATTGACCCACCCGCCCACCCATACAGGAACAGTGGTATTGATCTTTACCACTGCAAGTGTGTAGGTGGGCGGGTAGGACTTTACCATTGCACGTGTGTAGGTGGGTGGGTGGGTCTTTACCACTGTACGTGAATGGATGGGTGGGTGGGTCAATACCACTGTATGTGTATGGGTGGGTGGGTGGGTCAAGACCACTGTACGTGTATGGGTAGGCGGGTGGGTCAAGACAACTGTACGTGTACTTGTGTGGGTACCACTGTATGTGTATGGGTGGGTGGGTCAATACCACTGTATGTGTACGTGTGGGTGGGTGGGTCAATATCACTGTAAGTGTACGTGTGGGTGGGTGGGTCAATACCACTCAATACCACTGCAAGTGTATGTATGGGCGGATGGGTCAATACTACTGCACGTGTATGGGTGGGCGGGTGGGTCAATACCACTGCAAGTGTATGTATGGGCGGATGGTTCAATACTACTGCACGTGTATGGGTGGGCGGGTGGGTCAATACCATTGCAAGTGTATGTATGGGCGGATGGGTCAGTATCACTGTACTTATATGGGTAAGCGGGTGGGTCAATACCACTGCACGTGTATGGGCGGGCGGGTGGGTACCACAGTACGTGTATGGGTGGGCGGGTGGGTCATTACCACAGTATGTGTGTGGGTAGGCGGGTGGGTCATTACCACAGTACGTGTGTGTGTGTGTGTGTGTGTCATAAATGTGAACACTTGATGGACTTTCCCCATTTATTAAAGCGCTATTTCAAATGAATTTTATCATTTGTTTAAATTCATAATTTAGTTGGAGAAATATTACAATGCTTGCTTTATGCACATGAATGCACAAAACAAACTAATATATAAATTACACCCCCCCGCCCCCCGGGAACACACCCCGGGAACATAGATGAACGAGTGTAGTTATTGTTACTAACTAAGGTCGACCATTCCTCAGAAAGAGATATTTATTAATAGCCCAATAGACAGGACAATGAAGGGATCTACATCTTTACGTGGAATTCGAACCACGTAGTGTTGGTATGATTTTCAGTGATACCCTAACTGATAATTCTGACACTCAGTTCTATTTCCTACACAACATCTGAACCTTACTACCATCCAACTTGGACACCCCAGACATTTTGTTCCGTGGCTGGATTACAGCACTGCGCCACCAGTGCCGACATGGAGTACGAATTACGTTGTTTATACTCTGTTTATTTTCTGATTTTGATTACAAGTTAGTGGGGTATCTTTTGAGTGTCACCTCACTTCAAAGGGTACTTTGACTTCATTATTTAACCAGAAAGTTAGGCTTATATTAGTGCCTATAATGACTTTGACTGTTGAGTGAAAGCCCAGTCAAAGACACCATTAAACCACATTTTACAAAACCTCGCCTCAATACATTTGGTTTACTGCATTTCACCGTTAGTACCGGGCTTTTATTGTGATATAAAGTTTCAACCTGCCGTGTATTGTTATATTGTTTATTTTCAGATAAATATACATTTTATGTAACATTTGTATAGTTCTTAATGAGAAATACTTAAATTACAAACTGTGATTTATGTTCAAGCACATTTTTGATAACAATTAAAATTTACCAAAAATGTTATTTTATTGCATTTATGAAAAGCTTCTCTGTATTTTAACCATCAACAAGAGAAAACAAGCCAGCTTTTAACTTCTGATCTATTTGGGTAGTTAAAAAAATAGAAGCATGAAAGCAAAAATAAATAAATTTTTAATTAATCACTTGTTTATTTATTTATTCAAGAATTTACACGATATCTACAGAATAACAATTCCAATACAGATATTTTAACAAAGTCACTTTACGAAACTAAATTATGACAATCATCAACGAAAATGAATATAAACAAGCTGGCATATTCATAATATAATAATCTGTTTGAATAATTTGTATTCAAACAGATTAATGAACTGTTTGTACTAAATAATAAATAAATCACATTTTTGCTCAACTAATACAATTAAACTAATTGTATTATAAACTTACACAAAATAACTTTTATTAAACTATACGGTTACCACATTTATTTAGGTAAACTGAAATACTATCATTAAAAATATCAGCTACGGATTGATAACAATTAGTTGTGTTTGGACCCTTCAGAAATAAAATAATTTACTTCCTCTGTAGTATGTGTACCAGTAAGACCTTATAAATCATTGCCAAGAATTTAAATTCCTACATATAAATTCCTCAATCGTAATTACACACGTTGTAATCATCAATTATATTAAGTGAACTAAGACGTATTTTGGCAGAAGGAGTATGTTTCAACTGTTGGCTGCCTTCGTCTGATTTAAACGGGGTCCATTGTCTGTAGAAAATTATCGACCTATGTCTTTCTTGCTAGTATTTTGATTTTTCGTTGGTATTTATTGTCAACATAAAACGTTTATACTTTCAACTAATTTCATTTTCTAAATATGAAAAAAAAAATAAAAAGTGTTCTGTCAAAGTACCTAACACAGAGTTTAACCTAACCTATGTATTCTGTTCAATTGCGTAACAGAATAAATAGTTTTGTTCTGTTACGCAAAATAAAAACAAACAATAGGGATGGCAAAATAACTTTACCGTGTACATAATGGAAAATAAGTAATGGTAAATAAAAAATACACTTATAGATAAGAGTGAAAGGCATAACTGTTGTGAGCGAAAGATAAATGCGTTTGGTTATTTATAGCATTCTTTAAAACTACGTAATTTAACGTTTCTAATTAACACCTAAATAAGTTAACATTAAATATTGTAAAATAATTTTAGTCTGCAAATATTTATGAACTCATTATGTTCACGTTTATTGACTGCTTGGACGTAACAGAACAACTTATCAGTGACATACAATTACATACTATTAGATTGCTCAGGCTTAAACTTAGGTTGGTTTCAGTTAACAAAAAGTAAGCGGACTTCGAACAACGTTTAATTCGTTTGACATGTATTCCTCATTTTTACTTAAAAAACAATTCTATTCCTTACCGAACATAGCGAAGTATTGATAAGTTAATTTTAAAATTATAATGACGCATACAAATATGATAAATATAGCAAGTAAAAATTAAATTAACTAAATTGAGAGTCCGCATGAAAATGTTCTATGTAAAAAACAATAACTTACAAAACTGAGGAGATAAATGTCAGAAGGGACCTCTTTTGAGATTAGGTTTCCGTCAATGTGTTAAAGTGTAAGAAAGGACCAATTTGACATAATTTCACCTCAATAATACATTATAACTCTACGCCTACATCTGCAAGTTTGTGTTTGTTTTGCATGTTTTAACTTGCAAACAAAGCACGTGGGCTTGTACTTGCGGGAATATATTTGAGTTTGTACTTAATATACACATGATTTTGAAATTGTATGACTTCCATAACATTAATTTAAAAATTGATTTAACCAAAAAGTTAGTTGACATACATAAAAATTCATTGTGTGTATCTCTTTTCATGTTTATTCAAATAAGAGGTTTTCTGATAAATCAAAAAATGTTCAAACTATTGTGATCATAAGTAAACTAATGGACAAAAATGTGTTTTGATTGCCATCTGTAAAATATGAACACATGCTTCTACCATTGAAAGTTCTTCCCCTATACCTTCAATTATTTACGAACCAAATTAAGCTAAATTAGAACAGATTCTTCTAGATATACTAATTCGCGTAATTGCAGTCTTTATAGTTAAAAAAAAAACTTTGTTTGAGACTTTAACATTATAATGCGGTTGAATTTTTTTGACTTTTAGTGAGTAAAATTACAAACAGACAAAGTGAATTTATTTAAAATGTTAATAAATGCACTTTATCTTTGAAACACTTACTTGGCAATCCCAACCATAATAATTACTTCAATATCGTGTGAATAACCTAGATAAGAAAGCATCCTGTTAAGAACTGTTATAACTAATATTAATGTTTAAATATAATTCTGTTCATTGCTAACAAAGGACGGCTTATAATACAAAGGGAAAATTTCTTATGTTCATTCCTGTGCACATTTACGAAGTTATTTAAACCTCTATTCATTTCTCCTTAATGTTTTGATTTGTAAGGGTTTGAAATCCATAAGAACTAATGTATGTAAAATATTATGTAAAATTCAGAAAACATATAGTATAAGTATTTTAATGTTTTGAAACGAACATATCGTGAGATAGCAATTTTAAAGTTTAATAGTGAATTTTTAAATCATATTGTTAAAATAACGTGTATTTACTTAAGTTCTACTAATTTTTGAAAATAAGAATAAACAGACGAGAGAGGGTTGTAAGGTCCCCTTAACTTCATGTACTTACAATAAGTTGAGTGAAGGTGTTCTGGGCGGCTACAGCTGTCTGTGTGTCTGTCTGTCTGTTCGTCTGTGTCTGGAGTATTTTGGAGGGGAGCTCCCGGAATAGCCGCTCTGCAGTTCTGCCCCTCGCCCGCCAACTTCTATTGTTCATAACTCAAGCCATCAATATGTATTGACCTCATTTTTACCAATACCTAACGAATCTCTGTGAAAAATTTTAATTTGAACTTTTGGCTATTTAAATTTAAATTTAAAACCAGCTTACATTCGCTGTCCTAGCAGTTCAAGCGACTGGTTCGTAGTTGTTCAGGGTGTGTCCCAGGCTACGTGTACCAAACACAAAAAGGCATCTGGCTGCATTTGGGTGTATAAAATGGAGAAACAAATCTATTACTTGCTATACAAAAAACTTATAAATCAAATTCCATGCATAAATAATGCCACCTCTTGATGGCATTATTCATATATTTATGCATACTGCAGTAATAATATATTTTCATGAAAGATTACATAAACATTTATTGTTTTTGTAGAATTGTATCCTTTATAAGATACCCAACAACACCTGAGTTACAAAAGTTGTTGTATTTGATGGAAAATAGTTGTTATACAAATATACTTTGTGACATGTATTCTGGTATATTCTTGGTTTATGTCTTGGTGGTTATTTTATTTTTCAGCATGCCTATAACCAAGCCAATGCTGTAATTGTTTATAGTTGTTTATGTATCATATATTTCAAAGTGACGTAAGTCATGTTGGGACTAACGATTCAGGGTCTACTAATGGTGAATGCACAATGGTTGAGCTATAGTTGAGTATACTGAAGACAACATTTAAAATTAACCATCTTGGATTTTTAAGATAGGATGCCGCAGGATAGGTTTGCGGCATTGTTTTTTATTAAGACCTACATTTTGGTACTAAATTCAACCCAGGCTGCTATTCATGATTTTTTTATGACTCCTCATGTACCATTTCCCAGATAAGATAAAGACCTGATAATTGTTTACTGAAGTGGATCTTCGTGGTAATATTGATTAACCAATTCTAATTGCTTTATGGGACATCTCAATCACACTCTATATAACAATCTCAATATTGTTTTGTAACTGTTACCAGGGAGACAACACTCCAAAGATGAGATCTGAGAAAATTTTCTAAAGAAGACGTAATAAGTATTTTTACCGCTGTTTATTTTTGATTTCCCTTACCTCTGATACAGGAAACATATAAAAACATTTTGGAAATTCATTGCAGATTACAAATAGCTGTAGTAATTAAAATATAAGTTAAATAGCTACACATTATTTACGATATCCCAGAGAAAAAATCCAACCTCGCTAGAATCGCCTCCATTGGACAATGTTAATGTCAGCCTACGAACGCATTATAGGTCATAATTAGTGGACGACGATCTGAAATGAGGAAACTTAACTAATATTCACATCAAAGCATCTTCTACTAGTCTGTAGTTGGTCTAAAATACTATAGTACAAATATATTTATCTAAGTGAACTATATATACCATGTGTATGGGGCGAAGAGCGCCTGTTGTTGTAGGATGCAATATAGATGCACCATTCATATTGCCTAGTTACAAAACCTCACGGCGCTTGTAACGTTACGTTGAGGGGCGGTTCAGGGGCCTTTCTAATGAAATATATTTAAATTTGATAGAATTTAATGCCCATTCAACTTATATGCTACTATTAATGATGAACGGAGAATTTCAGTTACTCATTTTGTAACATAGATTGTGTGTAACATACGAATAAAGTACTCTTTGAATCGCTGAGGCAAAACAATTTAATGATATTTATTTAATTAACACGCGCATTAGGATATGGGAGAGATAACTTTACATTTATGGTATAATAAAAATTAATGAAACTTAAATACCCAAATTATAATAAAACGTACTGGTTTAAACATACTATCTCATAAACATATTTATTTACAATTGTTCATTCACTGTATATGTAACAATAATATACATATAAAAGTAAATATTGCAAATCCTACGTAGATTGGATAAATTTTCTCCCTGATTATTTTGATTACATTTATTTAAGGCCGTGAAAATCTTAAAATGGGATTTATTTTTTTATTTATGCTTCTTTATTTTTTTATACGTCTACTCTTTTATTTATGCTAATATTATTTTTCTCGTTCTTCTTAACAAGTTATCTTTTTTACGCTGTAAAATCCATAAGTAGAATAAAACCTTGTCTCGTAAGCAATTAACTGGTAGTCAAATACATATTCATGTTGTTTTATTATATAATTTGATCATTTACAAAAAAATAATGAATAGGAAGTTGTGTTGTAACAGTTACTGTAGTTATTAAACAAACATGTTGACTATCAAGCACTTTTGACGCCTATAATAATCATTTTACTATATTGTACTCATGACCAAAGATGTGTAAATGTTTACATGCGGATCTAAGTACGTCTGGAGACCAGAGATACCAATGAGGATACTACATCACATCATGGTTGAAAGGTCTAGTTATCTTGTAAATAATGAAGATAGTACTTTGACGTGGTTTTCACCAAAAAATATAGATTCTAGTTATGACACCGGCCGCTTAAACCTATAAATAGTGACTGTTGTGTTTGTAAACGATGTGCTAATGGCTTCTTACTGACCTAAGTACGTCTCGTGCGATATTTCACCTTGTTGAAAGGTCGAATGTGACACTTGAGAGAGAGGACACATCTGTGTGAAGTCTACATTGTATTTAGGTTATGTGGGGCAGAGGAGTAGTACAGACTGTTGTGTTTGTGAACGATGTGCTAATGGCTCCGTACATACCTAAGTACGTCTCAGGCAATATTTCACCTTGCTGAAAGATCGTATGTAACACTCGAGAGAGGAAACATCTGTGTGAAGTTTGTGAACGATGTGCTAATGGCTCCATACATACCTAAGTACGTCTCGGGCAATATTTCACCTTGCTGAAAGATCGTATGTGACACACTCGAGACTGGAAACATCTGTGTGAAGTCTCCCTTGTATTTAGGTCACATGGGGCAGTATAGTAGTTGACTGTTGTGTGTTTGTAAACGATGTGCTAATGGCTCCTTACTGACCTAAGTACGTCTCGTGCGACATTTCACCTTGCTATAAGCTCGTATGTAACACTAGAGAGAGAGAGAGAGGACACATCCGTGTGAAGTCTCCCTTGTATTTAGGTTATGTGGGGCAGTAGGGTAGTACAGACTGTTGTGTTTGTGAACGATGTGCTAATGGCTCCGTACGAAGTATGTCTCGTGCGACATTTCACCTTGCTATAAGCTTGTATGTAACACTTGAGAGAGAGAGGACACATCTGTGTGAAGTCTCCCTTGTATTAGGGTCACATGGGTCAGTAGAGTAGTACAGACTGATGTGTTTGTGAACGATGTGCTAATGGCTCCTTACTGACCTAAGTACGTGTCGTGAGATATTTCACCATGCTGAACGGTCGTATGTAACACTTGAGAGAGAGGACACATCTGTGTGAAGTCTACCTACATTGTATTTAGGTTACGAGGGGCAGTTGAGTAGTTGAAACTGTTGTTTTGTTAACGACGTGTTAATGGTTACATATGGATATAAGTACGTCTTATGTGTGTTTCACCATGCTAAAAGTAATTCTTGACCCTTTAGAGAGTAATTCTAGACACATATCACGTTTGTTACAAGTTATCTGTAACTATACATTTGCACAAGTTACTAACTACCAGGGAAATGCTTACAGATAGAAATTACGTCAGTATTTATTTACCTTGCGTTAGTAAAGATTTGTTATCCGCTATTTAAATTGTGTTCTAGTTACGTGCTTTCACATTATACGCACTAAATGTTATCGTTAATGCAATAACATAGAGTTTTGTTAAACTGTAATACTAGTAGAAGATAAGTTTTTTTCTTAAGACATTTTATTCTTAATACTATCACAATTAAGAATAAAATGAACATATATTATGGTAATTGATTTCGGTAAACCACGTAGGCTTATCTATCTTATTTCGGTAAACCACGTAGGCTTATCTATCTTATTTCGGTAAACCACGTAGGCTTATCTATCTTATTTCAGTAAACCACGTAGGCTTATCTATCTTATTTCAGTAAACCACGTAGGCTTATCTATCTTATTTCGGTAAACCACGTAGGCTTATCTATCTTATTTCGGTAAACCACGTAGGCTTATCTATCTTATTTCGGTAAACCACGTAGGCTTATCTATCTTATTTCAGTAAACCACGTAGGCTTATCTATCTTATTTCGGTAAACCACGTAGGCTTATCTATCTTATTTCGGTAAACCACGTAGGCTTATCTATCTTATTTCGGTAAACCACGTAGGCTTATCTATCTTATTTCAGTAAACCACGTAGGCTTATCTATCTTATTTCGGTAAACCACGTAGGCTTATCTATCTTATTTCAGTAAACCACGTAGGCTTATCTATCTTATTTCGGTAAACCACGTAGGCTTATCTATCTTATTTCAGTAAACCACGTAGGCTTATATATCTTATTTCGGTAAACCACGTAGGCTTATCTATCTTATTCAAGCTAGAGAGACGCACCACTCGAGTTAGAATTTGTGATAATGATCGCACCCTCGGTTTTCATTTCATGAAAGTCCTCGGTCGGTGAGTCCTTCCGGTCTGAGGATAATAGACGGGGTTTCCCGAAATCGATCACCATCATTGTTGTACACTTTTTACTTTTATCGTAATATTTTTGATTGTACTACGTTCATTTTTACTGTATGAAAATAGTATTAGGCTTACTCGTTACCGAATTAAATTATATTTTGAAAATTGTAACTACAAGCATATTTTTAATATATACATAAAATACAATCCTCATAAAATATAAGTCATCACATATGCCACCACATATTTCAAAAGGCTTCTGCCTATAAATTTCATGCTCGCAACTTATGTTAAATATATTCATTATTTCCTATTAGAATTAGACCCCACGAATACAATTGATTATCCTGAAAGAATTCTTACCACATAAAAAATCCATACCCTAAAGTTCTTGGAACCCACAACTTTTAATTGAACCAATTTAATTATAAGTTTCATTAAATATATATATCTCCAATAATGTTCCATAATAGTGTTATTTATTTATGGGAATTTCCTTAACATGGAAAACGGACGAGTGAGATTCCATTCACAATAACCCGACTGATTGAGTCCAATTTTGTTTTGATGTAATAATATGTATTCTTTTATCACGTATTGTTTGTTCTTACCTACCTTTTATTAATTTAAAACAAATAAAAAAGCTGTGATATATATATTTAGAACAATATAAAAAGAGTCATGTTACTTTATAATAAAACTAGCTACCCGCCCGCTTCGCCGGTCATAATATTGAGTTTTGATTGTATCATTGAAATGTGCAGCAACCTTTCAGTTTACATAGTATCCAATTTACAACAGCTGATGTTTTGTGTAGTTTACTACTGTACTCAATTATTTTTAATTTTAAAAGTTTTGCCTACCACAATTTTATTATATTTATTTTTATTTAACAGCTGTTAATCAAATAAATAAATCAATTAATATAGCTTCACAAGAAATCAAAATATAAAAATATAAACAGTATAATTTTGACATATTTAAAACCCACAGCTGATATTCTTTTTATATTTGACTTATTATACCTTCATGCATCCTCCTATTTGATTAACATCGAAGCTTTAGAAGTCCAAGGGATGGAGCCGTGAGGGATTAAAGAAACGGGAATAGGACAGAAGCCTTCCCTGGGGTATATAGAACAACTTCCCCAAGTTTCATGGTGATCGGCTGGACGGTTTGGTAGCGCATAAAGGATAGACAAACAAACATACATTGGATTTTATATATATAGAAAAAATTAAATATCAAGTGATCTCCTGTCACAAGGCTGAATCCAATTTGTTAAGCCATTTAAAACCTGCCTTATTAATACTATTTATGCTAACTAATCCTCCGTAAAAGAGCGCAGGAGAAATTCTGTAACTATGTGATCCATTGTTTGGATAGACTCCCCACAATCACATGAATGATCTAGTATCAATTCGCATTTATATTTCCAGTAGTTACATCTGCCCACACCAGCTCAGAATCGATTCGCCAGTATCCATTCCCTGCGAGGGAGGTTCATTCCACCTACAGGTATTTAATAATAAGGAATAAGGAATAATAATAAGTTAATAAGGAATTTATTTCGTCCATCAAAACTGTCCCAGTTAGTATTGGGCGAGAAGTTTGATCTGTTCAACAAGAAAGCAGTACATAGAGGTGGGTTTTAAGATTTTAAGCGACGTTCCAACGTGGGAGATCCCGTGTAATGGGGAGGTGCTGGATATTCAAGATCTTATTGAGTTCTTTAAGTAGTGCCTCCTGACGTCTTATCTCTGGAAGAGCTATGTTGCACGGCACCGGGAGCCCAGGTAAGGGTCTTGTTATATACCCTCTACTTAATTCCATACTTAGGTATTGAATCATTTGACTTGTAATGATATCAGGCCAGTGGGTGTTTATAGGTTCATACTGATTGACCAGCAGAGTCGTAAAATCATAAAGAAACACTATTCAATATACAACAGTTCGTTACTTTAAGCTGTAGGGAGCGCGGACATTTAAATCTCTTTAACCCATTCAAACAACTGATAACCATCGATGAGATAACCTAGTGACCCAGATTTCCGCATTCCAATCAAGGTCGCGGCCTTCCTCCTCCCCCTCCGCGGGGCCCATCTCCAACTACTAATGTATGACGGATGGAGTATTGGTTAGTTTGCAGGCGCTGAGATTTTCTTTTTATTGTTACGAAACCCTTTATTTACAAAATTCATATAACTATGCAATTTGATGCACCTATAAATAGTAATAATTTCTCGACTCTCTCCGAACATTGTAAATTGTACGTGCACGTATTGGCATAAATTCAGCCATAATAAACTTACTTGAGTACACACTCGGCAGCGGTGAGTCTGCTAAGGAGCAGTCGCGCTTTTTCACGAGTGGACACTCCATTTTGTGAGTGGCCACTCGGCTTTATTCAACTAAAAACGGAGTTGCCACTCGCAAGTCATAAGTAGTCTCACCGTGGTACTTATAGTGTCTCATAAGCAGGCGCGTAAAGTGGTAGTGACCCACCCGCCCACACATACACGCACTGTGGTATTGGCCCACCCGCCCACTCATACACGTACAGTGGTAGTTGACATGAGAGTGCCACTAATAGCTCTCATGGATCTATTAAGTTGGACATCAATTACTTTATTATGTACGATTTTTAGCCATACAGGAGTACTATATTCAGCAGCTGAATAAATACAGTGGTAAAGCAGTTGTAAGCAGGATCTAATACTGATGTGATAATAACCAATTCAGATATTAAAATTTACACTAATGGATTGGAAATTAGTATTGTAAGCTTTCTAACAATTTTGAACGGTCGTTGTCACTAAAAGGAAAAATTATTTTTTTATATTGATTAGTTTTTTTTCAATTTAGATACAATAATTAGTCGATTTGTCAACTCAAATACAGTACAACATATAGGTATATTGAATAAATAATCTAGATTTGGAATGGCCATTCTATGTAATATTAAGAACTGTACTGTATTTTATACATTCTAAGTACACATTTTTTTGATGCAGTATTTTATTTAAATTGAATGTGAAGAGAGTTTTTTTGTAACAATTTGTATTCCATTTCAATATACTTGACGAAGACATACAATCAGATTAATAAATAAATGGATACCTCAAATAAATTACCAAAGTATATTCTAATCAAGTATTTTAAGACATAATTACACACAAACAAATAATTAAATCTGTAACTTAAAAACCTATGAAATTCAACACGTGATGAATACATTTCTTATAAGCATCGTGATAACTATCCTTATAACTTGAAAACTGTTATTTATTTAGACCCTTGTTTTAATTTTGCAGAGTTTATATTTAAACAACTTCGATACATAATTACACTGTATATTATGTGTTTATATTTTTAAACAATGATTTTCAAATATAGAAAAAATGTGGAAACCAACGTAAATGATAACAATGTTAGTTTAATTTTAGCAGAACAAAAAAGTGTTAGATAATTGTATTAAGCAATTTTTGCTTTATTATAAATTGTATAAAGTATAATTTGTGTCTAGCTGGAACTAAAAAATGTCAATTTTAATTTTTTTATTTCTTTATAGTTTATAACATCTCACAAAGAATAGTTTGATTCATTTACATGTCATAACTTGCATTAACAACTCATAGTACCATAATGGCAAAGAACAACAAGGTGTTAAAACGATAAATGCAACAATGGTGGTGAGTCGATGTGCGGGCCAACTACGCTGAGTCCGGCCCCAGGTAGATGAAGACTGCCACCAGCAGGGCGAAGCCTGCAGCGATGGCCAGCAGTGCGTTCACGTAACGCTTCTCCATTGGACCACTAGTAACTGAAACAAAGAGTCACAAACTGGGCTGGTAAATATAGCAACAATAATGAGAGCACATAATAATATATATTTAACCAGTAGATACTTTAGAATATATCAATATTAAGAAAAAGCTGATTAATTAAATTTGAATGTTCGAACATTTCAGAACGTATTTTTAACCTTACTCTACCCATTTCCCATACACTACTGATATGTGCGGGGAACTTATTAACATGGAGTGGGGTGGAGGACCAGTAAAGTAGAAGGTGAATAAATCGTCCAGTTAAAGGCAAGATTCGAACCAATCTAACTAACTCGTTCAAATAATCGATATTTAACAAATAATTTACAATGTATATGTGACTACATTAATGATTTGTAAATGTATGTTGTAATGAAAATTTTATTTTTAATTTCCTTTCTTGACTATAACAGGATGGATTTTAACAAATCAAATATCAACGATTTCGGCCACTAGTGGCACAGTGCTGTAACCCAGATACTTGTGGAGATTGTAGGCGATAGATTCTATGCTCTGTCCTTCTAGTCCTAAATGGCTTACGATCACTGGTTGCCTTCGACGTGGACAATATTAGACTTGTCTGAGGCGTCCGTGTTGGGTGGTAGTTAGAGCCCGACTGCTGTGTCAGGTTTGTCAGTTAGCTGAAAATCAGACCAATACTACGTGGTTCAGATGCTACGTAAAGCTGTAGGTCTCTTAGTTACCTACCTATGGGGCTATAAATAAATAGCTCTTTTGAGCAACAGTAGACCTTAGTTATTAACAATAATTACTTCAGTCGTGCATCTACAATCATCTCATTCATTCACCACTCATATTCGAAAATATAGTCTTTCATACTGCATGCAATATTTATAGTTGCATATTCAAAGTGTCTTTGAACCAAGAACTTGTACAGTTTAAAAAAAATTGTGCTTGTCATTTCAATACCTGGTGATCCACACGACGAGACCCAATTCCTCCTAGCTTGCATCCATAAAAAGAGATTTCTATATGGGTAGGAGTGATGTGGTGAGTCTTACTTCACAGCCTTTTTTTAAGGGGTCCTATCTTAAGACTTTTATAGAGAAGCTAATGTGATCCTTACGAGACCTCAAACACTACTAGTAGACTGATATCTGTCATAACTACTTGACTATGGCGAGTTTTTAGACTCGCAAATTATTTCAATTTGTGTCTGAAGCCGTCACGGACATTATTCTTTAACAGTTATTGTAAGAATTCTTGAAGCGAAACCATATAGGGGGGGTTTACAAAATTCAGTTTTATGTTAACACCGTTTTGTTGAATGTCTGTGGTTATTGTAAAGCTTGTATTCCGTTTACTTTCTTATCAACACAGTACTTGGGTGGGCTCAACAATTACTGTCTATGTAAATGACTTCACCGTATCTCATTTGTTACAAAATAACTCCCCATTATCTCCAAACTACTAGGACAAAGAGAAAGTGTTCGTTTGAAATTTAGTTTAAGAGACCAAAATAACAATTGTCTCCCAGCCAAATAACGTGGTAGGTAATCAGTCTTGAGCTTTAGGCGTGTCATAAGTCGTCTTGAGGAAACGTCTAGTTCTTGTACAAAGGTTATTTATAATTACAGGGTTTCATCTTGTTTCAATTAGTCAGGACTTGGTATTAGCTCTAAACTAAATGTTCTTGATTCTTGCTTGGTTAAGTTATTTGAAGTTGTATAGCTTAGTCTCTCATAACATTATCATTTAGGTTTGAAATGAACTGAATGATTTTGCTCACGTAGAATCCAAAATGTCCATGTACAAACCAATCATTTAATTAAAATAATTTATTCCTAGGGTTGTTTATTGGACAGTGGTACATACATTGCTATTGTTAACACCAACCTGCCATTGATCAGTAGTTTTCTTAGGTCAAGTGGGTTGGGCTACCTTAAAATATATCTTGCTGGAATGAATGGATAAACACAATTTTCTGTAATTGTTTGTTATATGCATTTTGTAGGGTTGTCATAAAAGTTCTTGTTATTTAGTAAATTTTAATTTTATTTTAAATGTTAAGTACCAATGACCACAACACTTTTGTACTATCATTTGACATTTGAACGTTCACAAAAGGACACTTTTATCCGTAAAACTAGGAACTGATCTAAGCAATAACATAAAAAATCTAAAATTGACATGATTATATAATACATAACAATAAATACTGGAAATCAACAGAATTAAATATTTCAAAATTAAAACAAAGCATTACATTGGTGCAAAGAAACAAAAACAGCATTAATAAACAAATTAAAAAGATGAAGATAGCAAACATAGCAATAACAATCAGTTCGATAGATGCAGTTAACAAAGACATCAATGACAGTATATTAATAATAATGGATAGCTAATTCAGCTATAAGAACAATTAAAAAAATTAAAGGAAACAAGAGGTAACAAAGGCAATAAAAAACTCAAACAACAAATAATATTAAACGTACCTTCTTGCATTCTTTATCGCTGTTGAGTTGCGACGCGTTTCGTCAGCACAGTGACATCTTCAGGCATATACTATGTAGCTTTTTCTTGAATATTAACTACACACAATATGAATAAATGAATAAACACAGTTGATTTCGTTGTCATGGTGTATTTTGTCCCGTGATGTCATTGCTTCTTTCCAGCTGTATGGCAGTGTCTAACAATATTTCATTGGTGTTGACTTTACCATTCAGAACATTATCTGGTGCCTTGTAAATATCATAATTTTACAAATCAACTGAGTTTACTCATTTATTAATATTGTGTAAAATAACTGAGATTAAGATTCAAGAAAAAGCTACATAGTAGATGCCTGAAGATGTCACTGTGCTGACGAAATGCTTCGCAACTCAACAGCGATAAGGAACACCAGAAGGTACGTTTAATAATATTAATAGTTGACGTTCTAGTAGAAGGAAATGAACTCCAATCAAACAACAAAGCCTAACCATAACATAACAAGTACAAATAATAGATACCTTGCCATCAGAAATGTAGTAAAATATTTCTATTGTCATTATTATATTTACTGTACATTGAGGCGGCTGCTGGAGAATAGAGCAGGACTCCTGCCATTCCAGCTCACCATAGACGACATGTAGGTAAATTCAATTACAAACACCTCTTTAAACAATCCAATTAATATAACAATGCATAGGATAAGTTAGTCTTGATCATAATAGTAGTGTAATATAGTTAAATACATTTTAACAGTGACGATATGTTTTTAGTATCTGGTTAATCGGTAACTAATTCTTCTACAATTTAAAAAAGGACATTACTAATTTCTTTATAAGATATGATAATACTAGGTAAAGAATTCGCAATATTTTGCGGATAAATATATGAAATATTTTATTTTTATCACGTATGAAAATGGTTTTTGTTGTATTAAAATAATGTTTGAATATTAATACTTGCAGTTCAAACATTACTCAATTTATGTGTTATTTTATTTTTCAGACGAATGATCTTTGTTGTCTTAATGAAAAAATTTTAGGCTTACTTTCTTCATATTTCCTCACTGTGAGGTCCCTGTAACTCTTGAAATTGATTATGAATTCTCTGTAACATATTTATTTCATTTTTGGCACTAAGGAAGATGTACATATTAAGTGTCAAGTATATTGTTTAAACGTTTTTCTGTCATTGTTATAAGAGAAATCTCTAGCTAGATAATATCATCATACTTGGTTGGTCGTGAGATCAAATAAATAAAATTAACTATTTACCATACTTTTAGTACAATAAGTTTGCCTCGAACATAGTTCCAACTGATATAGATTTTATGGGAACAGATTTCATTCCCGAAAAGCAAAAACAACATCGACTTTTATGTGGCCAATTGTTTCGACGACCACTGGAGAGTTTCTGACCAATCAATTAGCCTTCATTGACCTAAGTTGATGACGACAGAACAGTTTGTTGTCTACACATCGGACCGAGTTGTTAATGAGCTTAGCAGCTGTTAACGGTAAAAAACATCAACATCACCTCTCTGAACGACTGAGTTTGTTGGTTTACAGATTCCATTTGTATGAAAAGCCTTGTCAAGCAAAGCACTATCTCAATATTCAGTAAATATATTTATATTGAACAATTTGGTAAGATTACAGTAGTCATTAATATTTTAGCACGTTTTTACAAACTGTTGAAGCTCAACTAGCGTAAAGCGAGGGGTAATTAATTTTTGGTCGGTGTAAGACTTGAAAAATAGTTTTATACATAAAATTGGACAATCCGTTTTTTAGGGTCATATAAATGAGGACAAGTACATATTTTAAAGCTGTGTTTACTTATTGTATGCGGAGGACAGTTGAGCAAAGAAATATCAGTTCGTCGGCTGGTAGAGAGTCATCGAGAAATCGTATTTAAAACACTTGTTGAGAGTCGAGAACTTGTTTTAAAAAACAGCTTGTTGAGAGTCGAGAAATAGAATAGAAAGACGAAGACAGCTGTACATAGAAAGGCTGGTTGAGAGTCAAAAACAAGTATACAAAGTAGCTTGTTGAGAGTTGGGAACTCGTATATAAAGTCGTTTGTTGAGAGTCGAGAACTTGTTTATAAAGCAGTTTGTAGAACTTCTTTAAAAAGCAACTTGTTGAGAGTCGAGAAATTGAATAGAAAGACGAAGACACAGCTGTACATAGAAAGGCTGGTTGAGAGTAGAAAACTAGTATACACAGTAGCTTTTTGAGAGTTGAGAACTCACATATAAAGCCGCTTGTTGAGAGTCGATAACTTGTTTATAAAGCAGCTGGTTGAGAGTCGAGTAATTGTATATAAATCACCTAGTTAACGAGTCAGAACTTTTTTAAAAAGCAGCTTGTTAAGAGTCGAGTAATTGAATAGAAAGACAAAGACACAGCTTTACATAGGAAAGCTGGTTGAGAGTCGAGAATTTTTATATAAAGCCACTTGTTGAGACTCAGAAATTCGTATATAAAGCCGGTTGTCGAGAGTTTACCAACACATAGCACTGTGCCTTAAGGCTGGTTGAGAGTCGAGAACTCGTATATAAAACAGCTTGTTAAGAGTCGTGAACTTGTATATAAAGCAGCTTGTTGAGAGTCGAGAAATTGAATAGAAAGTCGAAGACACAGCTATACGTCGGAAGGCTGGTTGAGAGTCAAAAACACACAGGAAGATTTTTTGAGAGTTATAATACATAAATTAATTTATTAAGTCTCGAGAACACATAGCAGTACATCGTAAAACCGATTGAGAGTCAACAACTCTCGTATAGAAAGTAGTTGGTTGAGAGTAAAGAAAACATAACAGTACAGCAAATGTAAAATATGGCTGTGCAAACCGTGCAGGGGTGTCCACCACATGCGATATCGAAATCTGGACAAAAGAAATTTGAAATATGCTTGTTTTATTTTATTTGTAACCACATAGACCTATGAAAATTAACAGCCCAACCACAACTCACTGCCATGCAGAAGATGAAAGAAGCCAAACGGATAAAACTAATTAAATGGATGTATAAAATTAAACGAGTTAAAACCATCTTCTAAAGTTACACACTACTGGTTTATTTCTGCACAATTTAATGTTATATTATGTAGAGTTTATTTGCTGTAAATAACTGCCCGAACTACATAATCATCTTTAAAAAAAAGTTTATTTTGATGGCCTGTAAACAGCGCTTCCTAGTTTTATTTAGCGCAGTGAACGTGTTAACTGGTCGTATTATATTTCGACCAGTAAAACGCTTTATCGCTCCAGATTAGCACCAACGCTCCAAGCTAAACAGATTGAACATGCGTGCTTTATTTACACGTTTCTACATTTTTTAAATATTATGTATAAATACCATAATTTACCAAGCAAGCAAAATTTAAAGGGGCGGTGACGTGCTGTCTTAAGGCGTAAGAACTTTGAGTCTGGGTATGAGATAGCGCAGGCTTGAATCCGGCCTGGACTGGACCTAATTTTCAGTAATATTCACCTTCTACTGTAATGGGTCTATCCTTTACCCTGTATGAATAAGTTCCCGTGCACATAAATACAGTAGTCTACTGGGTTAAGTAAGGAGAGGACTAAGAAGGAAATCGACGTCTCCTTAAAAAAAATAACATAATTTGGACTGCACATATAGGGTTAAGAGTTAGAATCTAAAATTAATGAGTTTGCATGAATACCCTAAATATTGTTCTATTATCAATCTACTACATATTTAATGTTATGTGTTTTAAACACTTGGTTCCGCATTAATGCATATGGTACTTGAAAAAATGTTATATATATATATATATATATATATATATATATATATATATATTTTTTTTTTAATTTCGACTGATATACATTTAACCGTATGTAAAATTACGTTATTCATTGTTTAATGTTTCAGGCTGTTTGGAGTCGTTATAGTTACTGATAATCAACCCCAACTATACACGTGGCTGAAAACGTTTTTTAAATAAGCAAAGTTATTTAAATTTTTGTGACAACTTTTCTTTCCAGGAAATGATTACTTCCGTTAAAGATAAAATATAAAAAGAGACATAATGAGTTCGCTCAGAAAGTATTTTTAATGTTAAGTAACACGTCAGGCATGTTTGATTGTGATACACATAGCTGTCATAAATCAAATTTGTTTGTAGTTTTGAAGTTAACGAAAAAATGTATAATCTGTATTTTTAATTTAACACATAGAATAATATTCCAATTTAGTGTGTTTATGGCCTAACAGAAGCAACAGACTACCACTATCAACAGAACAAATAGATAATATTTACAAATCAAGCGGGTCTACATTGTGTATTTTCTGAAGATCACTATGATATCTAAAACAAATAAGATGTACGGTATAAACGACTTAAATTTCTGGAAAATGTTTTTATTGATTCATTAAATATATATTATAACTATCATGTGTAAATATTTTGATTCCAAAAGTCATGAAAAAAAGAGTTGGGGTTTCAAAAGGTGGGTCCTATGTTTTGACCTTATTCATCACTTAAACGCCGATCATAGAGATAGGGGTGAGTGTTAGAGGCGAATAATTGAACACTTAGGGGCGAATGAGCTACTTATAAACTAAGCCATGGCAACTAAGGAACTATAGCTTTACGTGGAATCCAAACCACATAATATTGGTCTGATTTTCAGCTAAGACCATCTGACTACCACCCAACATGGACACTCCAAGCTTCTTTAGTAGTGCCCCCCCCCACTGTATCAGTATTAAGAGGGCCGATCATAGAACATGCTGCCCACAACTTCCTCAACACTTTGTCGCCAAGTACAGTAGCTGGGTTACATCACTGCACCACAAGTGCCGACATGTATTTAAATATGTTTGTCAACCGCTCAAAGTTTTCTAGCTTCCCTTAAGTGATTCTCTATTTAAATTGCCTTTAACAAGCACTTGGTCCTTTAATCTTAATAACAACACGAGAGGCCTGTGTCATTATTTTTAGTGAGAAATGGGTCTAATAATATTAATTAGCTAGCTCACAATGAAGGTCAGACCCGTGTACTTGAAGAGTATTTAGAAAACTTCAAAGTCAATAATAAAAAAATATCATAAAATGTACTTCTTAAATAAATACGGAATATAGTTGAGTCATTTTTACAAATGTGTGGGGAGATAAAATGGTGACGTGCAATTTCCCACCGTGCTAGTTTCCACCCTGTCGAAAACCGTGCTACTTGTTACCATGTTCCAAGAAGCGCCTACCTGTCATGAACTCAGGTGACTCACTCCAAATACATATGGGAATACTGTAGAAGGGTTTTCTATCCACTGATATGTGAAATGAAGCAGACATTTTCTAAATGTTTGTTCTTTGGATGGTTCTCCATGATTATAAGGAAAGCATATTCCATTTTTTTCTAGGGGAGATACACAAAAGCTGCACACCATCTACATACGTTTCTGATATCTTTATTTTAATTGTACTCTACGGTTATTCTAAAACTCTGAACCTTGATATCAAATATTGATCAAAATGATATGTACATCGTGTCACTTTAGTAAAAAAACTTCAGCTAAAGCTTCCTGAACAGCCGATTCAAAGTCGATTTTTGTATTATAACATACCCTGCCGTTATATAGACAAGAGTCATGGGTGAGTATCCGCTCTTTTCCCTTCTCATTTGTAAGAAATGGTACCTGTCAACCCTCGTCAAGAGACTAGGTGGTAAGAAGCAAGGGTGTGATATAGCACGGGATCGATGAAACTACTGGAAATATAAGGAAGGAAGGCAATAAGCAGTCATGTGATTACGGGCGGGAAATTTAATCACCACTGTACGTGGGAGGGTGGGCCGGGAAATGCCTCAACATTTAGTGTCAGTGAGTGAGTGAGTCAATACAACCAGCTTTATATTATATAGACTAGGGGAAATTCTGCTTGCTCCGCTTGCCAAACCCGTCACTCGCTACGCTCGTGAGGTAAGCGGCCTCGCCTGGGAACTCTACCTTTAGCCCCTTTTTCGGCCTCCGGCCTCCCCAAGATCCTCCGCTAAAGGTCCCTTTGTGGAACTCCACCTATGGCCTCGCGGGGAAAAGTTCGGCCTGCAGGCACACTGTTACAGTCCTATTTGTAAATCTCGCCTCGTGAGGAAGATCGGCCTACTGTTCGCCAAGATTCTTAATAATTGCTAATTGCGTTCTTTTCATGGGTACCAGCTGGTCTTCTTTCAATCGGAGAAGCAGGTGTTGAATATTTGTAAAATTTGAACTTAACCTGTGATGGAGATCAATATTTTACCCCTGAGACTAAAGCACTTGAGGTCTTATTAATGATTTTTTGGTGTTAAAATGTTGAACTTGGGTTTTCTTATTTTGTTGGTTGCTAGCAGAAAACACCAAAAGATTGACATTTATATAATATATAAAATAACTTATGCAATTAGTTAACAAACCCAGTTAGTTAACACTAAGATTAAACATTGCAACGAGGGGCACACAGCAATACTAAGGTGGTCGCAGGATCAAGCAATTCAATGAACGCATTCAGTAAGAAAATATCCATACAAAATAGAAACTCTTATTGCATACAAACACACGAAACTTTGTGTAATTTTTGTGTGGCTCACTATATAGCATAAAACCAAAATCAAACAACGAACCTTAATTTTCAATAAAACGAAAGAAGGTGCACTTAGAGAAAGAAGTATATCAGCCAAAACAAAGTCAGAACTGAGACGATCAGCAGAAATATCAAAACAGGCTTGGGCAGCATCTAAAATTTTTAAAATCAACAATAAAACGTCATAAGAACCAGACTTTACATTCAGAAACATTAACCGAAAAAACAATGCCATCTCACAACCTTTCCCAGGCTTTCTTCAGTTAGACGTAACATTCTCTGTGTGCATTGGTACGTTATAGACCATCTACCCTCACACATAGACACTCCAACTACTCTTAGCACGTGTCACATACCAACTGTTATAGACCATCTACCCTCACACATAGACACTCCAACTACCCTTAGTACGTGTCACATACCAACTGTTATAGACCATCTACCCTCACACATAGACACTCCAACTACCCTTAGCACGTGTCACATACCAACTGTTATAGACCATCTACCCTCACACATAGACACTCCAACTACCCTTAATACGTGTCACATACCAACTGTTATAGACCATCTACCCTCACACATAGACACTCCAACTACCCTTAGTACGTGTCACATACCAACTGTTATAGACCATCTACCCTCACACATAGACACTCCAACTACTCTTAGCACGTGTCACATACCAACTGTTATAGACCATCTACCCTCACACATAGACACTCCAACTACCCTTAGTACGTGTCACATACCAACTGTTATAGACCATCTACCCTCACACATAGACACTCCAACTACCCTTAGCACGTGTCACATACCAACTGTTATAGACCATCTACCCTCACACATAGACACTCCAACTACCCTTAGTACGTGTCACATACCAACTGTTATAGACCATCTACCCTCTCACATAGACACTCCAACTACCCTTAGTACGTGTCACATACCAACTGTTATAGACCATCTACCCTCACACATAGACACTCCAACTACCCTTAGCACGTGTCACATACCAACTGTTATAGACCATCTACCCTCACACATAGACACTCCAACTACTCTTAGCACGTGTCACATACCAACTGTTATAGACCATCTACCCTCACACATAGACACTCCAACTACTCTTAGCACGTGTCACATACCAACTGTTATAGACCATCTACCCTCACACATAGACACTCCAACTACTCTTAGCACGTGTCACATACCAACTGTTATAGACCATATACCCTCACACATAGACACTCCAACTACCCTTAGTACGTGTCACATACCAACTGTTACAGATCATCTACCATCACACATGAACACTCCAACTACCCTTGCACGTGTCACATTCCACACATAACAGATCATCCTCCCTCACACATGAACACTCCAACTACCCTTAGCACGTGGAGTGTAACAGATCACTGTTACAGATCATCTACCATTACACATGAACACTCCAACTACCAGTGCACGTGTCACATTCCAACTGTTACAGATCATCCTCCCTCACACATGAACACTCCAACTACCCTTGCACGACTCACATTCCACCTGTAACAGATCATCCTCCCTCACACATGAACACTCCAACTACCCTTAGCACGTGGAGTGTTACAGATCACTGTTACAGATCATATACCATTACACATGAACACTCCAACTACCTTTGCACGTGTCACATTCCAACTGTTACAGATCATCCTCCCTCACACATAGACACTCCAACCACCCTTAGCAGGTATTTTGATTCACATACCAGCTGTTACAGATCATCTACCATCACACATGAACACTCCAACTACCCTTAGTAAGTGTCACAAACCAACTTTTACAGATCATCCAACCTCACACATGAACACTTCAACTACCCTTAGCACGTGTCACATACCAACTGTTACAGATCATCTACCATCACACATGAACACTCCAACTACCCTTAGCACGTGTCACATACCAACTGTTACAGATCTTCTACCATCACACATGAACACTCCAACTACCCTTAGCACGTGTCACATACCAACTGTTACAGATCATCCACCCTTACAAATGAACACTCCAACTACCCTTGCACGTGTTACATTCCACCTGTTAGAGATCGTCCACCCTCACACATGAACACTCCAACTACCCTTGGCACGTGTCACATTCCAACTAGCAGCTTGTGTCATAGCTCAAACACCCTTTTATTTTTATGATTTGTCAAATTTGCTTAATTCATTGACCAATATGGCCTAGAATCAGATTTTAAAAATAAATTTCCATTTGGAAGGGGGAATTTCCTTCAATGTAAAATTATTGCTGATGTATTGAAATTCTTCCATATATTAAGTATTCAAGTTTGTTTTTCCTCTAAAGCGGTGTACAATTTTGTTTAGTATTAATTAATATGGAAATAAGCAAATAATCAATTTAACATCCTAACAAGCTCTCAACTAGGTTAATTTTATCTAATAAATATTTTTATTCTTGCATTTATGGTATGTTAAGTTTGTCAGTTGAATACAGAAAGTAGTCATTGCAATTTGTTTAATATTATGTTGTTAGCAATTTATTTTAAACTATTAAATAATTATTTGACTAACTTCTAAATTAACATAAACAAATTTTAATTATATTTTGATTCACGTTCAAACTAGATTTAACATGAAAAGATAAATAAATAGGTAAACGAAAAATACTATTTACTTATCTTGAATGCAACAGACAGAAAATGTAGCCCTTTTTAACCCCAAACAGTTTGTAACATGATCTTAGGAAGAATTTCATATTGAATTCAAATTAAACATTCAATTCATATGCATGTACTCAAAACTAAATCTATAGGAAGTTTTTATAAATAATATCTCATATTTTTATATAACTTAAGAATTGCAATACATTTTAATAGTAAAAAATACTAATTTAGTCATACAACATATTCATATGATAATATCTGAGTGTTCTGTTGTATACGCTTTATAGAATAGATTGGGTTTTAAAAAAGAACACATTTTTTTAATTATTCCACAATTTTTTTAATTAAGAAAGCACTTTCGCCGGTTATGGCATCATGATTTAAATTGATGATGCCTTAATCGGCGAAAGCGCTTTTTTAATAAAAACATTTGTGGAATAATTTAAGAAACATATCTGAGTGGTCCAACAAATTTTAAATAAATTTAATAATAATTTAAAATAAGTTAAAAACCTTCTCCTTTTAACCGCCAATATACTAAGGTCTTACCGCAATCCACAGGTGTGACGTTGCGGGAAGGATGTCCGCACAGCTGTAAGTGAATTGTTGAACAGCTGTTTAGTAACGTTAATTCCCAGACAGTGTGTTGCGCCGCGCCACTGTCACAATTAAATTGTTTGGACCTAACCTCATACTTCAATATCCGCCAATTGAAGCCAATCAACGGATTCTGCTAAAGAGTACAGTAATGTGTGTTTAGTTCGTGTGGAGTAAGCGTTGATGTCTTACACACGAAACGAATAGTTTCAATTGTTTACAACAATAATATACAAGTTTCAATCAATTAAATTAACATTTTGGATAGTATAGTGTACTATTTTTATTAGATAGTTGACAAATTCTAATTTAACTTATCATATCTTACTTTATAAATTCAACAATCGTAGTACCAATAGAAAACAGTATTTGTTCTGAAATATATAAATTAGTTATTGTGCTTGAAAACCACTCTAATATTGCAAAAAATATTATTACTATTAAAGGAATTGTTTTTATTTTTAACGGAAAATCAACATAATACGTGTATTTGTATGCTTAAAACTTCAATTTTTGATTAATCATTTACCAAAAATGTATATCTATCTTTGATTTTAAGTACATGATATACTAGCAATTAAGCAGATAGCTATACTTACATTATTTATAAGAATGTTCAATTGTCATAGATTCTTTTGAAGGATTTTTAGTAATGCTTTTGGTTCCTGTAAATATTGAACGCCTGCAATATTTCAGCCAATTACTTGCAGTACCTTTCAGGAAGACATGTAGTCGCCAGTGTTATTCAGGCACTATTCAAAATGCCAAGTGAACTTCCGTCAAGATGCATAATAAAAATTCGTGAATAAGTAAATAATTACTTATAACTTAACTAAATGTACACAACTAATTTGAAGAAATTTAGTTATTTTCATGGATTAATTTTTTATAATGTTCATTTAATTTTATAACTATATAAAATAATGCATTTGCGATATAAGTGATTAAAATAAAAACTAATCAATACAACAGTTATTGAATTATACAGGAGATCCGAAGTTATGTTATTACCTAAATTGTAGCATAAACATATGTATGTATGTGTGTATATGAAAGTTACAATAGGAGTATGTTGAAGCAGTGGTTATATATACAAATAGATTTCCCATCCGATGTTAAATGTTGATTCTCAAAATATCAGCTGTTTTTGTGGTTCATTGTGGAGCGCTAGTTTTAAACTAGCTGGGGTTGCGGGTCTCACTAACAATATAACAGGCAAAAATATTCTTATTAGATGGAATATATATATATATATATATATATATATATATATATATATATTGTAGGTGGGAATACATATTGTATGTGTATATAATCAATGGAAGGTTTAAAGTAAGGTGACTAATAAACTTATTTGTGATAAATTTATATTTTAATTCACAAAATAGATTGTAGAACGCAATTTATAGATATAGATTTTTATACCAAACTCTCCCTGAAATATACATTTTATGGATACGCCTAAAAGCTACAAATAATTTGGATGACATTTTAATAGTTTATAAATTTATGTAACCATTGTAAGTTCAGAATGAAGAACAGTCTTGTTCACTATATTTTTTTGTTTTAGTATATTCATTTTCAGTATTGCAGTATTAACATAGTTAGAGGAGAACTTCCAAATAGATAAAGTGAAAAAATACAACATGAAAAATGCGTACTAGTAAACTGATTATTTTATTTTAATTGATTTCATGAGGGAGAGTAAAACGATTTTCAAAAAGTCTTTTAAATTAGCAAAAACGTTGTTTTATAAAATATTAAATTAATTTCCCAAATACAGTTGCAAAATATAATTGGCCCATGGGGGGATCGAACCCACGACCTTCGCGTTATTAGCACGACGCTCTAACCAACTGAGCTAATGGGCCAGATGAGTGAGTTGATGTTTATATATGTATATCAATTTTAAATAACGAAATTTGCAACATCAATTTTGTTACTGTACTGTATAAGGAAAATGTTATGTTAAAGAAAAACGAATCAGAGCACCCTCTTGAAAACAGGTGAAATCTTTTTAAAAAAATCAATCTTCGGAATATCATAGTACAAAAGAATATAAAGTTGTTATTTGCGTTTGCTGGAAATTAATAGTTGATTACAGTCGACTATATCAACTGAAGGGGATAATATATAGTTGTTCCATTATTTAATTTTTTTGTAATTTTGTTTAAATTCTTTTAAAAGTTCAAGTTATCTTAAATTACAGAGGTGACACACATAAGGATTGCCAGATGACACACCTTGCTTATGTCACACTCGTAAACATGGTTGCATAATGGTTTTTTCAAACTAAACATAAAAGTACAATTTTATTTATTTGTTTTTGTTAGCTCATTTATTTGATTTTATTTTGTTTCGTGTACTTGAAGTTGTGTTGTTTTAAAATATTTTATTATATATAAATTAACAACCATAAGAAATCTTTCCCAACTTACAGACAGGAAAATATTACATTCTTGTAATGCCTCCGTTTTGTGTGATCTGTGAATAAATTGGGCTTTATTTTATTTAGCCCGTCAATACATGCTAGCTCATTAGTCTAAATTTAAATTAATGTCATTTCCAAAAGTGCAAGACAGGTACATGCCTAGAAATGCAGATAAGATATAGTACTAAAGTGTAGTATTGCCCAAATTATCTCCGTGGTTTTTGTTTCGGTTTTATTTATTTATTTATTTTTTTTTTTATGAGATCTGAGGTAGATGAGATTGTATTACACTTATGTGATAAAATATATATGTAACTATTAAGATAATTAAATACCTATTTATGCTAAGCATTGTATTAACATTTTAAATAATAATTTGTATGGACATAACCATAATATTGAACTCTACATTACTTTGTTTGTCCATCTTTCAACATGCAAGATGTAAATAGTAAAATTGTTGTTATATAAACTCAAATTTAATGTAGGTCTATTTATTAGTTCGCTAAAGGTGGAATGAACATCCCTCGTGAATGTATACTTAAATCGGTTCAGAACTGGTGTGTGTAGTTGTAACTACTAGAATTACAAATGGGGATTGACACTAGATCAGTTATGTGATTTTGGGGAGTATCTAAACAATGGATCACATACTTACGTACCTGCGTTCTTTTACGGAGAGATTATCCACCAGCATAAACAGAATCAGTGAGGCTCGATGGATTTGATTTAGCGTTGTGACAGAAGATCACTTTTATTTTATATTATATACTGCATGAATTTTGGTTTTTGATCCAAAAATATATCACAGTTTTTAAAAAATGGTAGCTGACAAAAAGTCATATGATATATATATATACAGGTTGTTCAAAAAGTCCGAAGACGGTTGAATATTGTTTAGACCGTCAAAGATAAAGGTACAAAACTTTGCACATTGCTGCTGGACATAAACAGCTATTTTACCATGTATTCAGTGATCTACTACCTTCGTAGGGGGATGGCCCACTAGGAGTCGGAAGAAAATCATAGGTCGATATGCATACCATTTTAAAGGTCTTATCTAGTAGAACATCATACCGCAAATTATACCTCAAAAGGTTAATCCTGAACAAAATGGCGGCGCTCGAAAGTTTCAATAATGACCTTGTGTGCAAGTTTAAGAATGGCTTAATTTTTTTGGTAATCATATCAGATAAAGCTAAAAAAATGTCACAATAATTACTTTACACAAACGCCTACTTTAAGATTTATTCAGTGTCCTGCTATTCATCTATGGGGACGGACCATGAGGAGTCAGTGGAAAAGTTTTATAATCTAGTGGAAGCATGGGTTGATATGGAAATAATTTTAAAGGGCTGATCAAGCATAGAAGAATGCCGCAAACCGCATTTCAAAAGCTTTATCTGTCACAAAATGGTGCCGGTTTACAATCTTATAAAAAAGAACAGTAATGAAACTTTCGAACTCCGCCATTTTGTTCAGGATTAACCTTTTGGGGTCTAATTTGCATTATGATGATCTACTAGACAATACCTTGAAAATGGTAGTATATCGACCTATGTTTACATTTAAGATTGTCTTTCGATTTTTTAAACACTGTATATATATTTTAGTTCACTACCAAGATAACGGCTTGCCACTTTAGGTTGTTTAGAAATATACTATCAAAAGCCATTCAAAATTTCAAATAATTACCACCATTGCAAATCAACACTAAGGCTTTGGAAAGCATCAACAAATAACCATCATGACACCGATCATCAAGATATGGGCAAATATGAGAAGTGAAAAGTGTGATGATTGTAGATGAAAGACTTAGTGTACTAACTAAAGTCGATTGTTCCTCAGAAAGAGATACTCATTAATAAGACGCCGGTCGTCAAGATATGGGCAAATATGAGGAGTGAAAAGTGTGATGATTGTAGATGAAAGACTTAGTGTACTAACTAAAGTCGATTGTTCCTCAGAAAGAGATACTCATTAATAAGACGCCGGTCGTCAAGATATGGGCAAATATGAGGAGTGAAAAGTGTGATGATTGTAGATGAAAGACTTAGTGTACTAACTAAAGTCGATTGTTCCTCAGGAAGAGATACTCATTAATAAGACGCCGGTCGTCAAGATATGGGCAAATATGAGGAGTGAGAAGTGTGATGATTGTAGATGAAAGACTTAGTGTATTAACTAAAGTCGATTGTTCCTCAGAAAGAGATACTCATTAATAAGACGCCGGTCGTCAAGATATGGGCAAATATGAGGAGTGAAAGGTGTGATGATTGTAGATGAAAGACTTAGTGTACTAACTAAAGTCGATTGTTCCTCAGAAAGAGATACTCATTAATAAGACGCCGGTCGTCAAGATATGGGCAAATATGAGGAGTGAAAAGTGTGATGATTGTAGATGAAAGACTTAGTGTACTAACTAAAGTCGATTGTTCCTCAGAAAGAGATACTCATTAATAAGACGCCGGTCGTCAAGATATGGGCAAATATGAGGAGTGAAAAGTGTGATGATTGTAGATGAAAGACTTAGTGTACTAACTAAAGTCGATTGTTCCTCAGAAAGAGATACTCATTAATAAGACGCCGGTCGTCAAGATATGGGCAAATATGAGGAGTGAAAAGTGTGATGATTGTAGATGAAAGACTTAGTGTACTAACTAAAGTCGATTGTTCCTCAGAAAGAGATACTCATTAATAAGACGCCGGTCGTCAAGATATGGGCAAATATGAGGAGTGAAAAGTGTGATGATTGTAGATGAAAGACTTAGTGTACTAACTAAAGTCGATTGTTCCTCAGAAAGAGATACTCATTAATAAGACGCCGGTCGTCAAGATATGGGCAAATATGAGGAGTGAAAAGTGTGATGATTGTAGATGAAAGACTTAGTGTACTAACTAATGTCGATTGTTCCTCAGAAAGATATATTCATTAATAAGACGCCGATCGTCAAGATATGGGCAAATATGAGGAGTGAAAAGTGTGATGATTGTAGATGAAAGACTTAGTGTACTAACTAAAGTCGACTGTTCCTCAGAAAGAGGTACTCATTACTAGCCCAATAGCTAGTGCAACTAAGGAACCTACAGCTTTACGTGGAATCCAAAACACGATGTGTTGGTTTGATTTTCAGCTAAATTACAAGTCTGACACTCAGTTCTCTTCCTTAAACTATATCTGAACCTTGACTACCATCCATCATAGACACCCCAGACTTCTCTAGTAGTGTTCACGTCGATGGCAACCATTGAGCGAACGCCTTCTCGGTATTAAGAGTACCGAGCATACTAAGTAGAACAATCTCCTCAACACGTTGTCCACAAGAAGATGGGTAGCACTCCGCCTTATCATGAACAATCCTATAACAACAAACCATTATGTTAGTGATATTTAGAATGTCAAAAGTCTGTTTTAATTTTGTTTAACTTGGCTATTGAATAAAATTCACCAAATTAGTTGCAGTTTTGTAATAGCTTCAGATCACATTAGGAATGTATCCATACTGTTTTCACATTAGTTAAATCACAGAACAACACAGAGGAAAAATAAACACGAGCTTTATTATATGGTATTCTGCTATTCTGTTGTTGATATTCTGGAACAATATTCCATATTAAATATTATATTTATTGGTTTAGATTATCTTTTATTTCAGTTTGCAATACTTACGTTACTTTCTACCGCTTCAATTCGTATTCTACAGTATTTCCATAGCTTTCTACAGCTTCCATTCATTTTCTTGCAATATATTCGTTGCTTTTTACTTGCTTTGATTCATAGTTTGTAATCAACTCCTTACTTCTTACCATATCTAATAATCATTTTGCATTTTATCACAGCCTTCTGTCACTGTAATTCAAGTTTAGAAATATTTCTATTACCTTTAAAGCTATTATATAACATGTAATTTTCAAGAAAATGGAAGTGTTTACATCAACTTATGCATTTATCAATAAATAAATACTATTAGTTTAGTTTAATAAATAATAAAGTTAACGCTATCATAATCTTTTTATTTAAAAAATCATTATCTGACAAACTTAGTATAAATGTTAACAACTTTTGTTCAATTAATTTGTAACAGCGACAAGAAATAAGAAACAGCAATGTTTTCTTCGTGAATAGTCAAAACTACTAACTATTTTGAGTGTAGGTATAGTAACCAATAAATGTACCTCCCCCCTCCCCCCCATGCCATAGTTTTACAGAAAACAAAACAAATCGCCTGATAAAACATGAATCCTGTCTCATACAACCATTTTGAAATATCATTGCCCAATAACGCAATTTCTATTTAATATCCTCCTGAAGTATACTTTTACAGTAGTTAATATTGAAGCCTACTACTACTACACTACAAAAAATTGCATTATTTACTATTGTTTTTCTTTTCATTAATTTACAAAATTTCCGATTTATTAAGTACCAAGAACTAAGTTAGCTCGGGGTCCATGGTTTCTCATTTGTACTGGTATAAAAATAGTAACACTTTTAAAATAAAAGTCACCTTTAGATTTTGAAAAAACTCACACTTTTTCTTACTAATATTCCTTTGTAATAAATATTTTTATACCACTATATTTTGCAATCAACATCTTAAAATAAATATATAAATAATAAGTAAACTAAGTTATTGGCCTGTTATAGGTTTCAGAAATACCAAGACAAACTTTTTGCTGAATATAGACAAGCCTCCACTATAAAGGTCCCTAATATTGTCCCTTGTGATCAAATAAATTATTCCGAAGTGTCGGTGTGTATACCAGATATACCCTTATTGGATAAACCACTGTGATTAATTTAAGCACACTTCTAAAACATCTTGTTCCATGACCACTGAAGTGTGCCTTAATGTTGACCCTTGCGATCAAATAAGTTAAATTTCTCCAATGCATCGGTGTGTATACCAGATATACCCTTATTGGATAAACCACTGTGATTAATTTAAGCACACTTCTAAAACACCTTGTTCCATGACCACTGAAGTGTGCCTTAATGTTGACCCTTGCGATCAAATAAGTTAAATCGCTCTGATGCATCGGTGTGTATACCAGATATACCCTTATTGGACAAACCACTGTGATTAATTTAAGCACACTTCTAAAACACCTTGTTCCATGACCACTGAAGTGTGCCTTAATGTTGACCCTTGCGATTAAATAAGTTAAATCGCTCCGATGCATCGGTCTGTATACCTGATATACCCTTATTGGATAGACTACTGTGACTAAAGGATATTGTGTGGTAAACCACTGACATTGGCCAGAACGTTAATTATACTTTTTATTGATAACAGCGATCAAATGAACTGTCTTTTTAAACATGACTATAGAGGGCTTAAGATATACCAGATTCTATATTGACTCCTGTGATCAAATTAACGCCGTTTAAAACATGTATTTGTATATCCTCATACAGGGCCTTAATACAAACCATATTCCATATTTTCGACAAAAATCATATTCGGTATTCTGTGATAAGATTAATCACCAACTAAAATCATATAATTTTATGCCTATCATAGAGGGCCTTAAGCAAAACATATTATAAATCGAACAATGTGATAAACTGAGGACAAATGGATGCCTTAAATAAAGACTATATTCTGAATACACTCACGACATCAAATGGATCACCCTCTTAAAACGCAGTGTGAGTGTTGGGTTTCAACTGTTTCCTTAATATAATAACGTGATTTGAAATGATTTATGAGAACAAATTAGTCATTCTCAAAAATCACCTTGTTTGGATCCCCAACAGTGGATGTTCATATACACCATATTCTGGATAGATCAACTCATATAACCTAATCTTTATCCTTAACTATTATGTGGTGTATTACAAATTATTAAATACCTTTAAATATACGAATTATATTTAGGTAACAAATATATCACATTATACATGTGTAACTTTCCAACTAAGGTGTGACTGATTGTTTTCTTCCATGTGAGGAATCCTGAAGTCGCCAGAGATTATTGCTTGGCTACTCCTTGTAATCCCACAGGCGCCTGCCGCGGGCATTCCTTAGGTCCGCGGCACCAAAATAAACGGCCCTCAACTACCTGTCACATTCTTTACGCATACCTGGCGTTCCTGGAGGTCAAACCAGGTTAGGGAAGTGTAATTTCTCTGGAAAATTTATGTTAGGGGTGCGGGCACAATACCAATCACCCCAAGATACAGAGAAAACTTATAGAAACGGGATTAAAAGACTTCGGCGATTTCAAAGAGTTCAAATATTTCAGTTTATTTTGACGGCATAAAGTAAAGGTATCATTATCTATAGCAGTTAAAATGATATTTACAACAGTTATAGAAGCAATATCTATAAAACGCCAATACAAAAATGTAATTAAAAAAAATTGGTTTTAAACTGTTTATTGATATCTGACAAGTGGTGGCAAAAATTTACTTAACATCTTTTTTTATAATAAATATGTAAATTAATTGGTAGATACTACATTTTGCTGAAAAACAATGATAATAAAACATTAACTCTAGCTCAAACTGGAAATTTTAAAGATAAACATCATGTTATCTGTTTGTTGTTAAGGTTCCGAAGGGAAAATATTAGAGCTACGCTTATATTTTTATCATATTTTTTAGTATAAAAGAGGCCAATTTCCTTTTTCGCCTTATTCTGCACATTTCCCAGAGAGTAGATATGTGCGGAGAACTTATCAGACAGAGTAAAGGGGAAAACCAGTTTAGTGCAAGGTGTAAGAACTCCCAGTCAAGGTCAGATTCAACCCTGCGTTATCCGTAATACAGGCTCAAAGACCTGACGTCTTAGACCGCTCAACCACTGGCTGTCTTAACTCATTCGATCGATCATTTTACTAACCAAAAATACATATGTACATTCTCAGTTGTTCTAGAACTCTCTAGCCTAATTAGGCTATTTAAGAGCTGTATTTATCGAAATATTATATATTTCTATATATACTGTAATTAAAATATATACAGGGTGGAAAAAAAGCATGGAAATGATTTCACAACAACGTTATTTTTCCCATAGATAATTTTATAATTGAATTTTTTTAATAACTGTGATCCATAAAGTATAGTTTTTTATCAATGTAAATAAAACCGTTAAATAGTGGAGAAATAATATTGTTCAAATTAGTTAATTTGAAATTCAAATGACCGCTACTTTGGAAAGGATAAGCCTGTCTAAATCCAGTTCAAGGTAATTAATTTCTATTGAATTTACCTTTCATTTGATATAATCTCGACGTAGGCTTACATTGAAGATTTTCGTTCAGCTCCAAGTGGGCCGTCCCCTTGAAAAGATGAAATGTCACTAATGGTGTCAAAAAGTAAGTTCTTTGTAACCATGATGATGTACAAGATTTTACTTTTACAAGTGAAGTCATACAACAGTTCTGAAAGCGTTTCCATATTTTCTCCACCCTGTATAAAACAAAAGTAGCTTTGAATTAAATATGAATTACTTAAAGATTGCTTCAACATAATTCCTATAATGTAAATTAAATTTATCAGTTTTACCATGTTAAATGTTGACTGATTGCAATGTTTTATTTATTTATATAATTTAATATAGTATAATGTTGACCATGCAGCAGTGTAAAAGGAATAAGATGTTCTCATATGTAAATAGTAGGTATTTCTGTTTGTTATATTTTTCCGACTATTTATAAAAACTCCGAAATTAATTAAATAAATATCTTCATTAGCCATTGACAGAATAAAAAATCTAAATAGGCTTTTTAAATGAAGTTATATGTATACCTATACAAAACTAAACAGAGTACTACAAAGCATCTTGATTCTAAAACAAAGAACCCAAATAATCTTATCTTTAAACATAAAACTTCGAAGAGGAAAGGAGAGGAAAAACATACTATCCAACTATTCATGTTGAATCTATGCAAACATCGTCAAGTCAGAGTAGCTACAAAATGCTGTAGATTAAAGAAATTGTGTTAACTTATTGCTAAACCTGAAGTACGGACGTTAACCTCTCTCAGTTCGGCTGGAAGTACATTGAAATACTTTATTGTAGAATAAAAAAACTCCTTTTTCAGTGATAGCTAAACGGTGTTTAGGAATGCGATAGGCTTACAAATAAACATATTGTCTATTTTCTAGTTTAGTAATTTCAAAATCTATTTTGCCAATGGAAGGAATATTGGATTAATTTAACAGTAAAAGAGGATAAAAAAAGTCAAAAAATAAATAAATTATTAGGATACAAATACATTATTGTAAATTAAATTGCATCACGTGGTAAGGATTGATAGATGAACGACCCCTGGGGCGCCACCTGGTCAGACATGTGCCAGCCGGGTCCCTGTCTGTCTGACGGCCAGGGGGCTCCAACCCTTATCCGTCTTGTCTAGACACTAAACCTATATTATTCGGGTCTGTTTTCAGTACTCTTGGAAGAGATTCGTTTAGTTTGGGCCAACAATCAATATGCTAAGTTATAAAAGCTAATGGTAATTAAAAAGCCTACAAATAAATACAAAATGTCCCTAAACTAGGTCTCCAAACGTAAGGATATGATTCTTAGGGTATAATTAAGAAAAAGGTTTCTATATATCCTAGAATACTTCCTTGTCCGTCTATATGTATGTTTGTTTATTTTAAAATAAATGTCGTAACTTAAGAACCGCTGATGTTATCAAGTTCTAACTAGATATAGAGGTAAATAATATTATAAAATGTTATTAAGTACTAGGAATGTGATTGAATTGTTGAAAATGGTTTTTAACAATATCTACAAAACAAGAGCTTGACGCAAAACATACATATTATAAAAGATATTACCGATTTAATTACAAATCCAACGAGCCCGTTTTTGTCAAAATCCAATCATAAATCATTTGAAACGCGCGTAGGATCATTGTTTGTGGCTGTGGTAAACAGCGGCCAGGCTGGAGTGCAAAATCTTCAATGATTAAATGCGTGTTCCTTTGACATTAAATTTTGACAAACGAGGGCTCGTTGGATTTGCAATTAAATTGGCAATTTCCTTTATACTAAGTAGGCCTAGGTTTGCGTCGGACTTTTTTTAGTAACTGTCAGTGAAAATATTTAAAGTGCCATATTTTTCAAATATTTAACAATATTGATAAATTATTACTGTATAATAAAAGTTAATGATATTGTCGTACTCTATACCAAGTTTAAGCTTTTTAACTTTAGTGGTTCTGAAATTATAAAACATTATTTAAAATACACAGATTGATGATCAGACAAAAAACATTTTATTGATCTTAGAACTTAGGCTCAAGCGGCCGGTGTCATAACTAGAATCTACATTTTACAGTGACAACCGCTTCAAGGTACTATCTACAATATTTACAAGATGACCTGACGTTTCACCCATATTGTGATGTGGCATCTTCAGTGGTTCTTCTGAGACAGAGGTCATCTTATAAATATTGTAGATAGTACCTTGACGCGGTTGACACCGGAAAATGTAGATTCTAACATTTTATTGAGTTTGTCTGCGACCGCTTTAAGTCCATTTCATTGACTGCAGGTCGCATTCATAGGTAAGGTCAGCTTATCTGTATCCTTTTTTTCATTTTGACCCAAGGAACCACATCTTTAAGTTTGGGAACGTAGTTTAGAGACACCCTGTATATTTACGCCTATTCTTGCCCTCACTTTAGAGATGTATTGAAATGTGAGTGTCACTGTCTAGTATTACCTAGAATATACTATGGTGTGGTGTATTTTGTTACTCTATGCAATATATTGCTCGGACACTAGACACCTATCGACAGCCAGAGCCCTGTAGTAGCAACTAGCGGCGCAACTACCCCGTCTGTACTTCGAATTAATGATATTGTATTTGATAGCAGAGGACATATCCTGTGTATGTGCTATATCTTTTTTATTAGAAAAAAAGCAAAAAAAACATTTGGTAAGGAGTTTGCACACTAAGCCAATATTTTCAAAAATCGAGAAAAAGCTTTAGATTTTATTTATAATCTAGCTGAGTACTCATCCTTCGCTAACAGATAAAAATATACCCAACAAAACACAATACACTACAATGTCCAGATACAAAAGAGAATAAAACCTTACAAGAAGTAAATAATAATAAAACACGCCTAACAAAACAATTTACAGAACTGTGGATAATATCCAGTTACAAAATGTCCGCGAAGGTGATACTAATCATCTATACAACAAGTAAAAATAACGTAAATGCCATTCAGATGTTTCTGGTAAACACAAGAAAACTCATCCGTAAGCATGACGTGGGGGCGACCTAAAGGCCATTCTCAGTAACTAAATGGCTTAAAACTTGACTAAAAACTAAAACTTCTGGTAACGACCACGTCAAGGTACACTACTTACATCATCAGACGTTTCATCCTTGCAGTGATGTGGCATCCATCATCAATAGGATCTCTGAAGATGGTCAATCACAGAAACGTCTGACGATAACACCTTGACGTGGTCGTTACCGTAAGCTTAAGTTTTTTTAAACTAAACCGGCCGTTTAAGCATACGAATCAAGCTTAAAACTTTCTAAATCCTGAATAGAATTATGATATAAGGTTTTAATGTTTAATTGCCCTTTATTTCCTTTGAAACCCGACGAGACATAGCGTTAACGAAAGAAGGACACGTCTTCTTAAACATTCCACGCATGCATTTCCAGTGGAAATTTCTGACCTACCGTAATAGCGGTCTTATTAATTAGATAAAACAACAATATTAACATTTGAAACAACTCGCTCTATACTTTAATTTACTGAGATCTCTTAAATTATAATGTAGTGATAGGGGCACAGTTTTTTTAACAGTCCAATGTACGTAATTTTGATACTCCTTTATATTGCCAGCTATAAATAGTATGGCTTTTCTTGTAAGCTATCAAATTAAAAAAAACATGTTAAACCAAATTGAAAATTTAAAGTCCAAAATAAAAAATACAGATACAGTATAAACAGTCCTCCGTAATCTATAAGAGTGTGTATTAAGGATTTCTTCATTGATATGTTTTAATTTAGAGGGGGAGGGGGTAGTTAGAGTAAGACAGTAAGTAACACCTGAAGATGACAGGACTTTTTACCTCTCGAAATGTGTTTGTTTATAAACAAATTTAAACGTTGAAAATATCCAACAAATATACCAATTAAGTACAAAATACTTGTGTCTTAGTTGAAACACTGACTCCTGTCCCAGAGCTAGGTCCGGGTTGTACTGGATTAATACTGTATACGTGGCTGTATCTGTGTACACAAGTCCGAACAATGTTTACAATAAGGTAAAAAAAAAACCCTTTCAATCTGATATATATCAACGTGGATACTATGAAAGTGGATAGTAACTAACCGCTCTATAGTTAATTTCCGCCGATATCCGGTTTAATACGATTTATTGTTTATTAAAAGTGAAAGATCAGTGATAGATGCATCCAATGTCCATCAGTGTTTGTGAGCTATGGGGAGCGCAAGCCAGGGCGCGCTGCTGGGCGCTGCGCTACCCACCCTCCCTCGATCTCGTCAGTAGCAGCGCAGCGCGCCCGCCGCCCGGTCATGCAGAGGACTACCTAGTGACCATGAAGAGCGTGTTGTGGCTAGTGTCAGTGACGGTATGGACGGCCGCCGTGGCTACGAACCCTGGCCGGGTGACCAGGAGGCACGAGCAGAAGTCCAAGCTCTCCATGTCGGATATCATGGAGAAGAAGTTTCCACACAAGGTGTCGGGGGATGTCAACATGGACCCTTGCAAGTCAGGTAAGACAGTTTTGACATTTGTTGTGATGATTTCTGTTTAGCTCATGTGTGTGTGTGTGTTTTTTTTTTATATTTTAAATACACTATAGACTACACAATTTATTTGTAAAATTGATTATTCTTTGCGCATGTTTAAACATAATCAAGTAGGATTTCAACTGTACCGTGGAAAGTATTTTAAATATTTACTATTACGTGATGGGCTGTTAAAACGAAAATCACATTTTGATTCGTAATTTGGGATAATCACACGTGACGATCTCGTGGTAAAACAAAGTCCAGCAGTGGTCCCATGAGTCACAACATACACGTTGAACAATCCGTGGGCCGAGAGGGGTTCAACTAAGTAAGAATCTCAAGCATTGACACTGGATTTTCCTTGATCAAAATATGTTTGATAACTTGTAAAACTACACGATACTCATAAATAATAGTGTTACTGGATCAAAAATATATATTCTATCTAAAATAGATACATTTTATAGATTGTTTTACTACATGAATATCCTAAATATTATCCACGTATTTAAGATATTGAACCTAAGGTAGATATAATTTATAGATTTTTTCACTAAGTGAATAAATTAAAACTCGTCTCATAATTAAGAGCATACGAGACAGGTTGTCGTAGTCTCATAAGATTTAAAATGGTCTTGATTAATTAATGGTTAAAATAAACCTTGTAAATGATATATCAAGTTAGAAACAGATGATAAAAAGAAGGTTAACGTAACATATATGGTTATACAGAAACCATGAGTAAAACGGATATAGAATTTAAAGATAACAGTGTATCCGAAAGACATATTTCGAAAACACTGGCTAATAATAATAATAATATAATAATAATAACTCCTTTATTGCATGAACAATATGAACAACATTGTGCCGCAAACGTCAGTATTAAAATTAATTAACCTAAGGCTTTAATTTAACCAATCATTCATAACAATAAATACACACAAACATACATACAAGGAGGAAGATTACACAAATCTACCTGTAGTGTTTGAAACTCCCACAACAGTCAACGGGATGTGTTTAGCCAATTAAGTTGGTCTCCCAGTCGTGTGCTAGGAACTCTCCGATGCTGTAAAAAGCCTGGGACAACAGTATGTCTCTCAAGCGGGTCTTAAATATTTTTGAATTTGGAGCAATTTCAATTTCTGTAGGTAAGCTGTTAATTAATTTGACACCCACCTGCGAGGGCAGGTGTTGATAGACTACCGTTCTGTGTTGCCCAGTACGGTAGTCATCTCTGCCTCTAGTATTATAATAATGTAAGTCACTGCCCCTTATCATCTGGGTGACTATGATATTTCTGTATTAAATATTGTATGGCTTCATTAAACTTATATCAGTGGTTTCAAAGCATGTAACTGATTGATTTGCAGATTAGAACGAGAATTTAATGTAAAATTACACTTTTTTATAGGTTCATATTCTACATAACAATTAGACATTGTTGTTTGAAAGTTTTTTATTAGAATTGGATTGTTCATGATATATAGATATTATTTGGAGATTTTCCATGCTTTGCGTGTTTAAGAAACACTCAAAGCATTAGAAATTCCAAAAATTATCTACATATCACAATTAGACATACTGTTTGTCTTTAGGATAGTGTTCTACATTCCAATTAGATATACGTCTTTAGGATAGTGTTCTATATGCCAATTAGACATACGTCTTTAAGATTGTGTTCTACATGCCAATTAGATATACGTCTTTAAGATCGTGTTCTACATGCCAATTATACATACATCTTTACAGTTTTGCTCTACATTACATGCCAATTAGATATGACTCGTTAGGGCTGTGTTCTTCAGTACATTCCATTACATGCGCGATTAGGGCCATTTTCTAAATGCCAGTTAGATATACGTCTTAAAGATCGTGTTCTACATTCTAGTTAGATATGAATCTGTAGGGTTGTGTTTTACATTACATGTCAATTATTTATGCGTCTTTAGGATCGTGTTCTGCATGGCAGTTAGATATGAGTTTAGGGTTGTGTTCTACACTACATGTCAATTATATATGCGCCTTTAGGATCGTGTTCTGCATGGCAGTTAGATATACGTCTTAAAGATTGTGTTCTACATGCTAGTTAGATATAAATCTTTAGGGTTGTGTTTTACATTACATGCCAATTATATATGCGCCTTTAGGATCGTGTTCTACATGCTAGTTAGATATGAGTCTAGGGTTGTGTTTTACACAATATGCCAACTATACATGCACCTTTAGGATCTTGTTTTAAATGCAAGTTAGATATACGTCCTTTAAGATCGTGTTCTACATGCCAGTTAGGTTTAAGTCCTTATGGTTGTGTTCTACAGTACATGCCATTTAGATATACGTCTTTAAGATCCTGTTCTACATGCCAAATGCCAATTAGATATACATTTTTATGGTTGTGTTCTACAGTACATGCCATTTAGGTATAAGATTTTAAGATCGTGTTCTAGATTCCAATTATACAGTATTTATAACCTTAGGATCGTATTCTACACATTTAAATGTTCTTAAGTTTTTTATTCAACAATATAAATTGTTTTTGTTTCCTAAATATATTATAATCAGTGCACCGAATGGTTAAAATAGATGTAAGATACGTGTTGTACAGCGGGTTAGTGGGCTACATAAAAAAATCAAATTTTTATTTTGTTATAATTATGTGGTTGTCATAGGATACACATATTTTAAAATAAGTTTTATTATATTGTCATTGCAATCAAAATTTCCGATTAGAGAAATAAGGTAAGACACTTTTATTTCAAACTGTACACCCTGTTAGTAATACAAACCAGAAAAATCTCGATTGCAGGATCGTAAAGAATAATTTTTTTCCAAAATACTTTTCCGTTTTCATTGTTATACTTTCTTTACATTCATTCTAGATTACACTATGGCCATTGTTCGATGTACTGTAGTATGATTAATTAAAAAAAGTCTTTTTTAATCTACTTTTTTTAATGAAGCTTTAAGAGCTCTTCAATTGTTACGTGTAAAGGGTAGGTGGGAGTGTCATTCTCTTGTCATGTGCGTAGGGTGGGAGGGCGTTCCGTCAATTTCATGTACGAAGAGTGGGTGTGATATGTCATCAGTGATCGTGTACGAAAGTTTGGGTGGGAGCTTTAACAAAATATCACCCCTAGCACACATTTTGTATTTCATTTGTGTTTTAACGGGGTGTACAATATTAATTTAAAAACAAATTTAATTGGTGTATGTAATTTTACTTAACTAATGACTAATTTCGTGGTGAAATAGAAATTAAAATAATATTATTACGTGGACTGTTAACATATTTATCAACGAGTAAACAGTGCAATTTCTCTTAGTAAAATAAAATAATAGCCAGTTGTTTCACCCCATATATTTATATAAATGCGGATAAAAGATAACCAGTAGGTAGGTATTCCAGACTGCGCAGTATTGTCTGTGTTGGAGACAATGGCCGTATGTGGGTCCACGGCCGTCAGTTAAAACCCTTTCTTCTTTTGTTATTTTGGTACAAGTGAAATATTGAAAGAGACCATCTTCACAAAGAGACTGCTCTGAATCCAGTATCTGCAACAGTTGCACAGTAACTCTTTGTAGCTAGTTTTATTTAGTGCACATGCTGTGAATCCCTTAATTAGTATTTGAAGACGTTCTGTTAAAAAAAAAACACTATTATAGGGCGTATAAGGTAGTTTTGCTTATATTTAATTCTGGAGTGTTACAATTATACATTTTTTACAACCATACGCTGAGGTATTGGGTCCCAAAAAGTAAGAGTCACAAAATGTCTATTTTTTGTTAAAAGCTGTGTGAATTAAGTGAAAGATGGCGGTCGTCAGTGTTATCTACACAAATCTGAAAAGGTCTAAATATTTCCAGGAGCAATTCTAAGAAGAATTTAAAATGAGTATCATAGTATTGCAGAGCTATGGATGGCTTTACCCCAGACAATAAATGGCCTTGAGTGGGCTAGGGCGACATATATCATAAGGGGCGTATTATACCTGGTGTCCCACCTGCAGGAATGCGGCGAGAGGTGTCAAAGGGCAGTTTCCTGGTATGGTTGTTGACAAATTTGATGTCACGTAGTTGGGATACCTAGAGGATGGTCAGTGACTCCAGTGGTTGCATAATATCCAGCAACAAATAGCCTTCAGAGTGTAAACAATGGTCAGATACAACAAATATCCATGTCCATCCCAGGTGGATTTACATATGAAAGTAATATACTTGTTAAGATCGTTTGATGACCAGCCCCTGCTCTACCATACTCGTCATCGAAAGGTCCATCCACTACGGTGTCGCAGCTACTTAAAAACAGGTTATGGAGATAGTAGGTGATAGGTTCTATGCTCAGTCCTCGTAATTTCGATACGGTTGGAGCTCAATGGTTGCCATCGATGTGAACACAACTGGAGAAGTCTGGGGTGTCCGTGTTGGGTGGTAATCAGGGCCCGGATGCTGTTTAGAGAAGATAACTGAGTATTAGGCTTGTCAATTAGCTGAAAATGAAATGTTCGGATTCAAACTCAAAATTCCTTTATTTTAACAATTACAAAATTGCATAATAGAGTCATACTATTACCAACTTAAACTAAAATCCGAAGATTGAAAATTAATAATATACAGGTGGCAACATTCTATAACTATTTACAATATTTACACTTATTTCCAATATTAACTATTTACAATATTCCATGTAATGCTTTAAGTCGCTTAGTTTCCCTGTCTATCGGGATATTAATGAATGGCTCCATCCAAAGAACAGTCAAACGTTGTTAGTAACAATGATTACACTCATTCATCTACACTCATTCGCTCCATATACTCACACTATCTCTACAAAACATCCTCTTAATATTGAATAGTAATAATAATTTATCTCCATTCAATATTTAATTGAATACAGTCTGAGTTTTGAGCAATATAGGGAAAGTCACAATAACATTTTGAATATCATAAATTTGTGGGTTGCGCGTTGAGTGAATTGGAATTAAATTACTGTATAGCATACTCCTATGAAATCATCGGAGTATAAGTATACTGGTAGACCTACCTACAAATAATTGTCATTAATAGAACATTTAAATGTTACTGAATAATATTTTTATAAAATAGTTCAATATTTGTTAAAAAAATAAATGATTAATATACCCTTTATTCATTCCTTACTTAACAACCTAAGTCATGGTCAAGAACTCATGGACGCTTAGTGGGTTCTAGTCATTAGTGAAGACGAGCTCTTTCATAAATGTTGAAGGTGTTCAGTTGGTTGATGTTTGAAATCAGCAGCGAGAAAAAACATTGTGTTAGGATTTTGAATACCTTACAAACAAATTTAGTTGTCCCTGTATTCGAGCAAAAATAAAATGGATCCTGTTTATTAAGAAATAAATGGATATTTTCTCGTCCCTATTTCTTTGTCTTTTGTATTCCCCCACCCACCTTTATACCATAGTGTTGACATCCTCCCACCCACCCCTACACCATAGTGTTGACAGCCTACCACCTACCCCTACACCAAAATGTTGACAGCCTCCCACCCATCCCTACACCATAGTGTTGACAGCCTCCCACCCAGCCCTACACCATAGTGTTGAAAGCCTCCCACCCATCCATACACATGGAATGATACTGACGGTTGAGATAAATAAATTGAGTGTTTTGGGACATTGCAATCATTTGTTGAAATAAGGAATATATCGTGATCAGAATTGTCTTGATGTTTTCAAAAATATTTCTATGCATGAGAAATGGGTAATGATGCAGTTTACACTCATCTCCAAAAAAAATAAAAACCTAACTGAACAAAATTAAAGAATATATGTAGCGTGTTGTCTGGAACATATTCCAGATTTGCATTAAATTCAGGTGCCTGACCGTCCCTCTGGCGACAGTATACGTCAAATTTTTTTGCGGTTAATAATTATTGTTTATAATGATAGCGTGACATTCGATTATTATGTTGTTGCCTATAACTTTATTCACAATGTAAAAAAAAACAAATAAAAAATAAATGAATTACCAATAAAACAAATTTCAAAATTACAGCAATTGAACATTTGTTGTTCAGTTCTTAATGGAGAAACGTTATTTATTCATGACATATAATTCATACTTTAAACAATTTTCGCATCTCAGTGCTTAAATACGTATATTAGCTAATAAAAAATAGCTATTGAAAACATCTATAAAGCAGCTGTTCATCGATTTTACTTCTTTTAGCAGCAAAAACATAGGACACTCACTTACACTGACCTTTTTACAACCTTTGATTATGCTACTTAGAGTTGCCGAGTTCGTATTTGCCCCCTGATAGAGTCTTCATATCTTGAGAGCTTTATTACCTAATGAAATGATGGGAAGGGTCCGAAATTAAATTTAATGCGGTTTTAATGAGTGAAAGGCGCATTTTCCCCGTGTGTGTGTGTGTGTGTGTGTGTGTGTGTGTGTGTGTGTGTGTGTGTGTGTGTGTGTGTGTGTGTGTGTGTGTGTGCATCGAATGGTTTTTAAAATCCATATTTTCTAGCCCCTGAGCTGCTTATAACCCGTATGGTTTTTGTTCAGCAACCCTTTATTTATTTTTTTAAAGCTGTTATATACATTTGGATTAAGATCCAAAAGTCATGTAATACATAGTATAAAATTAAATTGATATCCTGTCACAAAGTTAAATCCAATCCATCGAGCCATTTACGACCTGCCTCACTTACGATGTTTATCATGGCCAATCCCTCCGTAAAATAACGCAGGGGACACTCTGTAATTATGTGATCCATTGTTGAATAAATCAAAAATATTGACAGTAAAATTTTTGTTATTTTCATTGATACACTTTCCCAATGATAAACCCCTTTAGAGATGGTTTGCATTGGTTTAATATATAGCATTTGTTAATGTTTTGGGGGGGGGGGCGTCTTCAGGACTGGAATATTGTAACTTATTATTTAAATAACTATTGATTACATTATAATTTGAAACTAATTGAGGCCAACAAATTAAATCTAGTTAGAAATGATTGTTGCGGAAAGTACAGCATTGTTATGGGATAATCCCAAGTATGTTTTATATGTGGGTTATATTTACGTTAATTTCGCCTAATAGTTATTTCGAATGCAGGTCAATGTCTTTTGTTGAGGAGATGAGTTGTTCGGCTGTCAGATGGAATTGTTTATCATTGCATCGGCTCTATTAAGCGTTTCCGCTCAATTACGCGTTGCGTGTATTTCTCTTAGTAGACAAGGCTAATTTTAGAGACATCAGGGTTTTGATTTGAAAATAATTCTTGAATTGAAGATTGTTTTAAAGTTTTTTTTTACTCTCGTTGGACTTTTCGTTATTGTTAAATGTCTTGATTTTTTTCAAATGTGTTTTAAGAAACAAACACAACCCCTATGAAACAAAAATATGTCTATTGTAACCGAATATCCCAGTAGTAGATTTAAGGGTGGCACGAAAGATGCGTACAGCGAAAAATGCGTACAGCGAAATATGCGTACAGAAGGAAATAGTGGTATTTGACGAGAGTAAGTATTCTCCCCGGTGGCATGAAAGATGCGTACAGCGAAATTAGGTTAGGTAAGGTTAGGTTAGGTTCTCCAATCCCAAGAAACTAAGCGACATTCATATTTATTTTAGAGGTAAACGCATTTATATAATTCAATTGTTGTAAAAGATCCATCCCTAAAAGTTGTACGCATTTTTCGCCTATCTAATTGTTGTGATGTCATAAGTCACCCTCGTCATCTGTCAAAACTTGATCCTGTACGCATATTTCGCAAGATTCCCGGTGTACGCATTTTTCGTGTATTCAGATTTAAGATATCAATTGAATATATATGACCCGCACATTGCAACGCTTTGTCAGAATCAATAAAACTCTGCGAAGGGGTAACTTATTTTAAGAATAGGCTAAATGATTTTCTTTATAAAAACTGTTTTTATACAAAAGAGAAGTTCTAAAATTGTAGTATTCAACTTTGATAAATATTAGTTTCTTAATTAAGTAATGAAGGCAAAATAATAAAATAATAATTATACTCACATAAAAAATAGTATTTAGTATCATCCATTATTCGTTACTATGACGCCGATCGTAGATATATGGTTGAATATGGGAGGCGAATGAGTGTAGATGAACGAGTGTAGTCATTGTTACTAACTAAGGTCGACTGTTTTTTAGAGTAACTCAGTGACATACAGCTTTACGTGAAGTCCGAGCCACGTACTATTGGTCGAATTTTCATCTAATTGACAAGTTACTCTCTCTACAGTACATCCGGTCCTTGACTACCACCTAACACGGATACCCCAGACCTCTCTAGTAGTGTCCACGTCAATGGCACCATTGTCGTATTAAGAGGACCGAGTATATCACCATACGTTAAATAATCATGATAACTGTGGGTAATTTAGCAACAATTGTGTTACGAACAATAAAGTACATTGGCAGGGAAAGTGCATGGTCCAGTCGAAGGCCAGGGGAAACACGGCTATCCAGCCAGTCCTACTGTGGGAATGTGCTCTCTGTGTGTCAGGCCGTTAATCCCACAGCGTTTCCAAGTTCAATTACGCTTCGGCTGCGATAATCGTAAAATATCTTTTCTTTTATTCCATGTATAACCGTTGCAAAACCGAATGTAGAGCTGTACATCCCATAGAGTTAGAGATAGAGTCTAAAAAAGTATCAGAGATAAAGTTTATGGGGAACACTGATCTCGAAACTACAATACTGCCTTCCTTCAGTTTGCTTTAGATTGCTGTTATATTTAGTTTTTTTATTATAATATTACGAGTTTGCAGAAATACAATGCAAATGAACGTTACCAAACACAAACTATACAAGACGTGCAAAATTATGGTGATCAATTTCGATGAACCATGATTACCATCCTCAGACCAGAGTGACTCACAAACGAATGAGAATCAAAATGTAAGCGTGGTTTACCGAACTTGATTACCTTAATATTTTTGTGTGGTAGCTGCCATAGCTGGGAGATAACAAATTTGTGACGGTCCAGCATCCAGGTTTGTTGCTCGTTTAGAACTACCCAAGGGATACGTACAGTTTTAAAGATTTGCTGTGGACCAGAGCAACATAATCCCCAGTAGATACCTGTAGGTAGGATCAACCTCCCTCGTAGGGAGTGGACATTATTGCATTGGTTCTGAACTTGAGTGGGCAGATGTAACTACTGGAAATATACATGGGGATTGACAGTAGATCAGTCATGTGATTGCGGGTAGTCCATCCAAACAATGAATCACATAGTTTCAGAGTGCGCCTTGCGCTGTTTTACGGAGGGATTAGCTAGCATAAATAGAATCAATGGGGAAGGTCTTAAATGGCTTGATGGACTGGATTTAGCTTTGTGATAGGAGATAATTTGTTATTTATTTTTAATTTTTATCATAGTGTAATGACTTTTGGACTTTTTGTCTCATTGTAAAAGCTCAGCTTTTACATACATGTATAGTTTGTGTTGTATGACGTTCTTTTGTATTCTATTATTTGTAATTAATTAATATAATATTTCTTCCATCTCCACTTTGCTTGCTCCCCCTCCTTTCTTACATGCAGATAATGTATATAATGCAATACTGTGATGATATCTTAACTTCTCTAAACATGTTTTACTCTAGATTTTATTTGTACTTAAATGATTGAGGTTGCCAGAGTATTCTTTGTGACAGATTAAAGTCAATACTTATGTCAACTCTAAGGCACAATTCAGTTGATGTTGTCGCTGTATTAATATTATTATATGATTTTTTTCTTCAAGATTATATAATAAGATTGGTCCACGGAAGGTATCCTTAATGTCTCGTGTGAATTAACAAACTTAATTAAGCAAAATTACAAAATGTATGTGGACCACCATAACAGTGCCTAAAAAATAATGGTACAACACAATTTCCATTTAAAACCATACTGAAATGCTTATATTCTACTTAACGGATACATAAATATCTTAAATTCATTTTTATTCGGGTTTTAAAGTACCATTAAGGTTATAATTTAACAACGAATAAATAATTAGAATCATTATTGTGTTGAATCCTTCTATGTACTGAATCTCTACCACAGCCAGCATTCAAGAACTAGATTGACCTCCATAGAGACTCAGATTTTGGTACATTTCCTATTTTCCACCATCTGAATTTTTAAAATATTTTTTTTTTTTTGAAAATCGATACCCTGCAAATTACAGATACATTATTTTTCGCCGCTAATTTTCATCAAATGATTTGTAGTGAATTAATTTTATTAAAATGTATACAAAGCCAGTGGCCTTGACCGGAGGGTTCCGACGTTATCGCAAGATAACGGAGTCTAGCACCATCAAGCGTGGCTGTACCTTGGATGGGTGACCGTCGTCTGAGCGATCCTGTCCTTGCACGCAGCCGGCTTGCCCGTTCACTTCTGGTGGTTCGGAAGTCACCCTTAAGCCGTTGGTCCCCAGGTTGTGTTAGAGAGGGCTGCTTAGCCCTAATTTCGCCTGGTAAAATAAGACTATCTTTAACTTTTTACAATATGTACAAAAATATCACAATACTGTAGATACGTTCTCAATAAATATTACAATAAGGAGTTATGATGAAATACACGTAAAACGTTCGCTGATTATTCTTTCAGAAAATTATTTTAATTATACTATGTGGACCTTATTATAAGTGGACCTTTAATCTGATTTAAATATCTACTTTTTGAATCCATAAAAAATTTAAGATTGAATTATGTCAAACGACATGTGCTGCGTTCTGGCGTCAGATCACAAAACTAGTTAAAGTGATTAATTTACCAGTATTTCATAACTGACACATGACATCTTGAGGATAGGTTATTAGTTGTTTACAAGTCATTTCTTGGAAAAACATTGACTGATATTATATATTGTATTAATAATCTATTCTAATTATAATCTGAGTTATAAGTAAAAATATTTTCCAATCTTATAATAAGTCGTGTGTAATATAAGTGCAGTGGAAACTTGTAGATAAATAGTTTTATTTGTTCAGTTTCATACTTCATATAGTTCAAACATTTTTTTATTTGGAGCAAGATTCATCTATCTGTTATACCTCGTTCTACAATTTTTAACACATTTAATGAGAATCCATTTCACCCATTCCTTCATCATATAACTTGCTTATCACTTTCCATCAGAGAATGTTAGTGTAAAGATACCATCTTTTGTACTTGTTGAGAGTCATTCTTAACCTTACGAACACAAACGCAGAGAAACGTTTCCCCAGAAATAAATATTTTTGAAAAAAACATAAAACATGTTTTTACTCTAACAAAACGTGTATTACACAAACAATGTGAATATTTACTTAATAAACGCGAATATGACATTAATTTCCACCCAAGGACAAATAGTAGTACGAGATTTGCAATAAAAATGTTAGGTAAGATTGGTTTAAGTTAGGTTATCATTGTAATATGCTGATGGGCCCATTTTATCCCAGGCAACTTAAATGAACCTAACTTAACTTATCTTAACCTAACCTAAACTAACCTACAGGTACCTTTTTGGTTGACTATCAAGATTTGTTACAGGAAAAATGGATGTCATATTCGTGTTTAGGAAAGAAAAATACACAGTATTATAATGTTTTATAAATAGTTTTTTGTGTAACAAATCTTATTTTATTAATTTTATAAAAAGTTAGTATTTTCGGGAGGGAATACAGATGGATCCGTGTTCTTGTGGTTAGTTTCATTAGTTAGAATTTGCAAAAATCTTTGGAACCCTATATTCCATATTTACCTAGTTTTGTACACCATATCGAAAATTTCCCCGTTATAGGTGACTTTTTGTGACAATAAATTCCTTTTCCTCTACATTATTTTCTACTCTGATGTTTTAACTCGATAAAATTGATTCTCGGGTTGGAAAACATATTACTCAGCTGCCATTACTCTCTACAGAGGTAGTACTGTCGGAGTGGACAACCGTCCCTTGTACAAGCAAGACGGTTTACATTGCAGGTTGGACTCCATGTTAGTCATGTGCGATCTTGGTCACACCTGTCATTACTCTCTACAGGGTCGGAGTGGACAACCGTCCCTTGTACAAGCTTTAGTACATTGCAGGTTGGACTCAATGTTAATTCTGTCCGAGCTTGTTCACACAGCAAATAGTTCACTTAATTTAGATAGGTAAATAAATTGTTCTGAGCATATAATTCCAGATGAATTATATACCAGCATTAAAAATATGGCAAATAGTTTATATTCTGCATCTTTTGGCCTGCATAATCAATGTATAACGGCTGTGCAAACATCAAATTCATTTTGTTTATACTATGACCAAATAGTATCCATAACTTTTATTAAAACACAGTATAAAATAATCCTAACGATTATTTGTACTACATGTTTTTGACGCTTACCACTATTTCCTTGTATTTAGATAATATGGGTAAAATGTTTCGTCAGTCAGGATCAGTGTGATTAATATAGTTTAAATTTCCTCATTACCGATAAAATTGATTCTCCCAGTAAGAAGATTATATTTACTATATACCTACAACAGCTCAAAATGGGAAATTTTGAAATGCATTTATTCAAGTAGGCTATGTTAATTGTTTCATCTCTGACGACACACAATATTCAAACGTCACCTGTAAAGGACAAGAAACTACCTTACACACATTAAACACGTTGTACTTAGAATGATTAAAGACTACATTTTTTACAGTTTTTATTTTAGGCTCTTGTAAACTTTAACTATTTAATTGATTTTATTTACTAGCAAGATATCTTGCGGTGAAACCACTAACCCATTTTAATACGTACCACTCGATGGATCTCCCATTAGCCCATAAAATATGAATCACTTGATGGGTTTTCTCACTTACTCGTCGAAATAGGAACAACTTGATAGATCTCTTACTAACCCATCAATATATGAACCACTTGATAGCTCTCTCACTAACCCATCAAGATATGAACCACTTGATATCTCTTTCACTAACTCATCAAGATATGAACCACTTGATAGAACTCTCACTAACCCACCAAGACATGAACCATTTGATAGCTGTCTCACTAACCCACCAAGACATGAACCACTTGATATATATCTCACTAACCCATCAAGACATGAACCACTTGATAGAACTCTCACTGACCCATCAAGATATGAACCACTTGATAAAACTCTCACTAACCCACCAAGACATGAACCATTTGATAGAACTCTCACTAACCCATCAAAACATGAACCATTTGATAGCTTTCTCTCTAACCCATCAAGAAATGAACCACTTGATAGCTCTCTCACTAACCCATCAAGACATGAAACACTTGGTAGCTTTCTCACTAACCCATCAAGACATGAACCACTTGATATATCTCTCACTAACCCGTCAAGATATGAATCACTTGATAGCTCTCTCACTAACCCATCAAGGTATGAATCACTTGATAGCTCTCTCACTAAATCACCCATATATGAACCACTTGATATCTCTCTCACTAACCCATCTAGATATGAACCTCTTGATAGCTCTCTCACTAAATCACTCATATATGAACCACTTCATAGCTCTCTTAATAACCCATCTAGATATGAACCACTTGATAGCTCTTTCACTAACCCATCTAAACATGAACAACTTGAAGTCTCTCCCAGCAACCCATCCAATACGTACAACATGACGGCAATCCCAGCAATAATATGACTACATACCATTTTACTGCTAGGCGACACGTCGAACACTTACCATTTTACACCCACCACAACCTTGACGTGGTATACGATATGTCCAGATCAATATTTTTATTTATAATATATTATCTTCCAAAATGTATTTCAATTTTTGAAGAGTAACTTTTTAAACTTGTAGGTTTAATACTGTCAATATTGGGTGAACGTATTGCAGGGCCTATAAGTGAATTTAGGTAACATATTTAACATCGTAAAACAGTTTAATTGAACAATTTTTCAAACTAAAAAAATAAAATTATTAATGCTTAGTTATAGTTTTTTTTGGAAATTTTCAGGCCAATATACTGTGGTTGATTCGAACATTTATTGAATTCAATTCATAAATAATAAATTACTCATCCAAGTTCAACTCTAGTGTTGGCGGCGAGCTCTGACCAAAGCGTGATAACAAAACGAGAGCTGTTTGTGACTACTGATAACCTTTGGCTAAAAATAATGTATTCTCTTTGCCTCCGTGGCAGACTATGTGAAGGCTCTCGGTGGTATTTACGACGCCAATTTTAATTATACACATAGTTGTGTTTAATATGTCCTAGGTCTTATGGCTACACTAGAATGGCCATTCCATCCAGGTCGCAGTATAGTCATTTTATTTCACTACATGTGTTAAACTATAACAACCCATTGTCGATTTAAATAGAAATAACCATAACTTCTGCGAATAAGGATTATTTTGTAGCCTTAGGGTTGTTCAGATCCTAATTCATGAAGTTTGTTTAGATTTATTAATAGAATATAATTAATTTCATAAATCGAAACTAATTATAAAGTTTTTTGCACGCTGGTGGAAATTGCTGCAATAAATACATTTTAATAAGTACAATCCAAAAACGATGTACTCATTCATCCTGAAACCTCCGAAACCACTCAACAGATTTTTATGAATTCAGAGGGAAGTTAGTTTTATAGACACCCACTAAGAAAGGATTTCTAGGAGTTCCACTTCTAAGGTAAAGAAACAATCCCTCGACGTTTCATTTTTTCCATAAGAGTAACGGAGGAAATAATTTAATAATTTATTTCAAACAGCTTAGACAAAAAACATAAACACGGCACAAAAGCTTGACTAGTTTGCTTTTCATTGTGAAATGTTTAAGATCATTCCTACAAACTCTGACATTGCTGCACTACTTTGCATCCCCTAAAGTAGACTTGTAGGGTTTCCTATACTATGTAACTTTGTTATCCAGGTCAAGAGCAGCAGGTTGAGCCTTTTCTATTGATGTGATCATTTGTTTAGTAAGATCTATCGAAGGAGGAGTAAGCAAGCGGGGGGAACCACCTCGTAGCGAAGCTTGGGCTGTTGGCTAGTTATTTGTAACTAGTTGAATTCTCTTACTTGGTTAAAGGACGTTATATGAACGTAGTAAAAAAAGCACTTTATATGCCCAAAAAGCACCTCCTTGAATATGTTCAGATACGAAATAACATTTTTTTCAATGAATATTAAGTTTAAATGAGTTACTCCAAAACGCAATAATGAAACAAACTACTTTACTACAGAAAATTTTGATTTACGAAAATTTCTTAACAGATTGTAACTCTTAAGAATGGTTGATTTTTATTGACTCACCAGTTCACATGAGCTTGCTGATCTATGAGTGAACAACAAAAGACAATGACGTAAGAGGGTTGGTGGTCTCTCTCCGTAAGAATGTGGTAACCAAGAGCTCATGGGGATGGATCTCTATAGTGAATTTCTAGTATCCCCACAGTCTAAAACCTCATATAAGTGTGAATATTTTCTTACGTAATACAAATATTTATGAAACATGTTATTGTTTCTCCGTGAAGGGTGATTTAAGGAAGGATACTGGCAAACATATAAGAATTGAGATAAGGATGTTTCTGACTCTCTGGTCCACGATACGTTCAAATACGCACAATGTATCTTTAATGTACAGAAAACACTCTAATTTTATTTTTATTGATTTCCTCTATCATTGGATTAATCATTTCCAAGTCAAAAACGTTTTAAAAACATATAGGATGTTGTCGCAAGTAGAATAAAATCTTTAATTTGGAGACATATTCTAAGATTGAAAAACTACAATGTTTTATAAACAAAATTTGCCAACTCGGTTGTTCAAGCAAACTGATTTAAAAGATAAGTATATTGAATTCGTTGCTTCCTTTAGTGTATTATAAAATGAGATTAAAGTTTGAAAAATGTTTAAATGTTTTCTTAAAAAAACATTTTTAAGAGGGTTTATAATAAATCTCATGAGTGAGAATTGTTGAATTTTTACAGTGGTTGAGTCAAAAGTCTTTGTTCGGTCCATCGCTTGCTAAATTTCAAATTTAAGTGTTGTCAAGAAAAGCTTTAAAATTGTTGCCTGTCTGAATGGATGCTTACACCTAGTATTCGCCTACCGTAATTAAAGTATGAAAGAAAATGCACATGCCATTAGTGAATCCAAAATAAGGAGAAGAATATTAAAGTGTAATTTAGTTAACATAATCTGTGCCTATGATCGATCCTGGAGCAGATCCAATGCCGCAGTAACCAGAAACAATTTCCTCTATCCGGGATGTTCTAAGGATGCTCACCCCCATAAATGCACTGCATTGCTCAGTTACTGATTGTTGGATGAGGGAAGAAGGAAGTGCACAAACGATAATGTGTGCCTATAAAGTATTATTTAAGTCGACATGTATTTATCCACAAAAATTTATAATAAATATGGTGAATATTGTAATACATGATGGTGAATAGAAAATAATACAATAGAATTTAGCCCCTTGTATAAATAAACTTTATCGAAAACGTTATTTACTCGCAATTTTATCTCAGAGAGATCTGTGGAATGAATAACGGGAATCTTATAGTAAAATTTGGAAAACCACAAACATTCTTATAATTCCGTATTTGTATTACCCACGTCCTTCAGACGCAGTCTTTGGTGATCTTAAAGCAACTAAAAGATCAGAGAACTCTAAAATTAGCCCACCCTTAGATCCGCCTTGTCTTGATTCATAGTGTTTCCATTGCGTTAGTAAGCACTAAGTACATAAATAAGTCGTAAACAAAAAGATAGTATTGTGCAAAGGTGTCAGTGACACTAGGGAATCATACAGCCAATGTTTGCCAACCAGCTGCGTGCTTGGAGGCGGTGATAATGGACTGATTACTCTTAACACGATGAGTTTAAGATTTGGATTAGACAACAATATAATTTTCGGAATATAAAATGTTTTTAATTTTGCAGATCTTATATACATATTTTCAAATTTCTGAACATGTCATCAAGTGACTGCCTGGTTGCATCTTAAAAATATAAATCGCAGTATTGATATTTACTAATAGTATTGATATAAATAAAATAGTAATTTGTGATTTTTTATGAAGACGTTTTTATTTGACTCCTGTATAGTTGTCTTACATTCTTACTCTTACAGTGGTGTTGACTCACCCGCCCTCCCATATACATATAGTGGTGTTGACTCACCCGCCTTTCTGTATACATATAGTAGTGTTGACTCACCCGCCCTCCCATATACATATAGTGGTGTTGACTCACCCGCCCTCCCATATACATATAGTGGTGTTGACTCACCCGCCCTCCCATATACATACAGTGGTGTTGACTCACCCGCCTTTCTGTATACATATAGTGGTGTTGACTCACCCGCCCTCCCATATACATACAGTGGTGTTGCCTCACCCGCCTTTCTGTATACATATAGTGGTGTTGACTCACCCGCCCTCCCATATACATACAGTGGTGTTGACTCACCCACCCTCCCATATACATACAGTGGTGTTGAATAACCCGCCCTCCCATATACATACAGTGGTGTTGACTCACCCGCCCTCCCATATACATACAGTGGTGTTGACTCACCCGCCATTCTGTATACATACAGCAGTTTTGACTCAACCCTCTCCCATATACATACAGTGGTGTTGACTCAACCCCCCTCCATATACATACAGTGGTGCTGACCCCCTCATATACATGCAGTAGTGTAGACCCTCCCCCCATATACATGCAGTAGTGTTGATCCTTCCCCCCCCCCATGTACATACAGTGGTGTTGACTCACCCGCCCTTCTATATACATACAGTAGTTTTTACTCAACCCTTCCCCTCCCCCCGTATACATACAGTGTTATTGACCCCCCCCCTCATATACATGCAGTAGTGTTGACCCTCCCCCCATGTACATACAGTGGTGTTGACTCACCCGCCCTTCTATATACATACAGTAGTTTTTACTCAACCCTTCCCCTCCCCCCGTATACATACAGTGATATCGGTCACTGGCCAGCATATGTTAGTTAATTATATGCTTAAGATCCTTGTTATGTTTTAATGTTTCTTTATTTAACGTTTTAGTATCCTTTAGCTAACAAATTATCGCGTTAACTCGTCATGTGTTGTGATGGCACTCGTATGACTCATACTTTTACTAATTTGCGATTTTACTATTTACGAGTTCGCTTTTAATATCGTTCCATTCATCCCGTTTCTCTAATCAACCAACGATTAGTTGAGTTTTCACTCCTATATTTACTGCAGTTTACGCCATAACTTCCTTCGTTGTTATACCGACATTTCAATTTTCCTTTTAATCCCTTTCAATCCAACAATATACTCAATAACCGATTTATATTCACTCTCAAAATCATATCACTGCAAGTATATTTTTAAATTTTTAACCTATTCAAATGATTAGTATATTTTCATTGTATGTACAGTGATTGACGTATTATTTTGGTCGTAAATGTTTCTTACAGAATGTGATTATGTACTAATTGGATTTTCTTATAGTAATCAGTCAAATACTACATTTGCTTTGATAAGAACATTAAGAGGAAGGAATTAAGACGTTAATTTTGTATCTATTAAACTTCCTAAAATATATTTATATTCTTGTCTTAAATTATATATTTATATATCTTTATATCAGTATAATAAAGATGTCTAGATTGAAACGAGTAATATAAACTGTAGGCGTATGAATGTTTTAGTGTCAAGTTTGGCAGAATAACTGAGTAATCTACAGAAACTTGGTCAAATTGTTGAAACTGGACAACCCCTACCTAGTGAAATCTTCTTTTTTTATAATTTATAAATTTGATTAGATTAAAAAATTATTATGTTGATATAATACTGTATTTAAAATAAATATTACTTTCTACTTAAGGCTATGAATGTTTTTTTAATCACACCTTGTTCAATTAACTGAAAATTAAATTCAAACAATTTGGCTGATTTAAAAATTGAGATGCTTCCACTGCCAAGTCTTGATGAAGAAGGATGATAAAAGGCCACTGTCATTGCAACAATCATTTTTACAGCACATTTTTACACTCGATGGCCAGTACATATAATTTCTTGAGGTGAATATATAAAAATAAAAGAACTTTTGGATCAATTTTGAGGATTGTTATAATAAATAAATGTATTATTTGGCTCAAATAAGAGATTAAGTAATTTCCAATTTACATTAAATTAAGTTATGACTTGTTTATTAAAATATGCATATAATATGATTTTTTTTAAATAAACAATCTGATATCCTGAAGTAAATAAATTTAATTAAATATATATGGTGACATACAGTAATAGTGTGGGAAAGTATTAATGTAAATCTTATCAGATTTTTTTAAATGTTAAAATTGAGTAAGGGAAGGATTTATTCATTATAAAAGAGAAATTTGGACATTATTTAACACATGATATATGAAGTTGAATGGAATGAAATTAATTATACATTGCACCAGCCTATCACATGAGGGTATTTTTCATGATGGATGATGGCGTATAAAAACCATGTTTTTAAATTATAGTGCTGCATTTTCTATTGAATTTGACTAGAAATAACTTCACAATTAAATGGTATAATGTTTCAAATGTAAATGCTTTATCAATATTAAAACTATAAATATTCATTATTTGAAGAAAATATGAAGCAAAATCATAACTGAAAAAGGCTCTCCATTACTTGAAATAGATTTTTAAAATATGCTTTGAAGGATTTATTTCATATTGGTATTCTCAAGAGAATCATCAATTTAATTACATTACATAATGTTTTCATGATGGGCTCCATTAGTATAATTACTGTTTCTCATTTTTCATATCCCTAAGTTTTAATATTGATTATGTATTTATTTTAATGTTATAGCCTCTTCATATTGAATAATATATTTTTCACCCTAATGCAAGGTCTCCAAAAAGAGACTATTATTTCAGTGATTCCCTTCACTTCATTATATAGGGCTGGTAAATTATATTTTCTCTCATTGGTGTACTATATTGTAATTTATCTTTCACAGTCAAAATATCCTAATATTCCAGCATTATCCATAAATGCTGTATATTTTCGAGTTCTTCTTTACTATTCTTAATTACATAAATGCTAGTCAGTATTTAAACATTTTTTCTTTTCATATTTTAAGTAAAATTTCGTTGCAAGGGCAGATTCCATCTAGAAATCTCTATTTTACTATTTTGTACCAAAATAGTTATTTTAATACAATAATCTATGACTTACAAAAAAACTATGTTATGTTCAATTGTGTGAATAAAGAATGTATTTATTAAAATTATCCTCAGAAGGTCCTATTATACCATTAACAAATTTTTTAAAGTTATTTCCCCTATTGTATAATCAATGTCATTGCTAAATATATAGGCTTGAGTAAAATGTAGCCTATCATTATTACTCCGTGATAATCAAGTAAGCACTGCGCCAAATCCCCTTTCCATGATTGTGATCCACATTTCTTTTCCCCTATATCCGAATTCTGGCCCAGTAAGTAGATGGAATGGACTTTCCTACTAAGGAGTGGACTACACAGGCGTGGGTTAGTTATACCACCGTAAATGTATCTAGGGAACGGCAAATGATCAGTCATGTTATGGTGGAGTTGAGACTCCAACTACGGATCACGTGCTTCTACTCTTTTCAGGGGCGATTAACTGTCTTCGTTCAGTAGGAGGAATATGTGTTGAATGGTTGCAAACCTAATATTTTGACACAAAACACAAGTAATATACGAGAGACAGTGGCCCAACTGTCTAAGGACTTTGAACTTGAGTTAGAGATAGCGCAGGTTCGAATACTGACCTTGACCGGAAGTATTTATCAGTAATAATCACCTTGTACTATACTTTGTCACCTCCTTACCCTGTCTAAATAGCTTCTCCGGACAGGTTAACAATATATGGGGTATGGGCAGAGTAAGGTTAAAAAGAAGAGTGACCTGTCCGTAAAATAAAAGAAAATGTATGTATTTTTTAATTTAGCCCCTTTGTAAAGTACATTTTTTCTTAAATAATGAAATATTTATTCTAATATTTTCATTTTCCTTCTTATGTTTGTAGCTAGCAGAAAAAGCCTACATGTACGCCAAAATAACCTTACAAAGAGATTTGTACCCTTTTTCCCACCAAAAGTGAGCTAAAATTGAAATTAATTTCGATAAATGGATAAAATTTAGTGCATATTGTGTCAAAGGTATTTGTCATATGCCATATCCTTTACTAATCTAGAACGAATATTGCTCCAAACTTCCGTTAAGGATTCTCTACTTTGTAATTTCAAAAGTTAACAATATGCAAGACATTGACATTAATTTCATAATTGCTTCATCTGGATATTATGAATAGAATATTGACTAAGAGAATATTTTACGATTATCCCCTTTAAATTACAAGACAAAAATAAAGATACAAGAAAACCATCATAAACAGCCAAAATATTATTTTGCTTGAACATGTTTCTTTGGTAGAGTAACAATTAGAAGAAAGTTATTAAAAATGTAAATACAATGTATGTCTAAACAAACATTTTAAAGCTTTTAGCTTATTGAGGACGTTGTAAAATTTGTATCAGTTACTAAAAAGGCCTACATCGTCTTTAATTATATTTTGTAAATACAGAGTTGTATTCGGTACGGGAAGTGCGAGACTGCAACTGTGTTTGTTTCATTAAATATTTATTATTTACAGAGTAATTCTCTAATAATACACTATGTGTTAACTTCCGATTTAAAAGTAACGACTTGAACGTTGGCTAACATGATTACTTTTAGTACACTAAAGTCAACTTAATAAATCTCTTTGCTATATAAACTATGGTGGTGTATTTTAATTATAATTTATTAATAAATATTAATTTTAGAAAGCGTAAACAACTACACAGCCTCATTGAATTTGCCTCTTAATGTCACTGAAAAATACATGGTTTTTATACTTTATAATATTTATATATTTTTGACCCATAAAATAAATAATTCACTTTTTATCGAATCCTGCAAGTGGCTTGGTAATTGATATTATCCGATCACACGTCGTAGACAGGCGTGTGATTGATGAAGTGCAGTAAAGACACGTCGTGTGATCTAATGTCGTGTTTATAATGATTATGTTCTCTGTTCTGAGATAAAGTTATCTCTGAGGCAAGCTAATGTCAAAAGTCAGGGGGACCATCACACTGTCTAGTGACAGATTCCACCGCCAGGAGCACCACTGGCAGTGTTCATGTACATAGCCATTGACTATAGAGACATATAGAGCAAGACAATGCATGTGCTGCTATCTAACGGTGATTTATTTTAAATAATCGTACGGCCGACCGATTGGTGTACTATTAGCTAAGATATTATTCAGCGTTTGTTGAAGAGAGACAGATGTAGGGAGACAACTGGCACTATCTGTGAAGATGAACAAACACTAATTTCATAGGTCCGTCTTCACGAGACCAACGAGCAGAAAGTCTTCTTGGTACAATAGTTAATGACATAACAAATGGAATTATAAGAACACACGGCTAATACTCACACACGCTTGAGCTTGACTTATATACCGATTATTATCAACCAATTAATCGGTAATTAATTTACAGAATATCTTTTGTCGCTGTATTTTGTATTAAAATTAAGTATTTTTCGATTATCAATTTTAGTCAATATTTGTAGGAATATACATTTTCCATGGCGCTAAGGATGGTGAATATTTAAACATTGTTTCTGGGAGACAAATTAAGTATTGAAAACCGTACATTTCTGTTGGAATACTCTGTTGAATACAGGAAGAATTTTAGCTAGGATCTTATCATTCGAAACACATATAAATGTGGGGCACCTAATTTTAGTTGAATAATTTAAATGTTTTTATTTTTTTACCAATTATAAAAGTGCTTAAACAATAACTCAAAACTCGTTTTAAAGACAATGGTTGAACTCTACGGGGTTTTAAAAGTAATAAATTGGGCTGATTAGGATTTATATGCTTATTTATAGGTTATACTCGTGTATATAGTAATTGTGTTTAAAGATAAAAATGTATTCCTGAAGTCCCAAACTGTAACACTTTTTAAGTTTCTCATAACATTCCACAGCTTTGAAATAATATTTTAGGTATTTAGAAAGTTTATATTTAGTTACCGAGTGTTTACCTACTTCTCAATCTGAGTTTTTGAGTATCCCATGTGAATATTCATTTTAACAAGTTATTTTAGAATCATTTAAATATTTAGAGATTGACTTGTCGTAATCATTACAGATTTTTGTTAAACTTAGAAGAAGAATATTTCATATTTTGCTAGATTTTAACTTTAGAAGCAAAGTAGATCTTATCGTATGTTAGGCAGTAATCTGTTATGTAAAACAGCCTCGTAACAGAGAGTCCCTGTTAACTAAGGCTTAGGAACTCGAGTTAATTACGGTCAGGACTTAAACCTGCTTAACTTGGTCCATCTACTTATGAACCAAAACTTAGGCAACTGGTCGCGTTCAAACTGCGATAGATACTTAACCCTTCTAACAGCATATCGAACAATATGCTCACATGTTTTTAGTCCATATGAAACAATCATGAAATAAAAATCAATGTCAGGTATATTGATTACTTTTTGAAGTTGCAAACTAAAAAATCCTCTTATTTCGGAATTTCATATAGTCTTATTTAGCAAACATTTGGTGCTACAGTTAGCTGTTTTACAGTAGAGCAGGGTACTTAGGACCCATGATGTTTATCCCTTAGTTGAACTAGGGATTGCCCTGCTCTAACTAACCAACCATTGGACAACCATACATTCCACAAGATGGCGAGGCAATTAACAATATGATGAAAAAAAGTTGAATATCGGAATAAATCTGTTGGAAGGAAATAAGTTTCATATTTTCAGCACCTTTAACAGAGGCTTAAAAATCACCTTCACCTCTGGTGTTATATATTTGATCAATTTGTAGAGTTTAGCTTTAAAATTGACAGATCTAAACAAATTAAACCATTAAAAATTAACAATAACTACATAGTCATGTCCGTAAGAGATACTATAGGATGCATACTATTGAAAATATACATTTTAAAAGTTATAATTCATCAATTTCTATATATCTCCCACGACATTATAAAACAGACAAATACTAACATTGTAAATCATTTTAAGACCAAAGATAAAGAAAACAATCAAAGCGTTACTTTTGGATTTATAGGATAGTAATCATAACTATGGGACACCCCTGCACGCATCGCGTGCCAACCTCGTCACTCGCTGCGCTCGTTACACCTCGGTCTCCGGCCTTGGGCTGTACATTTTCACTACAAATAATAATAGGTTAACTGTACTACATAAAATCACAATATTAAATTTATTTACAGTAGCTCACTCACATTACTTGTGTTACTACCTATTTATAAGTATAAACACACAATGATATTAATTTTAGCCTATTTCAAACGAGCTCATTTAATTTTTTTTAACAGCTTAAGATTAATAAATACAAAAATAACTGCAATTCTTTGCAATGGAAACATTCAAGTCCAGTATAGCGGATCCTATAATCGAATGAGAATAAAACCATGCTTACATCCTTCAGTGCTCCTACATTAGGAGAGGTCTACATTAACATCCTCACTATTACAAATAAAATTTTTTACATTCCAACAGCTATAAACACTCTTCGGAAATCATTATTTACAGTTGTACAGCACTTCAGTTCGGTTCGTATATATATCTCCCCATGTTATTGTTATGGACGTAAAACGTACTTTGAGGGCTTCCCACACCCTTCAGGGTAAAAATATAGAAGAATTAAGACCGTATTAGACAACTATAAACAAAGGCACATTTTTTGGGACACCAACCGTTTAAATTAGTCAGTAAATAAGGGAGGAGTTTCGTTGACAAAAAACTGCTTCGCGTATTATACTATATACAAGGAGGAAGGAAGGATGAATGTTGAAGTTGCTATAAAATGCCAGAAAACGTACAGCTTTTACTTATAAACTAACAGCATCAAATATTATAAAATATACACGAGTATATAAGGGCGTGAATGGCCTCCATGGACTCGAGATGATAATATTTAATTAGCTTAACAATATCAAGACAATTAAAATAGTATGTTAGGATGGGTAATGTAACAATATTACTGATACATGAACATCACTCAACAATATTAATGATAAGTGAACGTCACTCAACAATATTACTGATAAGTGAACGTCACTCAACAATATTACTGATAAGTGAACGTCACTCAACAATATTACTGATAAGTGAACGTAACTCAAAAATACTACTGATAAGTGAACGTCACTCAACAATACTACTGATAAGTGAACGTCACTCAAAAATACTACTGATAAGTGAACGTCACTCAACAATATTACTGATAAGTGAACGTCACTCAACAATACTACTGATAAGTGAACGTCACTCAACAATATTACTGATAAGTGAACGTCACTCAACAATATTACTGATAAACGAACATCACTCAACAATATTACTGATAAGTGAAAGTCACTCAACAATATTTCATAACCTATAAGTCTGATGACTTACAAATATTACGGTACACGTTTTCGAGTCTCTTTGAACTTGGCAGATATCAGTCAAGATTTATATGACCTTGAGATTAAGATTACGTAGTACGCTTATTGAAGAACTTTATAGCAACACAAAGTTAGTTGTAGATGATAAATATAGCGGACTAATGCGGTACAATTAATTCGTTGAACCAAATGAAGAGCAATTTAAGTAATAAGTCCGTTTCACTTGAGTTTAATTGAGAGTGTGATTCTACGAACGAATCTTTGATAAACACGTAATTATTTAATAAGTATTCTGAGCGCAGTTAAAGTTATTTTTTCTTTTGAACCTCTTCCTATTATGTATTACATTGTAATACAATTGTAACAATGTATTAAAATGAATTGCATTGTTCCGGTTTAGTCTGTATGTATGGTGGTCTGCTAACAAACAAGGCAGACTTTGATAGAAAAACAATAAGTAAAAAAAGTTAAATTGTAGGATAAAATGCGAATAAACTTCTTAGAAATGTAAATTTTTAATTAATTGCATTTGATGTATTCAATATGTAGGATTAAGTAGAATCATTTGAACTATTAAATAAACATTATAACAATTAATATAACTGGTTAGTATAAGGAATATACTCCTCGGTATTATTAAAAAGATTGAAAAGTTGAATTTTAACCAATCTGTTCGTCTCAGTTTTGTTTAGGAATAAAAATATCTCAATTGTCTTTAAACGTTTAAACGTCATAAAACAACATCCTTGAAATGAAAAGTGAAAACATTTAGATTTTCCTGTATAATAAACCAATAAAAAATCATTACTCGTTATTCATCTCTCGCCGATCGTAGAGATATGGGAGAATATGAGGTGAATGAGTGTGATGAGTGTAGAAGAACGAGTGTAGTCATTGTTACTATCTTGAGCTGGACTTAGCTCAGAAAGGACTATTTATTAATAGCCCAATAGCCAAGGCAAATATGTGACCTACAGCTTTTCGTGGAATCCTAACTCCGTAGTGTTGGTCTGATTTTCAGCTCTAACTGACAAGTCTGGCACTCACTTGTCTTCCCTACACAACATCTCAACACTGACTAACATCCAACATGGACACCCCAGACTTCTCTAGTAGTGTCCACGTCGATGGCAACCATTGAGCGGGCTCCGAGTCACTATTAAGAGGACCGAGAATATAACCTACCGCCTATAATCTCCCAAACAGTTTGTCCACAAGTAGCTGGGTTACAGCACTGCGCCACCAGTGCCGACAATACATAGCGCATTAAAATTACACGCGTATCTAAAATCAGCTTCTACACTTTTAATATGCTTAACTTCAAATTTTCTCCTACATTTTTGTGTCCCTGTTATTCAGCAAATCTTGTGTACCTCATGCTCTCTCTCCCGCTATCATAACGTTGTCAGCAAAAACCTACATCCTTCCATTTTATTTGTTTTCTATTTGATGTATTTAGGAATACATCATTATATTGAACAATATAGGCTTTACTCTTATCTCATACAACTTTAATAGTGTTTTTTTCCATACTACACTTTGTTAATCGTTCTCTATCCCTGACGCATTTCCGCATATTCTTTCTGCCACATTAATCAATGTTTCTTATAACCACTCTTACTGTACTTCTCTTCTCCTAAATTCTTTCTTAGGTACAGATGGATAAACTATGTCTTTGAATTATCCTGACTTTCCTTCTCGAGAAATGTCTAATATTTTATTCTCATTAATTTCATTAATATACACCTTAATGTCCCTAGTAATAACGAGTGCCACCTCCATTAGTGATAGCTTTAACATAACATGGACATATATGGATAGTAAATATGTTACAATTGTATCCGTTTTGATACTAATATTGATAGGTTTATACCACAGTAATTTCATACATTTTGCAACTGTCAAATATGCTATGAATGAATGAAACTCAACAACAAGTTTCAAAGTGTTTAATGTAATCAATCAGTAGTAGTCCACACCCCTGGGTCAAGTTATAGCTGACGCATTATCATGACCCACTTTAGTGTAATTAGCCCTCTAAATATTCAGTACACACATTTGACCTTACTCCATAAAAGTGTCACAATGTGTATTGTAGTCATCCACTCCCTTGGGTAGAAATGCGAATGTGTATCAATGTTTACATATAGTGTCACTGTATTACATATGGTGGCCTAAATATTCTAGTAACACACATTTGACTACTATACTACCATAAAAGGTGTCACTAATGATGTTGTTGATCTAGTTAGAGTATCATCCACTCCCTTGGGTAGAAATGCAGCTGATATGTTATCATTAGTGTCTTAACTGATGTGCTAAATATTCAGTACAACATCTACCATTTGCCTTGAACTCCATTAAAATCGTGTCACTAATGTGGTAATTGTATATAAGTTATTCATCCACTCCCTTGGGTAGAAATGCAGCTGATATGTTATATATCAAATAGTGTTCAGTACTTACACTGTATGTGCTACTAAAATATTCAGTTACAAGTCCACATTTGACCTTACTCCATAAAAGTGTCACAATGTGTATTGTAGTCATCCACTCCCTTGGGTAGAAATGCAGCTGATATGTTATCATTAGTGTCTTAACTGATGTGCTAAATATTCAGTACACACATTTGACCTTACTCCATAAAAGTGTCACAATGTGTATTGTAATCAATCAATCAATCAGTCACCCACTCCTTTGGGTAAAAATACAGCTGACAATACATCTACTACATTATTGAGCTAACATAATGTAATAGCATCTGTAACAAACAAAACGTGATAAAAACGTATTGTTAATTCAATCGAAGGTTCCCGTCACGAAGTTGACAACGATTAGGATCAATGTCCTGTATGAATGTCCAATAATTATTACTGAAATTAACGCAATAACTCAAAACAGTGCAACGAAGTGTTTAAACATTATTACACAAGTTTGAACCTATTTTAATTTTAATATTCCACGTGCTTTTTTCCCAACTAGGTACTATAAATACAATTTATTGATTTTAAACAGGAAATTACATCAAAATGGGTGATTATGGTTACTTGAACAGAAAACACAGTTTAATTTATTTAATAGATCAATTTAATTTTCAAGCATACTTCTTGCTATATAAAAAAACATTTATTTACATATTCAATCTGCTGTCGGAAAACTAGACTAGATACATAAAACGTGTCTTTTGAAGACAAGTAATTTTGTAATTTTTGTAAAGGGACAACTCGTTTCAGTTTGTATAGGAAAAGTTAGATTACAAATTTGAAAAAGAGATAAAGTACTTAAGCTTTGTGGGTTTTTGTTTTATTGTAAATTTACATCCAAGTTTTCTATCGTAACTCCTAGCAGATATAGATAATACCATCAATGACACTCAATTATCCTTATATTTAAAAATATAAAGCTAATATCTAGCTACAAGGTTTTTCGCAGTACCATACCATAAACATAAATATGATTCTATCCAGATGGAGTTTTAGCTCCATTTTTGCATCCAGCATTAAATGAAAATGAGTTCTGCGTTACTCTTAGTCAATAAAACGCTAAGAAGGGTAGTAAAATACTAATATACTTCTGAATAAATCATAGGAAATGTCACTGTATACTAAGATAACTAATAAATATTAATTATGTTTATTTTGAATATTCTTTTGTTACAGAAGGCTTCATGGGAGACATCGCCTTGCCCAACGTAAGATATGAGATGGAGTGGGACTTACAGAAGATGAACAAAAGTTATCTGGAGGAAGTGGAAAAGTACAAAAAGGAGGTGCTCCATGAAGGCCTTCAAGTGGAGGAGGAGGGCTTGCCAGATATCCACAGAAAGAAGCTGTTTGGAGTGACGAGCAGTCGACAGAACGGAACCCTAGGTGTGCTTCGGGAGGGTCAAGAAAGAGCTAGAAATAGAATCAAGCCAAAATCGAAAAATAACACCGAACAAACTGTTTATAGAGACGATACAACTGGCATTCCATTAACGATATCGACAGCGAAACCCACTGGACAAACCAGAAGACCTAAAAGGGTCAGGATAACGTCAACATCTACTACGAAAGTGGAGAATAGAACTGCCACCAACATACCCACGGCGAGGCGGAAGAGCGAGGACAATAACGAGAGGAAAAACAGAAGACCTCACAGACAAAGAAAGACGAACAAAGAGAATAGAAGAAGGAGGAACAGGCGCAGGAAGAAACCAAACCAGGCGTAAGACACTCTCACTCATAAATAATGTGCATTTAATTACTTATCAATGTATAGCTTTATGAATTTAAAATTCATATTAAGAATGGAGTTTTAGATATGCTGCATGCAATCTTAAATGTAGTTAACATTAGAATACATACATAACAAGAATCTACTTCCGGTATCAACAAAGTAAGATTGAAAACTAAAACGAGTACCTACTAAAATAAATAATTAAAAAAAAAATACAGATATACAGTAATTTTACTTTTATTTGATACAAAATGCATCCTTAAATGTCAATATAATTTTGATATAGTTTGATATAAAGTTGATAGTTTACTGCATTCATAAATTTCATGATACACTAATGCAATAATGTATTCTTAACAAAACCTAGGCTGATAATACATTGAAATATCACACCTTAGGTATCCCTCTTGGGTTAACATATTGGATCCCAAGCACCTGACCCCAATATTTCCTCCGTCGTCCTTTATACGACGCCACGCGGGATCTCCAGCCTGTGCAATAATATATCGTATACAACATTGCTGGATGATAATACCTTGCAATATCCCTCTTGGGTTAACACATTGAATCCCATCACCTGACCCCAATATTGCTACCGTCATCCGTTAGGGTTAGTGCCGTTTCTCATACGATGCATACAAACCTGACACAATTGATTGGTTACAAACTCTAGAGTAACACAATGACGCAATTATTATTATTAAGTTACTATAAGCCTTAATGGTAGTTAAACATTCCTTTCCCCTTTGGCCATTTCGATTTTGAACATATTATTAGTTATTTTGTTTCGTAATTTGAGTGCTTAACGGGGAATTGTATTTATAGCATTTTTTTAAATGAGTATGCGCGTTCACGCGAAATGGTGTCGGTTTATGTAAGGTTATGTTAGATTAGAGTAGGTTTTGTTTTGTAATGTTAGGTTAGGTTATGTTAGGTTAGGTTATGTTAGGTTATGATAATTTAATAAGGAATATTTCACACATCAAATTCATCATTTTTAAAATTATCCAATAGTTTTTTATGTTGAACTGAAATCTGAAAAGTATTTTGGTCTACGACAATTATTCCTCGAGATAGATGTTACGTTACTTTTTATTAAAGTTATGCTTGCTGGGAAGTTTATCATGTTCGTTTCCTAATTTAGGGTTTTGCTATGTGCGTAATTTAGCGTATCGTATGTGATAAACATAACCTAATCTAACGAAATTAACTTAACTAAACCATTCTAACCTAATAAAGCTTAAACTAAGCATAATCAACAAAACCTCACCTGACAAAAACCAACCTAACCTAGCCAATCCCAACAAAACAAACCGGCACTTTTCCTGGTTAACGTTCTTAATAGAATCTGTTCTACATAAAATGTAATAAATAAAGAGTCAACAGAATAAAACTGTTGAATGCATGAACCTTTGTAATGCCTTGACCCATAACCAAAATACATCAATAAAATAAAACTTTTTGGTGCAACATAATAGTATACAAATACAATTTACAGTGATGACTAAACTTAAAAAAAAAAAAAAAAAAAAAAAAAAAAAATAGAGTTTAGAACGTTACGTTATAACCGACTCTTTATAGGTCACTTACACATATCATTATGTCAGCTGCTCCACGCACACATTAATCTAACGGTTATTTCCCTCAGGGAATTGTTGGTTGTTGTATCATCAATTTACATAAAATAAACTGCATCGAGTGTAATGGACGAAATACTGCATTTTGATATATGCATTTTCTAGACCCTTCACGATGCTTGTTTTTTTTATTACCATAGTAGAGGTGGTAGAATCAGGTTTTTTGGAAAAAACATTATATTCCACTGTTAATTCATTTTGTAACAAAAATCACAGTCTAAACAAACTATTAAGATTTTCCAAACAAATCCGTTTTTCTTAATTTTTTTTAAACTTGGATGTTGTTTTTTTTATGTTGGACTTAAACCTGACCACAATTTTGGTCTACAACAATTAATACTTTTGTGGCAAATCGCCTACGATGTCCATGTACACAATGTTAAAAGGAGCTATGACTAAAAAAAAAAAAAAAAAAAAAAAAAAAAAATAAAAAAATACAAATACAAATAAAACAATTTGCAAACATTCCTAGCGGAAGGCAGGCAGGCCATTCCGTAGATCAGGAATCAGATTTTAATGCAAATTACGAAATTTTGTTGGGTATATAAACAATTATGATAGGTTATGTTCAGTCAGGTAAGTAAAAAGTGTATTTTCGGACCGAAAAAATCATTTTATTACAAAACCAATTATATATTTGTGGTTAGCATGAAAAATTTTTAATAAAAAGCTTTTTAAATCAAAATTTTGAGAAGTTTTTTTCACTGTCAGGTAAAATATTAGAGTTAGATTTTTTCTGTAAAAAAATATTTGTCACCGTTGAAATTAACCTCTTTTTTTAAATACTCGTTTATACTCATATTTCACAAAATGTTTAATAATAAATCATATTTTTAAAAGCGTCTAAGAAGTGCATAGTTACCATGTTTTCAGGGGAAACCAGGTTTGATCACTAGAGTATGTGAATTAATTATAAATATTTTGCTTCAATTAAAATGTTCTATTATTACCTGAGGCTCGCGGATGTATTGATTATTTCCTAAGTTTTTATTAAAACCATGAATCAATTTAGTAGCAATAGCAGTGAAGTATCAGCTGTTTTCATTGCCAATGTTGCCAACAGCTGGACAGTAAATTATCTTAACTGGTGGTACAGCTGAAATTGGCTTGTGATTCAATGTAGTTTTATTATACTAGTTTATTTAATTTATATAAATTTCTCTATCTGTGCATCGACTTTTTTGGTAATTTTAACTTTATGTTTTTCGCTTAGCAATAGTTATTATGAACTATGAATATGTTGTCCTTCAAATGATATTTAATCCTTTAGATATTATTCATACCAACCCTACGCTCAGTTAATTTAATTTTGCTGTATTTGCATTGCTGTATTAATATTTTGGGTTATCAACTTGTGTGTTATGTATATGAAAAATTTCGTTAGAAAACTCTTAAATATCTTAGTTGTAAATACACGTTACCTTACGTGAAAATGTATAACAAGGTTATAAAAACAATAATTGCTGAATTAATATATCCATCTTCTCAAAAATATTGCATTGGCCCTTGAGTGAAAAATGTGAAATATTGCTTCTAAAACCAAATTCTCCCCTAGAAAAGAAAGTATTACACTAGCATTTTAGTAATAATTACAATGTTTTCATTTCTTGTCGTTTCCATACCTGTAATGATTTTGGTTGATTCGGTCATACATTGTATTAATTTTAAAATATTTGTATAAAACTGGCATCCGTTTCCGATGGTGTTAATACTATATTTATATTTCATTTTCAACGTAAACGAATCCATTCATTAGGTATTTTTACTTTATTCAATGTACATTTTACTAATTCTTTTAAAAACAAACTATCAAATTACAAAATACTAATGGATATATTCACCAAGGCAAGTGATAACTAAATTAAATATAAGCAATAAAAAAGAACGTTAAAGTATAAAATCGTAAAGAAAATATTTCAACAAATAATTAAATTAAATAAGTTTTATTTAGGGAAGCAAAGCTAGAGCCATTAGGTTCTCTCTTGCACTTAACCTCATAATTCGGGATGGTTAGGGTTTTAAGCTTACATTTTCATTATAAATCCAACTAAATAAAATTTTATTTAATTATAAACCAGTGAAGGTATATAAGGTACATTATGTCGTGTTTGCTGAAGGTGTCAACTATGTTTGGCGTTCGTATTTTGTTCGTTAAAAATTAAAAAATATTATTCAATTAATACAACATACTCAGTAGAAGTGAACGTCACACAACATAAATATATTACAACATAAGCACAAAATGTCTGATATTGTATTTTGTACTTATATCGTAAATATTTGTGCATTTTGTACTTGTATTGTAATATATTTGTGCTTATATTATTGTAATATATTTGTGTTGTACGATGTTCACTTGTACTGTTTATGTACCAATACGTATTATGCTAATTAAAAAAAGTACAACACACCGTAAAACATATAACCAATTTGGTTTGTGATGCATTTTGGTTGGGCATCCCGAGATCGCCTTTACGAAGTTATGTTGGGGAGGAATGTGACATCCAATATCCAATACTCCCCCAGGGGGTCCAGGATCAAACGGTTCACACCGCAGGATCACATCTGATATATTCACCAATCACGGTTAAGTGGAGGGGTGCGATGAAAAATGTTTCCTTTGTGTGTTGCGTGAGAACCTTTCTCCTTATTAGGTTCCAATATATTTCCCGCCAGCACATTAATTATTATATAATACTGTTGAATCCTATAGTTTGGAAGAATTTTAACTGTTTCTTCATTGATTTAAATCAATGAATGTGGTCTTTGTTACAATTCTAAGGTGTTCTCTAAATAATAAATTCATCTTTTTAGATCAATACATTTGTTTATCGTGACTTTATATTTTTACTGACATGATAATATAATAATCAATAAATTGTCTGTAAATTGTTAAATACCTGTGAGGAAAATTTAACAAATTACTTTTATTTATTTTTTATTTATTTATTTATTCATAAGACGCCGATCGTTAAGATATGGGCGAATATCGATTTCGAATGAGTGTGATGAGTGTAGATGAGTGAATGTTACTTTTTTAAATAATTTAAGTAATGTATTTAAGCGAAAATACATTACTTACATTATTTTCCGTATCCATGTATTTACCACAATTGCCGATAATTACTTAAATAAGTAATGTTTCAACGTTAAGTTGAACATTAACTATAGTACTATTGCCGATGAAAAACAAAGGAAGCCGAAAAAGTGTTATAAATAACTCAATAAAAGATCTGTATCGTAGTAAAAAAGACGAATTGAGTGTTAAAAATGTTTATTTGTTTACCTCTGAGGAAGGTAAACGAAATTGATCGAAATCTATCACTATAATATTATATATTCTACTTACTCTATGATAAATTTTAATTGTGAGGGACATTCACTTTTTTGTATTTATACCAACACGTACTATGCTAATTATGAGCCTTTTTGAAAACTATATAAACAACAATATGGGTTATAATTTTTGTTGTACAAAAAATAAGTGGACTGAGCTATAATTTTTCATACGTGCCCAGTAATACTTGCTGCATCAGTAACCTTGTTGAGATCACAAATTTAGATTTTTAAATTAAATGCGAGTGACGTCTTTACAAATAATCTACAAAACAATAAGGTATATGGTATACATAGTTAAATTATAGTTTAATTATAGTATTACTTATTTGTTTCAGTCCATATGTCACCATGACAAAACTAGGCGACTCATTTGAGATTGGGTGATCCATCTTCGGGCCTCCGTATCTTCGCTGTTACCTTTCGTATCTATTAATAAACTCATGACACTTAACACAAATGGTTTTTAATACAATTAAACGCATATTACAGTTACATTAAAAATGGAAATAACACACCGTCACGCACCGATACTGTGTCCGTCACTCGACCACAGTATCGGTGTATTATTTTCATTTGTAATATAATTGTAATATGCGTTTAGTTTTATTAAAAACCATTTGTGTTCATGAGTTTCATGAGTATTTTAATAGATACGAAAGATAACAGTGAAGATACGGAGGCCTGAAGATGGATTGCCCAATCTCAAATGCGTCGTTCAGTTCTCACAAGTTGGACAGACTGACTTTTATATGTATAACTAATAGTTGATCATATGTCCGTGACTAAAATTATTACTGATTTTAATATAAATTAATTCTTATTGTAGATATCAGAATTACTAAAGATAGTCTAATGCTTATTCCTGAAGGAATGTTAAACACTGTAATACATTTTTTTTTATCAAATTCTCTTCTTTTATGATTTTAACGTATAATATGATGGCTAAGAAACTACCTAGATTTTTCAAGATTTGTAAACAAATGCAAGTGAAGTCTAAATTAAGTTATAGCATGAAATAAAGCTATATAGTGTTAACAATAACCCCCACCCCCGTCATCCTAAACATTATGAAAAAAAAAAATTAAAGACAATTTTCTTAAGATAATAATAATTAAAAAGTTACGACATATATTACGAAATCTGAGAACGCAGACACGTTACAAGCCCAACGGAAGCAGGCTTAGAGGCCCACCCGTACGCCCGCTTGTAGATTACTGCATTATACAAAACAGATGATGAACATAGGAGCGTGTAAGCACTCATGCATGACATAATGGAAGTTAACTTCTGTAAATATTGTGTAACAAACTAATCGTAGTCAATTATTGAGTGGGTACAAAGTCTAAGGCACTACTCAACGGAACAAACTCGGAATTCAACAAACTAACTTTCAATACAAATACAGGGTGTATCAAACCACGCAAGCCTGTACCGGCAAAACGAATCGAAATGGAATATTTCTTCCAACTGTGACCCCATTTTTACCCCTACGAATAAGAGGATATAATTTTCAACTTTGTTACTTGCCGCCCCAAAATGGCATTTTTGGTGTGGGGAAGCCGGTTTTGGAAAATTTCCTAAAGTAAACATAGGTTGTTACACCTCATTTTAATGTCTTCATAGCCTCGTCATTTTGATATAACATTTTTTTGAATTATTCTTGTCCGTATGGACAGGCTTGCCCAAAATGTAAAGTATTTATGGAGACATAAACTATCAGAAAATAACGTGGATAGTCATTTAACTTTCCATTTTTCAAAATTGAAAAATCATCAAAATACGGAAAATGAAAACTGGTATAAGGAAACAATTATAAAAAACAATCTATGACATGCTGCATATCGAATTAAAGGAAGTTGAACAAAAATATTTTTTGTGTTCTATGTTTTGGTATCTGTTGGTTTTAAAATTGCTGGGGAAAACCCATTTTTTACTACGAAAACAGTTTTCAACTTCATATTATCTCGTGTTGCATATCAAAGTTTCTAAAAATTAAAACTTTTGTATATAAATTCTCGCAAGTAATTCTCGCAAGTAATTATTGCGTTTTCAAGTAGTAGATAAAAAATAAGGAAACATAAAAATGGTTTTTTATAATGCTATTTTGCGCAAGTAACAAGTTTGAAAATAATTTCAACTTGTATTCTCTGGGGTCGAAAATGTAGGGTTACAGTTGGAATAAGTATTCCATTTTCATTAGTTCGGTCGATGCAGATAGTAGCCCAGGTGGTCTAATATACCCTGGGGCTATTTTATCGTAGAGGAGAAGAGAAAGTGTATTTTTAGTATTTAATATATTTTAATTATTGTCTTATTCAAACTAGCATGGATTTATTCCCATATTTTTCTATTTTTTCAACTAAAAATAATAATGTCCTAGTCTTGTGGCCATTGTGTTAAGTCACTGAAATCAGTTAAGTGCAGTGTGTCGATTGTAAAGAGTTTCTTTCATAAGAAGTGTGTGGATCTGTCAACGGAGGACAATCGCTTTTTGGAAGAAAATTAGCAGCTCTGGAGGTGTAACTCGTGCGTGCAGGTGCGTAGGAGAAGCATGCGGCTCGAAACCAAGTCTGATGTTACGTATGACGATATGGTAACTCTGTTTAATGAACTGAGATCTGATTTCAAGCGTGTGGAGGACAGTCTTGGGAAATCGTTAAGTGCCTGTCACGATGAACTGGCTGAAACCAGTAAATGATCGTCGTTAAGCAAACGGAGAACATTTCTTCTTAGATGGCTAAGGTCGAAGCCCTATCGGCTGAAAATGCGTCGATGAACAGACGAATAGTGGAGTTGGAGACACGAGAGTTGGCGATTCCGAACAGTATTCACGCCGCAACACTGTGGAGATCCACGGTGTTCCCATGGAGAAGGGTGAGAACGTTGTCTCGGTCGTCAAGGCTGTGGGGCGAGGACAACATGATTGACGCTTGTCATCGCCTTTGCACCAGGACGGAAGGAAAACCACCAGCTATTGTTGTCAAGATGGTGAGGATGATCGACGCTGATGAACTGGTCTGGTAAAGAAGAGTGAAGAGGAATCTGTCCACTCACGATATGGAGATGACGTCAAGACCAGCTGAACCGGTGTACGTCAACGAGATACAAACCGCGGCGAGGTGAAGACTTCTTGGGGCAGCCAGGCAGGTGAAGGAGGATAAACATTTCACCTATCTGTGGATCAGGAAAGGGAAAATTCTGATGCGGAAAAATGCTGGTGACCGTATTGTGGTCTTGACTAAAATGGAGGACCTTCATCGTTTGTAAGGTGGGCTAGTAGAAATTGTCGTTATTTTTTGTATTATTCGTTTCTTAATTTTGTTTTGATTTTATATATTTCTTATTAGATGGATTATTTATTTAATGAATTTATCCTACAATTCAGTTAGTTGTGTCACAAAATTTTGGGTCTTCTTTACTTCGCTGCTATATAAAAAGCAGTGGTTAATTTTGTGTTCCTTTATAACAATCTTAAATAATTATCTTATTTAATAGTAGTTTTCTTAATTTCCATATTAATAAATTGTACTATTTCATTGCCATTAATTAATGTTTTATATATTATTTGTTATTTTCTCTTGAAACACTTGAAGTCTATTGGGTGAATTTTTGATATGTTTCCATTTCTTACATTCAATCCTTAATTAAATGGTTTATGTTAAATATCACATTTTCTAACGATTTTACATTAATTTATTTCTATGGTATTATTAAGATTAATACCATCAATCAGTTATTATTATGATCAGATTGTATTTATATATTTTGTCTAGTATAATAAGTTGTGTTTGTGATATCTGTATAGCTTGAATGGAATATTTTTGGTAATTTCAATTAAATGTTTTAGTACCATGTGAGCAATATTTTGATTATTTTCAATATCGACTTAAATACATAATTATTTAGATACCTGTTGAGGTATTTAAAGCACTAATTTCAAATATTTTCTTTCTCGCTTTTTCTCTAAGAAATAATGTGTGTATATATTCATTCTTTATTCTTCCTTATATTGATTCTTTGAATCAATAAATTAGCTATGGAGACTAATTTACATAATCAATATTCTTTCAATCAAGATAACTTTTAATTTATTGTTGTGAATCAAACTATCCTTAGTCTAAGATAAAACTTTAATGGATTTTAAGTGAGATTAAAAATTTAAGTTTCTACCCAGATATTGTTATACTGACTGACGTTTTGATTACTAACGATGAACACAGTCATTATAGGCTAGAAAGTTACAATTCTTTCTTTGTAATGACAGTTATCGGTCAGGGGGTGTCGCAGTATTTGTAAGAGATTCTTATCACAGTTCCATTGTAAATAGTTTCACTGAAGTAAGGTCAGCTGACTGCCTCCACCTCACCTGTCGTGGACTTAGACCTCCTCGCTGTGTACAGGCTGCAATATGGCACAATACCTTATTGATGTTGTTCAATATTGACCAACATGACTGGCAAAAACATAATATACGCCGGTGATATAAATTGTAACGTAATGATGGATGATAATGTTGTCAATGAATATCTCACCCCCTTAGCTAGCCATGGTTATAATTGTTTAATTAATGAACAAACTAGAATAGTTGAAATGAGTGAAAGTTGCATTGATCATTGTTTTGTAAGATTTGACACTAGTTGTAAAACTTTAATAAAATATGATCCGTAGGGTTGTACACATAGGTATTACCGATCATTCTATGTGACTATATTAAAAATCTAAATAAGAAAGAAACTGAGAAAAAATATGTCTGGTGAGAGTACCTCCAAAAATTTATTAAAACTAGATAGACAAATTCAACAGATTGATTGGACTGATTTATACGCAGACATTACACTAACAGAAAGTTTTAAACTTTTTGTAAATAAGATTCATAATGCTGTAGAAATGAGAACAGAGGCAGGTAAGATAAATAATTAAAACGTTATGACAATAAACTGAGGAATAGACTTACAAATCAATTAAAAGTGGCTGTGGATAATTACTATATGAACAGATTTGAGAATCATGCCGGAGACCCTCGTGCTCATTGAAATATTGTTAACGATATCATTGGCGATTCAAGACCTAAGATTGATATCATTTAATAAAAGCCCAAGTGTATTAAATGATAAAATGGTGATTGCAAATGAGTTTAATTGTTTTTTTTAATGTGCCACATTCAATACATGAAAACATTAATTTATGAGTTACCTTTCTGATAGGCAGCAGTTTGTAAAACTTGATTCCAACTGTAGTGGTAGAGGCTATGTGAATTTTGGAGTCCTTCAAGGTTTTGTTTTGGGACCTATTTTGTTCCTCATATATGTGAACGATCTGTGTTGTAGTAATTTTAATGGTCGCATCACTGCATTCGCTGATGATGTAGTTTTTACCTACTCTTGTGATAAATTAAATCTAGTCTGTGATAAAATGAGACCTGTGGCTCCTACGTATAAGGTTTCGCTACAACTTCATGCTTCTTAGTGAAAATACCAAATATATAATTTTTATTTTAAATATAACAGAATTTTAGTAACGATTTAGTATATAATGAACTCGACTGTTTAAATCACTCTTCTTGCCAATGTCTTTTTATTGAGAAAGTTGTTGATATGATTAAATATTTGGGATTGCACACTGACTCAAATCTATCTTGGAAGACTCATGTTTTACAGTTGAAACGTCAATTACTAACAAGTGTTAAAAGCCTTTATCGTCTACGAAGTAAGTTCCCGCAAAAGTTATTAATATCAATATACCATGCACTGGTGGGCTCCAGAATTGGTTATGGCTTGGCATGTTGGGAGGAACATATGTCACTATCATACTCCTAAAATCCTATAATCCTATAATCATACTCCTACAATCCTTCCTCCGCATCATTACCTTTAGTCCCCAATTCACCCCTAGCTTTTTGTTAATTTTAAAGCTTTATATTTGTAGAATTATAAAATTGTTTTTTTTTTCTTTTACAAATTCTGGTTTTTCTATACTTGGTGTTAAGTTATATAATTTTAGACGCTTAATATTTGAAGTTACAAAAGCAAATGTAACTGCTTTTCAACATTTTTACACATATAATGCACCTCGCTTTTATAATATAATTTCATTAAAACCTTTTTAAAAACCACTTAAATCTTACCTTCTTACAGTAAATAACGTGGAACAACTTTTAAGTATAGTACATTGATTTCGTATTTAATATTTTATCTTACTTGCCATTTGTTATTTTCTTACAACATTGATTACTTAATTTAATTAAATATTATATACATGTTTAGTTATTCTTTCTTTTGCACTGTTATTTTTCTATTATATTTTGTTATATTCATAAGAATTACGTTACTTTTTAAGTCGCTAAGATTTTTTATGTCATAGCCTATTTTATTCATACTAGATAGTGTAAATATAGTATTTTTGCTTCGTTTACTTTCTAAAATTATTCAATATCATTTTGTTTTTGTAATATTTTATTTTGAGTTCAGTTATCTCTCGAAACATGCTTTATTACATTAATTATATGTAGTAGTTATTTAAAAATCTACCGATATACCACTGTTCCAGTTTATTTTTTTATATTAAATCAAATATTTTGATGGCCACTCCAAACTGGTTGTATTACCTGGGGAGTGACCTTCTTATTCCACAAATATTAAGTTTGATTAAGTAATATCATTAAATTTATTTTATTTATTAATTTCAATTTTGATGTTATCATTTATATTATTTTAGAAATTAAGACATTTGGTTATCTAAACTGTACATATATGTGTAATAAAGTTTCTTTTGAATTGAATTGAAAGAGGTCGCATCCAACTGTGCGCTGAATATATATCGAGTAGTTATTTCTTCAGTTCACCGTGAGGATGGCAGGGCCAGCACCTTGTCAGTCCCTCCCTTTACTCCTCCCAGCCCTCAAATATTCACTTAGTATTTATTGCTGTAGATGTATAAAGATGTACATTAGTGGTATGCTATTTACAACTGCCACTGAGGAGTTCGTTGGGGTCATATAAGAAAGCGACCTATGTTAATGTTTTCTCTGTGATTGTATGATATTCTATGATATTCGAATCTGTAAAATCGTTGAAATTAATAATGATACAACAACTCAATTTTATTTGTATTACTTTTTCCGTTCTTATATTTTTATTTGCACGTATACATACAAAATTCTAACATTGTATTTCATATTTATCGGATAGAATCAATCAATTAAAACCTATTTTTTATGGTTACATTTTATTTCAGTTTCTAACTCTACGATTTCCCAAATTAATCAAATCGAGACTAACTTAATAATACTTGTTAATTTAAGCAGCTGAAAACATATAAAAGTTGTTTTTATAAAACGTGTCCATGGTTTAGACATACATTATTGTACTGTAATGTTTTCTAAATGGAAACAATTTACAACTTAACTTGATACAGTACAAAGGTATCAAATTGAATTGGACTAGTCACTAAGCTGGATTATCGTGAGAAATTAAATAACAACTAATCCTAAAAATCCAATAAAAACAAGTGCCTGGTACAGTGGATGAAATAAAACAGAATATTTTGTTTTAAATATTGAAACTCAACGAGTTTTCTTTCATTAAACATTATTCATAATCCTCCATTGTGTGCTGTTGGAATCATGTGTTTTTACCTTTTAGTCTAACAAGTTGTAGTAACTTATAGTCCTAACTTCGATCTTATTAAACACGATTTTTATTTAATTTCAATCTCTGTTAATTTATACATTAGTTAATTGTTTGTCGTGAAAGTAATTTTAGTTAAAATTGTCATAGTGCACAAATGAATAAAATTACGTCATGTTTATAAAAAACGATTTCCTCATTTTTCACGTAGGTCTTCTCCTCATATTTTGTTGAGTTCATTGTAGGAACCAGTTCAGTGATGTAGGTTCTTGCTACATGTTTTCTAGGTAAAAAAATCAGATATATGCAATCTCTAAGAATCTAAATAGGTGTTCTGCGTTCATATTCGTAATTTTCCGTCAAGTACTGTACATTTTATTATGTTAAAATATTACCAAGTAATTTGTGTGACCGGAAAACTAATAAACTTTTCTTCTAAGCTTGTGTGTTATTGATTCTTTAAAATTACATTTACCGGGCCTAGTTATTTAAATTAACTTCCATAAAAAGTTAATTTTGAGGAAAATCAAAAACAGTATTCTCAATAAAACGATCAAATTTGAACAGTCTGTATAGTTGCAACTGTTTTTTGCACTTTCAACTCAACAAAAAAAAATTAAAATGTCCCTTCAAAGGGTTTAAAATGACTCATATGATCAGGGAAGACGATTTAGTTTCACAAAAAACTAAAATTGGAAAATAAAACGTAAATAAATTCCGAAAATTGTTATTTTGAGAAATATTTTTTTTTCAGGCTGAACACGAATATTTAATTAGTATTAAGGTAAATTTTTTATTTTGGCCCATACAACATCGCTACATGTCTCTCATAATATGTCGAGATTCAGGTGACAGGCATTGCCTGCCAGCCATCACTACAGCGGGAATGTACAGAAGTTTGTATTTGACGGTTAACCGTTGCTGATTATAAACAATTAGCAAATGGTGGTGATTTGTGGTTTGCCACGAAAGTAGATTTTACGTGTTTCCATGCGAAATAATTATCGTAGAGAAAAATGCTTTCATTTCCGTGGCCAGCTACGAAATGAAAAAACACTTCAAATGAAAAAGATGTTTCTTAAAATATTTACATCATTTTTAATTAATATTAGAAGATGTTATATTGATATATCCAACTTTTTTGTTACAAAAAAACATGATTCCCACACAAAAAAAATCTATAAAAATAGAGCCAATTCTTAACCCACTTCAAAACAGTTTCCATATTTCCTTTTGTTAGAAGAATTGCATAACTTTCGAACATTTTATAACATTGAATTTACATCAGACTCTGAGACGAGCTATATATAGCCTATCGAGGATCTAACCTGACTAAAGTTGAGAATCGATGCAATGTTATTTGCTTCGTAAATAAAAAACGCCTGTTCTCACCTTCATACACATAAGTACATCAGTATATTACTGTTATCCAAGCAAAACTAGCTCAGATACAATTCACTAGATTGACATTAATAAAAAATGTATATTAATATTGGTGCTTTTTCTGTCGGCCGATGCTGAAAACAATTTACTGAGTATCCCGACTTGACTTCAGCGCGCTCCCACAAAAAGTGCTGGAACTACGAGGAGGTTCAAAATGCTACGACCAATGACGTGACGATATTAGCCAGCTGTAACCATAGCAACGCCTTACGCGTTGTAGGGCTGTCAAGTTTCAGTGCTTTATCTGCACCTATATAATACCTACTTGTTAGAATATGTGAATTTGTGTGTAAGTAAACATGTTTTGATAGTGGATTTTCATATCATTTATTCTGGTCCTATACATTTTTGTTTTATTGTTTATATATTGTTGTAGATTACCAAATGCAATGTGCTCTAGCCAACACCACGCACCAGTTTCACTCAAGTGCCACTAAGTGCACTCATGTGAATTGGGAGATTCATTAAATCGTATATAACATCATATTAGTATATTGAATCATATTTAGGATAAGTAATGCAACTAATATATTTGTCAGGTCAACCCAGCCCACTGTGGGTGAGGAGCTCGGAGGCAGTGCTATTCCCAGCCTGGTGCCTCCTTCACCCCGTCGGGTCACCCGCGCCGCCACCGCCCGCAAGGAGCGAGTCTGGGACTACGGTGTCATTCCTTACGAGATTGACGGCAACTTCAGCGGCGCCCATAAGGCGCTCTTCAAACAGGCCATGCGCCATTGGGAAAACTTCACCTGTGTCAAGTTCGTGGAACGAGTAACAAATGAACACCCTAACTACATCGTCTTCACCGAACGTCCTTGTGGGTGAGTAAACTTCTTACTTCATACACTGTTCGATATTTCATTTTTCTTAACATTTTTATTGTTGTCTTTTCCTTACCATCCACAGGTTCCTTCATCCTTCCTCTATTTTCTTTCTGATTTACGTTTCCTATAATGCTCATCAGGCATGTGAGGTTGATGCACCTCCAAATAGCAGGTGTATGTGTGACATAGAGTAACATAAATGGTGATGAAATGGAATGTAAAAATTGGACTGGATTAGTGAAAATGGAAGCTGGACTGGAACGTTCAATACTGTAGTTACGATGATACAAGCAAATTGAAAGTTATACTAGGGAGTACAATAAGGGTGTTCGACTAAAATATGAAATATGGTAAACGGAATGGGGTATTCAAGGAGTTAAATGGGTTGAGGAAGAAATTATGGTAGATTTTTTCAGATCACAAAATAAAATAAGAGAGATATGTTTGTAAGTATCTTCACTATAGATATATGACATCAATCACTGTTATGCCTTACATGAATGCATTTCTCTTTTATTTGTTTTTATGTGTGTGATTATTTCTCCTACGAGGCCGTAGGCCGAGTTCCATAAAGGGGCCTGTAGCAGAGCGTCATGGCGAGGCCGTAGGCCGAGTTCCCCCTCGAGGCCACAGGCTGAGTTCAATAAGGGGGCTAAAGGCAACAAGCGAGCCGCAAGCCGAACTTCCTCACGAGCGTAGCGAGTGACGGGGTTCAATAAATATGATCTTTCCCTACTTCTAGTATGAATAGTGTTAATTTTACAAAGAAGTTGTTTTAAGATTTATTCATGGAATGATTTAGATAGTGAATAGTTCTTTATATTTTTTATACCAAAAGCCATCATTAAAGATTCAACATTACAATCTGAATGAAAAATTTTGGTGATATTATGAATGTTCTGAATCTGACAAATACCTGCAGATTTAGATTGGTTAAAACTGTGAACTAAAAGAAATTTTGTACGTCTAAAAACACAATCGCCTTAATTAGAGATCATTAAAATTTTTATTCGTGTTCGTTTCCTCAACAAATTACCTAATTCGAAAAAAACGCCCCAACGATCAAAACGAGTTTAAAAGGTTTTTTTAGCGTCACAGTTATTTTACAATGTAATTGAGTTTATGACATACGATGGGAGACCGTTCATTTAGAAAACATACCCCGGTGTTGGAAGAGGGAAATTGGCGGGTGAAAGGAGTGTGGATGCATGATAGATTTGTATGACCGAATGAGGTTTTGATGTGGTGCTCGATTGCCACTAGAAACTCTTAATAAATGTATAATTGACGATTTCTATGTATTGTTTAATGTCGCTGGAGTAAAGATTGATTCGATTTTACACAACCATAAAGAGTGGATTGCTAAAATCATACGAGAAATATAACTGCAGATTACGTGCAGATATCAGTGTATAGTTAGTAGTTAGAAACAGTTATATGAAGTTGATGTAATGAATCCTTAAAAAAGTATTTGTTGTGTGTACGGGACAATGTTTTGTTCCCCTGGGAGTAAAATGCAAACAGAAATGAAAGTGCTCCTTTATAGGCTAAACAAGGACGCAATCGTGGATGCCCATGCCCACCGCGCATTCACACCGAGTCGTTAAAAGTTCAACTCGAATGGGACCTTCACAATGTATTGTTTTTACCTATTTTTGTCATACCCTCCCCCCCTCCACATCAGTGCTCTCTTTAAACTGCTTTTGATTGTGTTAATATGTTTATTTTCAACAATGCTTCAATTTATAATAAAAAATAAGCAATTTGCCTAATATTAAATAAGAAATTTGTTATAAGAATAAATAACATGAATTTGATACAAATGAATCAATTATAATCTCTCCAGCAAAATATATTTGTCAATTAAAAATATACCAATATATGCAGCTTATATATTCATGCGTAGGCTGCCCTTAATTCAAGGATAACTTTTCCAGCATAAGATTTGCAGTTATGTGTGATATTTAAAAAGTTAGATATAAAGATAAAATTGGCTTTGATGCAGTTAGCTTACTTGACGTTAATAAAGTTATCATTTTAAAGTAATCATTTTAAATTAAAAAATTTAAATTTTTTACAGTTGTTGTTCATTTGTGGGAAAACGTGGCAATGGTCCACAAGCAATCTCCATCGGCAAGAACTGTGATAAGTTCGGCATTGTGGTTCACGAGCTGGGGCACGTGGTGGGCTTTTGGCACGAGCATACACGGCCTGACCGGGACAACCACGTCCAGATTGTCAGGGACAACATCATGACAGGTGAGACACTAACTTAGACATCTTGTTGTTGGTACATGATATAGGTCCATCAACGGCTATTGGCACGAGCATACACGGCCTGACCTGGACAACCACGTCCAGATTGTCAGGGGACAACATCATGACAGGTGAGACACTAACTTAGACATCTTGTTGTTGGTACATGATATAGGTCCATCAACGGCTATTGGCACGAGCATACATGGCCTGACCTGGACAACCACGTCCAGATTGTCAGGGGACAACATCATGACAGGTGAGACACTAACTTAGACATCTTGTTGTTGGTACATGATATAGGTCCATCAACGGCTATTGGCACGAGCATACACGGCCTGACCGGGACAACATGAGAGGTGAGACAATAACTTAGACATCTTGTTGTTGGTACATGATATAGGTCCATCAACGGCTATTGGCACGAGCATACACGGCCTGACCGGGACAACCACGTCCAGATTGTCAGGGGACAACATCATGACAGGTGAGACACTAACTTAGACATCTTGTTGTTGGTACATGATATAGGTCCATCAACGGCTATTGGCACGAGCATACACGGCCTGACCTGGACAACCACGTCCAGATTGTCAGGGAGAACATCATAACAGGTTGGATGGTAACTTGGACAGCTTGTTGTCTGTACATGATATAGGACCATGGATGGCTATTGGCACGAGTATACTCGGCCTGACGTGGACAACCACGCCAAGATTGTCAGGGAGATCCTAGCCTAGACAGTTAGTGGTTGGTACATGATCTAGGTCCATCAATGTCTCTTAGCACGACTATACTCGGCCTGACCGGGATAACCATTTCCAGATTGTCAGGGAGAACATCATGACAGGTGAGATCCCAGCCTAGATAGGTAATGGTAAATACATAATACAGTCTATAAATACGCATAACTCGTGATTTAGGCATGAATATAAATTAATTGTTTATTATCTCGTTTCAGGTCAAGAATACAATTTCAACAAGCTAGCAGAAGACGAGGTCCATTCCCTTGGTCTTCCATATGACTATGATTCAATTATGCATTATGCAAGGAACACCTTCTCTAAGGTAAGGATATCCTCCTTACGTAACTTCCTATACTATAGTAGTGTAGGTATATTTGTGTTGTGTGAGGTTCACTTGTACTGTATTTACAAACACATATTATGCTAATTAAAAAACTATAAACTTCCTTGCAATATTATTATTCTGTCATGCACTACAGTACTAAAAAGACCTTTTGGAAAACAGATCAGGTTTTGATATTTATTGCTTATTAAGACTTTAATATTCAATATTTTATGAAACATAATAACGTGTTTCTTGTATGAAATGATGAGGTCACCGGTTTGAATATATTTTCTTTTTTTATCTGTGGTTAAGCGTGAGACAGAACATCAACAGTATACTTTGATTTGAGAAAAAAATTTGTTTTTACAGTCTGTTAAAATTAATTATGCTGTTTAAACCTTAATGTTGGCTCTCGTTTGGAATCCAAGCACCATTGAATTGTAACAAGTCTTAAGTTACTCTCTCCTTTTCAATTGTCATATTTAAATGAATTCTTTAAATGTCTACATTACAGATAAACAAAGAATATAGTATGTATATGACACAACATTATTAAACATAAACTTAGTAAGGTAATTCGTTGTAACAGAGTTACAAGTTGATAAAGAATTTTTATAAAACTTTTTTTAAGATTGGTTATGAAATGGGTTAGATTGTTAAAAATAAATTACACTTCGTATTTTACTAAAATACAAATTAAAGTTTCCAAGTAAAATCGTTCTTAGATTTTCAATCAGAGCAGTGAAAAGTTTTTGAATGAACTTTAAAATCATTATTGGATCGGTGGAATTGGAATTTTCCATTGTCCTTATAGGAAAGTAAAAAACTTTTGAGGCACTTCAGATTTAATTAATTTTGAATAAGATACTGCCTATGTTAGACAACTATGTTAAAATTATATTTGTATAAATACATAATATATATTAGTATAATTGTTCTTAATTATTACAATTGTAACAGTTTGTATTCCATAAATTCCTTATCAAATAATAAAATGTTGAATGAAAATATTGGAAATTTGGAACTATAAAGGTTTTATTGAATACATCCTTTAATATATAATCTATGTTACAAAAAAAAAAATAGACTGTGGAATGCAAAGACCAAACTTTGCAGCCACCCATGGATTTAATTATGGTAGTAAATAAACATGGAACAGTTTGTACCTATATTATTATGCAGGACAGGAAATTGGATTTGATATTTCACATTGATATCCAACAACACTGATGTCACTTTACAATGGCTGGTTCATTATATATGATAGAACTGTTTTTATCCGTATTTTTTTTATTGTTACCCCCTTTTTAGATTTCTTTACAAACTGGAGAAAATCTTTAAATGATTTTAAGGCTCTGTAACTAGATGGGTGTATTCTTAAAAGATAGAATATAGGAGACTGTAAGGTATACGTTTTACACTTGTAATTACACAGGTATTTGGTGTGTCAATTAGCTCAGATCAGACCAATTCTATTTGGTTTAGATTCAACATTAAGCTGTAGGTCCCTTAGTTGCCTTTTTAAGGAACAGTTGACCTTAGTTATTAAGAATGACTACACTTGGTTATCTACACTCATCATATTTATTTACCACTCATAATCACTCATATCTCCTCGATCGGCGTCTTTGCCAACATATTTATGAATAATATTATTTGTTATTAATAATAACCTGTATGATTTGGAAAAAAACATGAAAATATTTTAAGTAGATATCGCCTTTTTGGAACATTTCTCAATTTATTCTTGCTTCTCATCTTCTTGATCTTAATAGTAATCATAGCTAGTACAACAAAGCACTATTTCCCAAGTTAAAGCTCAGACAAAACTACTCCAGAAACTTAATGACTAAATAGAGGTGGAGGGGTCTCTGATCACTGGAACTGTGAGCTAGAAACCTGGACCCAAACAAAGTTTTCACAGTCAAAACATCAACAAAATAGAGAAGATCAGTTTGTTCTCATTTTTCCATCATCTATTTCCTCTTCCTCCACTTGTCTTTTATTTATTCCTCTTTTCTTCGTATCCTTTCACACTTGGTCCACTCTCATTCCTCTCATTCTTCCTCTTAGTCTTCTTCCTCTTCTTCCAGAGCTATCTTCGGCAATCTATTGTTTTCCAGCCTCTTCACATGCACCATCTACTTTTATCCTTCTTTAGCTCTTGTAACAGTATCACTTTCAACCTTCCTCTGGTTATTTTGTTCATTATTTTCACCTTACTGTATATTTTGTGGAATTCAATTGTGCATCCATCTATTATTCTCATCTGGTACATGCCATATACAAATAAAATAAACAAACATAATATTTTCAAACCATTTCAATTTCTGGTAAGTTCAAGAACGAAATTATAATTTAAAATGTATAGTTTTAGTACATATGATATGTTCTTAATAGGTATATTATTCCATACAATCAATTATGTAAATTTACTATGAAATCAATCTTAGTTATGTACACAGAAACCCATTACACTTACTGTACATAATAAACAATGTTAATAGTATGCACAACAACATTGGAAGCTAATAGGGATAGAGTTAATTAATATGAGGTCGTACAGTACCCAAGGGTCAACACAATTGTTCCAAGCTGACACTCCATCCAATGTAACTGAGTCCCGTTTTCTCTATTAGTTATTAAATATTGGGTAATAAATCAGTTTATGGCTAATGTAAGAATTTGTAACAGTTGTTATTTTAAATTAAAATATTACTTTTTTCTAAATAAGGTTATTGTTAAAGTTTGTGTGAATATTGTAAGAACAGTTTTTCGCATGGGACTGTCAGCATTTTACCCCAATCCCAGTATTAAAATTTTATACAAAAAATAGAATTTTGAGATATTTGTTAAGCAACATTTTTGGCTAAAAAAGCCTTTACTTCTAATGCAAATTTGTACTAAAAAAATGACGTATAGAAGGTGATAAAATATAAGTCATAATGGATAGAGTGAAAGAATTTTATTTCAGTAGTATAGATTTTTATTTTTAAGTATTACAAAATGTTACAAATGCAAAGCTTGGCAAAGCTTGTCGGCAAGGACCACAATATAGAACGTATCATTACACAGTATTAAAAAAGTATACAATATATAGTTGGTTTAAAGAAGGCATTTATTCACTATCTTATATATAGGCAACTTTACGAATTTGCCACTTATTTGCATTAGAAGCAAGCTTCATATGAAAGTAATCTAAACAAGAATGAAACAACAACAGTAAAAATATAAACAAAAACAAATAAACAAACAATAAAACATAAATAACAATAAAAAATAAATAAACAATAACAACCCGTGTGACACTAGAATATGCAATAAATTATAAAAATATACAATTGTAGATAGATAGATAAAATGAATATCCTAATATCACACTGTTATCATGGTTTCCATATGGTGATAAGAACATTCAGAAAAACAATATGGTTTGTTTTCTCATCTACTTATTTATGAATAAATCTAGGGCTACTTTAGTTATAGACTTCATTGCTTGATAACATAATATTCAGCATTAAGAATATACAATAAGAAGAGAATACACTCAAAACAAACAAACAGTACAAAACATGATTGTTGTTGAATTTACTTAATGCTAATATAGTAGTCTAATACAGCTTTTTTATACACGGTTGGGTAAAAGTCTGGAATATATTTATTATTTTCAAAACCATTGAAATAAATCTAATGAAACTTTGCAGTTATGTACATGTCCCTATACTAAACATTTAGACATGTTTTTACTTTTTTTCGCATAGCCAGATGATGGCCCATGAAGGAAGTCTTAAAAATTTTAAATGTAAGCCTACCTAGAGTTATACCTCATTTTAAAGGTCTTTGTTTGTAAAACACAAGAGTGCAAACCTGAGGTCAAAAGAATGACCCAGTCAGAAAATACAGTGTCTTAAAGAATTTAATATCATATAACTAACACTGCTTCAGACAAAGGTAAAATAGTTATTATATATTGCTGCGTAGAGCTATAATTTATCTAACTGAATATGAGAAATTAAATTTCACAAAAAATAAGTAACAAATTATTATAATAACATTGTTAAACTCTTTTTAGATAAACCTACTGTCAAAAGTGTTTATATACATTTTTCTTATTTTTATCTAACCAATGGAAAATTTGTTCTCATTTTATCTCATTTTTTGTGCAAGGTGATACTACTACGTAACATCCATAATGTCTATAAAGTTTGGCACAAAACAAGTGAACAAGTGAAGGTAAATTTATTACCACAGAGGTACAAAGTGTACAAAATATTATGATGAGTAAAGCCTAATCGTTATACACTAATAATATTTATTTAATTTCTGTATTTATGTTTTAAGGTTTTATAATTATTTAATTATGAAACCTAAAATAAATAATGATAATAAGAACAAATAATAATTTTAAAACACAGAGCTTACACAGTGTAATGTTACAGTTAATATTAGAATAATTTAGAAAATCTGGTTGTGTTTGTCAGTTTTTGTAGAGAATCTACCTACATTTATGGGTTAATTTGATAGAATCACCTTGATAGGTCTAGTTTACTAAACTGAAAAATGTATTGACCCACTCACCTACTCATACACTACAATAATATTGACCCACCCACCCACCCATACACTACAATAACATTGACCCACCTACCCACTCATACACTACAATAACATTGACCCACCCCCCTCATACACTACAATAACATTGACCCACCCTCCCGCTCATACAATACAATATTCACCCTCCCGCCTGTCCACGTACACAATGGTATCGAACTACCCATATAAGTACAGTGTTACTACCCACCCACCCGCTCATACACTACAATAACATTGACCCACCTGCCCACCCATACACTGCAGTGCTATTCACCCTCCTGCCTGTCCACCTGCACAATGGTATTGAACCACCCATATAAGTACAGTGGTACTGACCCACCCACCCACCCGCTCATACACTACAATAACATTGACCCACCTGTCCGCCCATACACTGCAGTGCTATTCACCCTCCTGCCTGTCCACCTGCACAATGGTATTGAACCACCCATATAAGTATGGGCCGTAGAACGTTTGGCACACATTTTTGGCCGATTTGGAATGGCACGTTTGGCACAGTCATTAGAGGGGATTAAGAAGGGTCAACCTGTAAGTTTCAGAAAGGCACGATTGGCACACACCGCCCGGCCAGGTAGTAGCAGCCAGGTGGCCAGAATGCGGGAAAATGGGAACTTTTTTGCCCCCGCAAATTCCCTGCTGTGGTGCTTATTGAAGTAAGCAACTAACCTAACCTAACCTAACCTAACCTGCGGTAGATCACAGCTGCTACCCAGGTAGATCACGGATGCTACCCGAGTAGATCACGGCTGCTACCCAAGTAGATCACGGATGCTACCCAATTGGAACACGGATGCTACCCAAATAGATCATGATCTAACCTAACCTAACCTAACCTAGTGAGGTTTAAATTTAAAAATTTGTTATATCACGGGCAAATGACTGCCACGCAGAGTTGACGGGAATAATACAATTCCCGTTTTCCCTCGTTCGATGGCGTCTACCTGGTCGAGCGACTGTGCCAATCCTGCCTTTTCCAAGCAGGTGAGTTGACCCTACTTATTCCGCTCTAATGATTGTGCCAAAACTGCCATGGGCAGAAGGTCCAAAAATGTGTGCCAAACGTCCGATCCCCAAGTACAGTGGTACTGACCCACCCACCCACCCGCTCATACACTACAATAACATTGACCCACCTGTCCGCCCATACACTGCAGTGGTATTCACCCTCCTGCCTGTCCACATGCACAATGGTAATGAACCACCCATATAAGTACAGTGGTACTGACCCACCCACCCACCCGCTCATACACTACAATAACATTGACCCACCTGCCCACCCATACACTGCAGTGGTATTCACCCTCCTGCCTGTCCACTTGCACAATGGTATTGAACCACCCATATAAGTATAGGGCCGTAGAACGTTTGGCACACATTTTTGGCCGATTTGGAATGGCACGTTTGGCACAGTCATTAGAGGGGATTAAGAAGGGTCAACCTGTAAGTTTCAGAAAGGCACGATTGGCACACACCGCCCGGCCAGGTAGTAGCAGCCAGGTGGCCAGAATGCGGGAAAATGGGAACTTTTTTGCCCCCGCAAATTCCCTGCTGTGGTGCTTATTGAAGTAAGCAACTAACCTAACCTAACCTAACCTAACCTAACCTGCGGTAGATCACAGCTGCTACCCAGGTAGATCACGGATGCTACCCGAGTAGATCACGGCTGCTACCCAAGTAGATCACGGATGCTACCCAATTGGAACACGGATGCTACCCAAATAGATCATGATCTAACCTAACCTAACCTAACCTAGTGAGGTTTAAATTTAAAAATTTGTTATATCACGGGCAAATGACTGCCACGCAGAGTTGACGGGAATAATACAATTCCCGTTTTCCCTCGTTCGATGGCGTCTACCTGGTCGAGCGACTGTGCCAATCCTGCCTTTTCCAAGCAGGTGAGTTGACCCTACTTATTCCGCTCTAATGATTGTGCCAAAACTGCCATGGGCAGAAGGTCCAAAAATGTGTGCCAAACGTCCGATCCCCAAGTATAGTGTTACTGACTCACCCACCCACTCATGCATTACAAAAACATTGACCAACCTGCCCGCCCATACACTGCAGTGGTATTCACCCTCCTGCCTGTCCACATGCACAATGGTATTGAACCACCCATACAAGTACAGTGGTACTGACCATCCTCCTACCCATAGTGAGTAAGTCAGGGCTTTGTCTTTAATATGTAGATAAAAACATATTATAATACTTACCAATTATTGTTAGTACAATTATTTTTTAACTGTTTTCAAAAATATAATTATAAAATAAGAAATATTACCATAGATATAGAGATAGAATAGAGTGCAGATATATTATACAACTAATCAAACAACAATTTGATACAAGAATTAACCTACTTTGTACTATGGGTTGAAAGTGGTTCAATCAAGCAGTTGTAATAGGAATTCGAAATACAGTTTGGTCAATTCAGACATGTGTATAGCTAAAACACAATATTTAAAGTTATACTATTACAATTAAATATAATCATTGTCATGTAAATTGTTTTACACCTTCCTTGAGAGCTTATTAACACTGTTTACATGTTTGACCAAGTTACTAACAAATAACACAGTTTACTGACTAAGTCTCATGAAGGACTCAGTAGTATTAATAAAGTTACGTAACCAAGAGCATTAAACACAAGGATATTCAAATTTACATGGGTCAAAGTAAATTTAATTTTCACGTAAAAATTAAAATTAGGACAATCTAATTATGCCTTTTCATTGCTCCATAATTTTGAACTATTATTGTAAAGTAGTTGTCTTATGAACAAAGAATATAATACCTAGGTGTTATAGTTTGCAGATGTCAGGGCCAGGTTATCAGGACAAATGTATGCTAACAGTTCTTCTTCCTCAGATCTCAGGTCCTGGTTATCAGGAAAAATATTCATACGCTAACAATACTTTTTCCTCAGATTTCAGAGCCAGGCTATCAGGACAAATATTTATATGCTAACAATACTTCTTCCTCAGATCTCAGGTCCTGGTTATCAGGATAAATATTCCTATGCTAACAAAACTTCATCCTTGATATCATGCCAAGGTTATCTGGACAAATATTCATATGCTAGCAATACTTCTTTCTCAGATCTCAGGGCCAGGTTATCAGGACAAATATTCTTATGTTAACAATACTTCATCCTTGATATCATGCCAAGGTTATCTGGACAAATATTCATATGCTAGCAATACTTCTTTCTCAGATCTCAGGGTCAGGTTATCAGGACAAATATTCCTATGCTAACAATACTTCATCCTTGATATCATGCCAAGGTTATCTGGACAAATATTCATATGCTAACAATACTTCATCCTTGATATCATGCCAAGGTTATCTGGACAAATATTCCTATGTTAACAATACTTCATCCTTGATATCATACCAAGGTTATCTGGACAAATATTAATATGCTAACAATGCTTAATAAGTACAGTTTGGTCAATTACATAGTTACTTTTCAATTTAGGAAATTATGTGTCAGTAGAGATAAACAAAATTAATACAATCTATTTTCTAGAATGTCTATATATAATGGTGATTGATAATTGTAAACCAGTATACCATGTTCAGAGGAACTTTTTCTTATGAATTCCTTTGATGAGGATGGTGAACGAAGTATACCACCATGTTTATGACTTTTTTGTTCGTAAACTATCAATATCTTGTGCAACTTTTCATTTGTTTTTTATTTTTCTAATGAGCCATTCAAAAGTATAAATTGATATTATTAATTATATTTGTTAAGTTTGAATTATATTTTTTTAATGGTGATTAATGAATACTTGGACTACATGCAAGAAAACTAAGGAGAAAAATATGTTTTTTTAATAATAAATATATGGTTGTTTTTACTCATTGAATTGCTTATCTGGAGCATTGTTATTAAACCCCAATCCATCTGTAATATAAATTAGAGTCAGGTTGTTTGTCAATTATAGTGACATTGAGTACTTGTTGTAAGGCTAGAATATTATTTAAATTTGTTCAAAACAATTCGGAGTCTCCACCTTGACGTTTAGAAATAACTCTTATTTCGAGGTATTAATAGATGACACATATTTTTGTATGTACATAGTAAAATATGTACATATTTTAAAATACTGCATCGGGGGTCACAGTGATAACATACCAGTCCAGAGTACGCGAATTCTCGGTCAAACACCGGATTTGGCCCCCCTCCCCAGTAAGCCGGATATAGTTCTGACCCCCTCACACTCTACACGTGTGAAGGACTCACGTACACGAGGATCACTTCTCTCTAGGTCACAGTGATAACGGGCTGATCAAGAGATGCGCTCGAATATTTCTTCAAACGCCAGATTTGTCCCCTCTAAGCCATATATAGCTCTGAATCCCTCAGACTCCATACGTGTGAAGGACTTAAGCACACGAGAACCTCTTTTCTCTAGGTCATAGTGATAACAAGCTAATCTAGGGGTAAGCGAATAATCCATCAAACGTCGAATGTGGCCCCCTTCACCTTTCTAAGTCGCATAAAGCTCTAACCCCCTCAAACTCCATACGTGTGATGGACTCACGTACAGTACGAGAGGGCTTCTTCGCTTTAGACACTCGTGATGGCAGGTCAGTTGACCGGTACGCGAACACTCCGTTAAACACCGGATTTGGTCCTCTATCCCCTCTAACCAGGATGTAGCTCTAACCCTCTCGCACTACACACGTGTGAAGAACTCATGCACACAAGTACCTTTCCTATCTAGGTCGCAGAGATAACATACAGGTTGATGTGTTCGCGAATACTCCTTAAACGCCAGAGTTGGCTCCCCTCTCCCCTTTAGACCGGATATAGCTTTGCCCCCCTCAAACTCTACACGTGTCATGGACTCACGCACGTGAAGGCTTTTTCTTTTCAGGTCACAATGATAACAGACCAGTCCAGAGTACGCGAATACTCTGTCAAACGCCTAATTTGGCCCCCCTTCTCCCCTCTAAGCAGGATATAGCCTTGTCCCTCTCGCACTTCTTGCGTGTGATCCACTAAATCACAAGAGGGCTTTTTCTCTCTAGGTCACAGTGATAACAGGCAGGCCGAGTTTCGCGAATACTCCGTCATCCTCCAGATTTGGCACCCCTCCCCCCTTTAAGTCGGATATAGCTTTTTTCCTCTTCGCACTAATGAACTCACGCAACCGATACCTTCTCTCTGGGTCACGATGTTTGTAGGGCACCCATGATGTTAGTATGACTTGCCACAGTCAAAATGACATAGTACTGTTTTCGTGTTGTAGTAAAATTCTTTGTTTAACGTTAGAGAAGGATTTTACGATCAACAGTAGACATAAAATATCTCATTACGGTTCTGAGGATAAACCATGGTCACCACCATTGGTATTGCTGTATAAGGTCAATTGACCAGCTTTAAGCATGACCCTGACGCCTTTATTGGTCTTTGTATTTACAATTGTTGTTATTATTGTATTTACAACTGTACAGTTAATGAACAATTGTTAATGAAGTTATGTCAGAGGTCGTTTTTCCAAAAAACTATTTTTTTCTATAGTTTACATTATTCTGACTTTTATGGACAGTAAAAAAACACCAACACTACGTGGTTCGGATTCCACCTAAAGCTGTAGGTCATTAGTTGCCCTTGCTATCGGGCTATTACAACATTACTACTCGATGGAAAAAATATATCGCCATATTGAAAAAAAAACTATTTTGACAATAAACAAACGATGAAATGATTTAAGCTTGTTCAATCACAGCTTGTTGCTACAAAAAATTAACGACGTTGGTGTTCGGGGAGTGGCTTTGGACTGGGTGATTTCATACCTGCAAGAGAGGAGGCAGTTTGTGGCGATAAGTGCGGTGGATGAGGCTGGGCAAGTGCGTCACTACTCCTTTGAGACCTCCATCGTGAGGGGTGTACCACAAGGCTCCGTGCTGGGTCCAGTACTATTTCTTTTATTTATAAATAATCTTCCTGTATCCTCTTCAGCCACTAAACTGTCACTCTTCGCTGTTTAGTAGTTTCAAATCAAACCTCTGATTTGAAGAAACGCGCATAAACGTACAATGGTACTATTTAGATGCGTTGACTATTGGCAGATTATGGACAATAGTACAACAATATTGTTCTAGGAAAATGTAAAATGTCTTAAATCTCCTAAGTTTAGAATCAATGCTACAGCTTTCCTGTATTCATTAATGAAACATACGAAATCAATGTAAATTGAGCAATTTTTATGTGATATTATTACGCTCCAATAATAATAAATTTTATTTTAGATTAGTGTTAAAAGCAATGAACGCGAATTAATTGTTAGTATGTAAATTAATTTCATCAAAATGAAAGTAAGATAAGTATAAACTTACCTGTATTGGGTATAATTATAAAAGATGAAACTTATTAATACCGGCTAAAAAAATGTACATTGACCCAACTGTTAGATAAAATATTTTACGCTTTAGAAATGACTTTGCAGTAGATTTCATACCCAAACTGCCTGCCTATTTTAAACGCGGATCTGGATTCAACCATTCGTCTGTTAATAAGCATAATAAATACAATTACCCAAGATTTAATATATTTATCTAAACGTTTATTTTGCCTCCAATCCCAATAAACTACTCTAAAGTATGGTATATTATATAGGACTTTCACTATTAATGCAAATATTACGAATTTCTACAATCAATTAACCTAATTTCGGTGTTTTTCTGTTCCTTTCGTCGTGTTTAGTCGAATCCATGTTAAAAATTGATTTTTGATTAAGCTTGAGTAACAATATATTGTTGCCTCAGCGAATGAAGGTTGAGAGGAAGCCGTTGCAGACCGTGAGTCGAAGACCGAGGACACTTTTGACGAAGGCCGACACAAATTAATTACGATTTGGCCGCCGTTGTAAAAGCACGCAGCACACAGTCTGAACGTGTAGGCTATCCACGCCTAGACCTTGCCGCATAGTTTTGGTTCATTACAAATTATTCACGTCTTATTATTACGTTAGTTTCTGTTATTTAAAATAATGTTTATGTTTGATTTAAATTTGTTTTAATGTAGTAAATATTCCATTTTTACTTGTCTACAACAACGTAAGCCTCCCTCGGTCAGTGTTATTTTAGATTGTTCATATTATTATATACTTGTATGGTGGTAGTCGCCCACTCACCCATACACTACGGTAGTAAACTCACCCACCAATACACTATGGTGATACTCGCCTACCCACTCACCCGTACACGCACGGTAGTACTGACCACCCACCCATCCATACTCGTACACAGCCGGTGATACTGGCCAAACCGCCCACCCATACAAGTGGTACTGACCCACCCACCCAAGATCTACGGTTGTTTAATGATTCAGAAATAGTGTCTTAATTTGAATATTAATAAGTTGTAAAAATTACAAAATGTTATTATCACACAAAATAAATTTATAATAATATTAGTTCGAAAAAGTAAAAATATTATGGTGATCGATTTTGAGAAATCACATTTACTACTGGCACCATCTTCAGACCAGAGGGATTCACAAAGGAATAATTGTAGTCTGCTGCATATAGCTTTTTTTATTATTGTTAAATATATGCTATCCTTGTTCATTTATATATACTTTCTTCCGGATCCCTCTGTTCTGAAGATTATAAACGTGGTTTCCTGAACTTGATGACCATAGTATTTGTATCTTTTTATGATCTTAATAATGTATAATATTTGTGTTCTGTTACGATCCCTTTACTTATGTGAGAAAGTTAGTATACTATTTACTTCTCTACCACTAAACCACACAAATAATGTATACATTTGAATGTAATAACTTCAAAAGTAAATATAAACAATTAATTAAAAAAACTATAATATCTTAAACATAGTATTTTACATGGTATAGTATAAGTAATTACCATTCCTTGGACTAGTTAAGTAATGTGTTTAAGTATTTTAAATTCTAGATACATAAAATCTGCTACGAAAACACTATTATTTGATAAATGTTATTTATTGAATTCTTTATTTTCTGTTGCTAAGATATTTATAACTTTGGAAAAAAGATAAAATTATATTCTAATGGAAATAACATTATTTTAGTTTCTTGTAACAGCGGTTCTGTTAAAAAAAGGGGGACGTAAATGCTTGTTAGCCCTCTTTTTGAGTAATTTCTTGTGTCTACAATCAAGTGAATTATTTACTTTCTACTGGTTATTTTAATTGTGCTACTATCACATATACAAATATTTCTATATGATTTATTTTATGTGTGAGATTATTTATTTGTGTTGTGGATAGTACTGTTAGAAATAGTAAAAAATTATTAATCTGTTTACTATTATTGTATCAGTTTCTAATTGTATTTTGCAATTATTTAAATAACTAAAAACATTTTCTTGATTCAAGTTGTGTTAGTTGGAGCAAAGTGCGACAAATTCTGTTATGATAGTGTCAGTTCAAAGGCTGCTTACAATCTGTGTAAACACTCCTGGGAACTCTAGTTTGTCTCTGTTGAGTTTGTCTCTGGTCAGGGCTTGAAGGCTGTCAGGACTAAGTAGGAAGCTTGTCACTTTGCTAAAAATTAGTCCAATATCACGTGTTCGTATTTAATTATAAGCTGTAAGTCACTCGGACTCACTCGATGATAATAGACAATCTTAGCGGACATTTGATAACGGACTATTATAGGTCATCTACAATCATTTTTAACTCATTCACAACTTTTATTTTCCCAAACACCTACGATTGGTGTCTTAGTGAATAAACAATCGCTACCAGTGAATAAAGTATAAAAACATTTCCTAAATTTAGGTACCTCTTAAATATTGTATTTGGATGTGTGGATTTTATTACCATCTAAGATATTTTTTGCTTTATACTCAAACATTTTCTCTTAAAATCTTAAGAAACTATCTTTTACTGGAAGTAATTAAAACTCCAGAATAGACAAAACATCACCATATACAAGTCTAGAAAAACTAAACCCAAAAAATGTTCTGTTAAAAATGTTCTCATAACATGGTATGCACATTTGTTGTGGTAAGATGTTAAAAAATTAGGATAGAATGTGTAGCGATATTTAATCCTAAACTAACCTATATTTGCCTAATCTAACCTGACCTGATAAAATCTGTAACTGAGGATTCCAGTGCTAAGTTACAGTATTGTAATTTGTTGTTCACTAAAACTAGTAATGATTTAAAAAATCCAAACTACAACATAGAAAACTATATATTTCACTGTTCATTATTTTCAACCAATTCTATTTATGATACAAAGTTATCTAAATACAAAGTTATGATCAAAGTTTTTTCTTCAGACTCTGATGGTTACAGGGAACCTACTTGGACACCATTCAGCCGATTGACTATGCCAGGGGTGGCTACAAGAGACGGCCAGAGATTGGACAAAGGATCCGCCTCAGTCAGGGGGACATCGCCCAGACCAACCTCCTTTACAAATGTTACCGTAGGTATTTAAGAAGCGATAGTTAAGACTTATAGTAACTACAAGTCAGTCACAAATCTGTATTTTTATATTTTATTAAATCTAACATTGAAAATGCAAAAATGGTGTTGGATATGTCTCTTCAGTTGCATACAGATATGTATTCTGGAAATATACCATTAATATTTATTTTAGACCTACTGATTAAAAGTGAATAAATATGTCACTTTAGCCTCCAATCCTCTTCCTGGTGTTGATTATGGAACTACTTTCAACTCTGTCAAGTAACAGAAGATCAGATGTCGTCTGTCCGTCCACTCCCAAACCATAGTGTAATTTGAACAGTCATGGCCGTTGGCTTTCTCTTCCTGGCTTGGCCACCGGGCAGCACGTTTATCAGACAATGTTTACATATGTATTTCAAATTTTAACATGCTTTATATGAGAAGTCTAACTAGATTAGATTGTTTCCAAATGGTTTTGGTTAGTTTAAAAAAAATCAAATAATTTGAATCCATATCCATAGTTTGAGTTTTAGGTCTGCAACACATGACTGATCTAGTAGCTGCACATTCCCACACCGGTGCGATAGCAACTCGATAGTCCATTCCTTAAGAGGAAGGTTCATTCCACCAGTGACAGTCGTAGCGTCTTCCAGAAACCGTTTATATCATCACACATATGAAAAGAATAAACAGAATTCATCATTCAACAGAAATAATATTCAAATACACTGAGATTTAATTAAATTAATCATGGGGAAAAGAGTTAATGATATCAAAACCAATTCATCACATCACATTTTTGCAGTGTCATTATTTTACTAAAATATTGTAGAACATTTATTTACTCTCATTCAATTAATTAATGATCTGATAATACCTTATCATCAGCTATACGGCTAATTAATTAATTTATAAAGCCCATATTTCAATTCATAATATAAGATTGTATTAAAATAAAAAATGCTTACTTGAACTAAAACCGAATCATCAAATACTTTTGCTTACTTATTACTTTAAATAAATCTTTATTTGTTAGTAAAGAAAGCTTCATTTGGACTCTATAATATTCTTATTATTATTTTTATTTGTTAACTAAAAGTAGAGGCCATCTCCTTTTTACCTTACTCTGTCTATTCCTTATAGACTACTGATCTGTGCAAGGAACTTAACTGATACTTTCTATCTTTGTTTCAAGTAATTAATTAATACAGGGTGAATGGTACGTAGTGTTTAAAAATTTAAGAGCTTAAACTACATGCTTGGGGCTACTTAAAAAGGCAAATTTCAGTTTTATATGCCAAATGGTTAGTTTGGTATGTTCAAATTAAAATTTTTTTTAAATCGTGGACCTAACCATAAAAAAGCTTTATTACTTACCGTACTCATCATATTTTTTAAACTATAACACCATTTTTGAAATACAAGGGTGTTTCGGGATAAGTGTAAACAACTTAACCAGGAGATTCCTTACATCGAAACAACAAAAAAATATAATATTAACATGGGTCCGTAAACCAGTCGTTCTCGAGTTACAGCCAAAAAATGATTTTTTCTATTTTAAGTGTAGTTATTGCACTTTTGGGCCTCTAGATTGAAAATTTGTAAAGATAGTTTGTTATAATGTTCACAGTTAGATAGATTATGAAATTTCAAAGAGATATCATTGATGTTTTGTACTGTAATGTTAAGTGTCGCTGAGAAAAAAATAGTTCAAAAATAAAATTTTTCCAAAAATTCAAGGCCTCAAAAATGATTTTTGTTTTTGATTAGCTATTATATCATAACCGTTTGAGTATTTGGGCTGCAACTTTCCCAAAAGCTGTAGAATTTTATGGAGAACAAAATAATAACAATTTATGTATGCGTTAAAAAATAATATTTATGTAAAAACCCAAAATATTGTAAGATAACAAAATTTAGAAAGGAACACATCAATTATCCAGCCAGTCAATCAAATCCATAAAACCAAAGGAAATCTTTCAGCTGAAATTTTTTTTATAAATCTTCAAAAAAATTTAAAATTTACAAGATCCTAAATCCTTTAACATTCCAACACAGGACCCCACTGAGGCAATGTTTTAAAAAACGGCCTTTTCCTACACAGGATGGCTACACAAAAAAAAAAACAACAATAACAAAAAAATAAACATTGTCAACTAACAGTTTGAAAACAAAAAATACCAAAATGTTATTATGCGTTTTTTTTTAAAACAAATACTGTAATCTTCTTAAGACATAAACTAATTTAGTACTTATCGGACGAATACACGAGAATTGGGTTTATTTTAATTTAACCTCATTCAATACTTATATCATCGTTCTGTCTTGTATGTTGTTGTTTTCATTGGTGAGTTGGCAGCACTATTTCCGTAAGCCACATCTATTTAATTTCATTGTTGAGAAATAATGTGGTTTCCTGTCCATTAAAATAAGTTTCCTCTCAGTAAGTGCTGGTGGTTTTAACTCCAAAGTGAAAATGTATTCAAACAGTGAGTATACTGATATGCATTTTGTCTATGGGTATTGCAATGTGAATGCAAAGGCAGCTTCGGCTGAGTACAGGAGAAGATTTCCAAACAGAAATATTCCAAACCCGAGAGTTTTTACCAACCTGCACAACCGACTGAAAGAGACAGGATCGGTTAGTAGGAGAAAGCGAGAGGGATTCGATCAAGTTGATGTGCATACTGAAGAAAATATTATTGAAGCAGTGCAGCAAAGTCCAGGTACGAGTGTTAGGAGACTATCAAACCAACATTTAGTGTCTCCAACAAAGGTTTGGAGAGTTCTGAAGAAGGAAAAAATGCACCCCTATCACTTTCAAAAAGTGCAAGCCCTTCACCCTGGGGACAACGATGCTAGGCTGGCATTTTGCAATTGGGTAGTGGCTAACCGGAGGCAAATGATGAAGCCCAGTTCTCGAGAAATGGAATAAATAACTTAAGAAACCTACACAACTGGGCTACAGAAAATCCCCATAAATTAATAGAAAATCATTTCCAACAAAGGTTTTCTGTAAATTTGTGGTGTGGCCTTGTTAATGATAAGCTGATTGGACCTTTTATCATCGAGGGGAATCTAAACAGAGCCACTTATCATGCATTCCTGCTCAATGAGTTACAAAGACTCCTAAAGGAAGTCCCTCTTGGAACCATAGTAAATCTCTGGTTTCAACACGACGGTGCACCGCCTCACTCTTCAAGAGAAGTTGTAGAACTACTGCGTCAGAAATTTGGGTAAAGGGTAATAGCTAACAACGGTCCAGTACATTGGCCCGCAAGGTCTCCTGACCTTACACCCATGGACTATTTTTTATGGGGATGGATGGAATCACAAGTCTACACAACAAAGCCTAGAACAAGAGAAGAATTATTGCAAAGGATAATGAATGTAGCTGAGTCCATCAAGAACAACCCAGCAGTCGTCCGAGCGGCAACAAACTCATTGATTTCACGAGCAAGATTGTGCAGGCAGAAAGATGGTGGTCACTTTGAAAATTTCTTGTAAAGTGCACCCATGGTACCCTCGTTGTTTTGTAAATAACAGTATTATTTCACTCTAGATCTTTAATTTTTATGTGTATTTTCACAAAACATTGTGATTTGTAATTTGTAAATGATTTAAATTTTTGTTTAATAAATCTTTAAGTAAAATTTAATACTACCTTATTTTTACATTATAATTAGTGGCCTCTCTTCCACATTTATAAAAAAAGAAGATGAATTTTCTTTATCTTGAGATCAGCTTTATTATTTTATTATCTTTACAAATTTTCAATCTAGAGGTCCAAAAGTGCAATAACTACACTTAAAATTGAAAAAAATCAATTTTTGGCTGTAACTTGAGAACGACTGGTTTACGGACCCATGTTCATATAAGATTTTTTTCTGGTTTCGATGTAAGGAATCTCCTGGTTAAGTTGTTTACACTTATGCCGAAACACCCTGTATACATTAAATTTTCAACAAGAATAATGAGCTAGTAAGATGCGTAGATTAAGGTTAAAATTATGTGTTAAAGTAAAAAAGTCATATTTTTGTAAAATTTAAAACAATGTTTTATGCGTAGCTACTAAATTATGGTAACGGATATAATGTGTCAAACTATACAGAAAACTGCTTAATTTAATGTTCTTTTCAATGGTATAATTGTGATTTTAATTATTTTGTTTTGTCATCGAAAACGTTAGGTGAAACTGAATTAAAACACAGTTTGCAGAAAACTTGAAGCTTTGACTATTTATTACAAGAAAGATTATAATACTTTGATTTGACATAATATTAAGACATACTAATTAAATTCGTAAAAATAATTTTAAAAAGGTCAACTTAAAAGAATAAGATTTACAAATGTTGTTCAAACTGCCTTCCTCCATTTCTGATGCAGGCCCGTGCTCTCTTGCGCATTTGTTGAACTGTCACTTTTGTAGAGGCTTCTTGGCGCACTACTTCAGCAGCCGCAGTTATTCTCTTCCTCAGTTCTTGTTCTGTGTTGATAGGTGCAGAATAGACTTTTTGTTTCATCTATCCCCAAACACAGGAATCCATGGGACTAAGGTCCGGCGATCTAGCTGGCCACGGTACGGTCCCACCCCGTCCAATCCATGTAGGATAATTGAGCGTCAACCAGTGACTCACTTCTGCGGTGAAATGCGGTGTAGCTCCATCTTGTTGGAAAATGAGACTGTCTCTTTTTTTCTTGGTTGAGATGGTCTAGCAGCAAAGGGAGACTGTGCTGTAGAAAGTCCAAAAAGCGTTTTCCGTTAAGGTTTCCCTCGAAAAAATGTGGGCCAATAAGCGTTTCACCTACTACCCCAACCCATACCATAATGTGAAATCTCCTTTGAAAAGATCGCTCTTTGGTTGCTCTTGGGTTATCTTCCACCCACATGTGCATATTATGTTTATTAAAAATTCCTTATCTTGTAAATATGGCCTCATCTGTCCAAATGATCTTTTTGAAGAAATGATACTGCTCAATATCGCTATTGAGCAACCATCTACAGAACTGAACACGAGGAGCGAAGTCTTGAGCTTCAAGTGCTTGTTCAGGCGTGAAGTGGTATGGATGAAACTTGTTTCTATGAAGAATATCCAACACTTTCCACTGTGAAACATTTAGTTGAGCCGCAATTGCCCTACTACTACTCTCTGGGTTTTCTTGAAAGGTATTTAGAATCAATTCTTCAACACCTATATCATAATTAACTGTACCTACCTCAGAAGACTTTCTTTGAACTTTTCCACTTTCCACTAACCTCTGGTGAAGTCTAGTGAACACCTGTGGGCTGGGAGCTTTTCGATCTGGGTATCTTAAACTGTACCTACTCTCTTTGCGCAGCAAGTGCATTGTGTTGCAAAATCCATAAACAAAATGCATTTCTGCATATTCTCTTGTAGTGAACTCCATGATGCTACAGAACTGAATAAGTTATACACAGACCTTATCTAAAGAATAAACAGATAATGGATTCCAGTTTTCCTCGTGATAAGGTTGCTTTAAAAGAAACTAACTTTTGTTAAACTAAGCAGGTAGTGGAATTTCCTAGTCATTAAGGACAACAGACAAAACTATTGATAAGGTTGGGGTGTATGCTGGGTCTAAGAATTGTGGTAAAACCCCATTCGTCCCTGATTTACATGTGTTTTTATCACATAACGTTATTTGAATGTCCAGTCCTAGTTGCTGGCTAGTAAGATAGTCTTACAATTTTTTAACCACTCTGTGTTTCTTTATATTCAAATAATAATAACAAATGGATTATTGTACGATAATACAAACAAAAGCATATCACTGGTAAGAACATTAAATTATGCAGTTTTCTGAATAGCTTGAAACATTATATCCGTTACCATAATTTAGTAACTACACGTAAAAATTGTTTAAAATTTTACAAAAACATGATTTTTTTGCTTTAAAGCATAATTTTAAGTACCAACATTAATTAATGCAGGCTTCTAGCTCATTATTATTGTTAACAATTTAATGTAGATTTCAAAAATGGTGTCATAGTTTAAAAAATATGATCTTTTGAGTACGGTAAGTAATAAATCTTTTTTATGGTTAGGTCCATGATTTAAAAAGAAATCTTAATCTGAACATACCACACTAACCATTTGGCATATAAAACTGAAATATGTGTTTTTAAGTAGCCCCAAGCATGTAGTTTAAGCCCTTAAATTTTTAAACACCACGTACCATTCACCCTGTATATGTAAAAAAAAGGATTTTGAGTACTTTGACACAATTTCTAACAAATATTTACCAAGCAGATCAGCATAATGGCTCTACTGTATAGTTTGGGCTTGTAATAAGTGTCAATATATTGTCTATTCATTAATTCACAATTAAAAGTATATACCGAGTGTCAAAAAAGTCTAGGACAGGCTAAATATTTTTGAAAAGTTTTAAGATAGAGCTAAAACAATTATTGGTACAAGTTACTGGACATGAAAACTTATTTTAACACATAATTCAGTGTTAAAATTCTTAACCATACCAAAGGTCTTTATTAGTAAAACATCGTGCCGCAAATTAGACCTCAAATGTTAATCCTAAACAAAATGGTGGTACTCGAAAGTTTCAATACTGATCTTAGGAGCATGTTCAAGAATGTCTTGATTTTATTGTAACTATAACAATGAAGCTATGTTTAATGATGAAATATTATTTAACAATTGCTTTTATTATTCAAAGAATTTGCGTAAACAAATATTTAGTGCAACATGCATACAGTATGTTATAGCATTGTAATATATTATAGTGTATATATTAAAAAGTACGAGGAATTTTAAGGCTATTTTAGTACCATAGAACTTCTATTGGAATAGAATATGGTTCTATAATAGAAGGTCAATGTTAGTACTGCTTCCTGGTGGCCAAGTCGTCAACTACAACTTGATGTAGCTGTATACAGTACAAATCTGAGCAGAGTTACATCTGTCAGTTGTATTATAATTTAGTGAACTATGTTTTATTTCGGATATTAATTAATTATGATGGTTAACACTTTGAAGCCTTTTAAAATTGGTCGGTAGCGTAGTTGGTTCAATCCCAGCTTCATAAGCTAAAGGTTCTCAGTTCGATCCCAATCAGAGTCATAACACATTTTGAGAAGGATCAGCTGATAACCACCGGCTGTTCATTTGTCATTGGGCTATTAATTAATGACACTTTCTAAGGAATAGTCGGCCTTAGTTTGTAACAATGACTACATTCACTCATTTACACTCATCACACTCATTCGAAATCCATATTCGCCCATATCTTGACGATCGGCGTCTTATAAATAAATAAATAAATAAAAAATAAATTAAAAAAAACACCTTTTCAAGAATATATAGATATTATACATTCAAAAATACTGTAAAAGTGTAAAAATAGTGAAAAAACGGTGTAATATATACAAGGTGTCCCAAAAGTCGACATCCAAACTTCACAGGCTTGTTATATGGATCATTTCCAACAACAAATGTCCTTTATGTATTTATCGTATTGTTAATAGTTACCGAGATACTGACTTTTTAAATATTTTTTAAAATATGTGTATTGCAACAGAAAAGAATCATTTTTATGCAATAAATAATGCATGCAGGGCCTTAAAACTTTTACAATATAATTTTAATAAGTATATTTGCATAATTATACTGTTTTAAGGCATTTCGGGATGTTAAAAAACATAAATTAATAGTGTTTAAACTTTATTTTTTTAACTTAACATGAAGTTACTACTACATTCAAACGGTGACTGCAAATGTATTTTTACCTTAAGCTAATGCCCAAATATCTTAAAAACTTCCCTAATTATTGCAGAATTCAAAAGTACTAACACATTAATGAATTCGTTAGCTTCTTTTGAGAATTGGTGTATTTTTCTAAATAAGTACACGTTTTTGCGGGCTGGCCACTTGTCTACCTGCGGCGCTTCTTCGCAGAAGTTTTACACATGGACAGAGCTAACAAGTCATTTCAAAAAGGCCAGAGCAATAATGTAACTGCAATTTGTGCTGATGTTATAATTTTATTAAGTAAATAATTTTATAAATATTTAGTGTAATACAGTAACATTAAAGTTGATGAATTTTTAAGTAAAATTAATTGTTACAAGCAAACAAAGCAAAAAGGAAATAGATTAGATAACTTACAGTACCATTTTTTAAAAATATACCTATTACTATGTAAGTTCAAAATTCTGACCTTCTTTCCTGATACAAAGCTGACAATGACGACAATTTCTCCTTAGAAAATGAAAGGATTGTTCATTATTCTTAATTGTGTTGGTAAGTGTTATTCGTTTTCTTAGTTCATCTTGTGTATGGGAATCAGAAGGAATCACCAATTCCTTGTAGTATCCCCACAAAAATAAATCCTTGGAGTTTAGATCAGGTGATCTGGGCGGCCATTCTATGGTTCCTCGACTTCCAATCCAGCAATTTTTGAATTCGGCATTTAGATAGAGTCTAACTTCATGACAATAATGGGCTGGAGTGCCATCATATTAAAACAAATATTTTCACATATGCCAAATGTAACATCTTCAAGGATTTCTGTAAGTTTGTTTTGCAGAAAGTTAAAATAATTTGCTCGTACAAGAAAGTTAAAATAAATTCAGTCTACCTGGCAACTCAAATGGCCCAACTAATTTGCCTTTAACGATACCAGCCCACATGTTTATTCCAAACTAGTGCTGAAAGTGATCATTTCTTATTACTTTAGGGTTTTAATATGACCAATAATGTGTGTTGTGATCATTGTAAATTCTTATTCTGTCGACAAAACTTTCGTCAGTCCACAAAATGTTATTGAAAACCCCAGTATGAACTTAATTTCTTCCAAGCATCTCTCTACAAAAGCCCGCTCTTCTAGCATGATCTGTGGGTAGAAGAGATTGAACTCGCTGCATATGATAAGGATATAACTGGTAACTTTTAAGGCTCCGGTGAACTGATGAACTTGGTATGCCAGTCTGTCTGGATAAACCACTGTATGTGTATGGGTGCATGGGTGGGCCAATACCACCGTACGTGCATGGGTGGGCGGGTGGGTCAATACTACCATACGTGTATGGGTGGGCGGGTGGGTGGGGTCATCACCACTGTGTGTATGGGTGGAGTCTCCACCACTGTATGTGTATGGGTGGGTGTACGTGTATCTTCTCAACATTCACAACAGTATAGTTTGGAAGTAATCCTCAGTTTTGACTCAGTTTTTTTTACCTATGGAATGTCTGTCCAATACACTGGAAATTTATTTTCATGGCAGTAAGGTTGAGAGAGGGGATGGGTCACGTTGTTTGTGTGTTAGTGACTCTTTGCTACTCATAGCGACAGTTGTTTGAAATCTATAACTAAATTCCTTGGAGTGCTTGACTGGGCGCCTGGACGATCACCTTTATTTGGGATGAATTTGTCAAAACTGAATTTCTATCAAATTCAGTTTGTTTTAAAATCATGCTTTTCTATTTATGAGCTTTATTCTTCAATTTTTACAATCAGTAAAAAACAAGTTACAGATTTTGGTTCTTTAATTCATTCCAGATTGAGGGCTAAGTTTGCAATTGAACGGACAAGAATAATTGAGTGTAGAAAAATTGAATGATACGGCAGGGATCATTGTCATGTGATAGCTCAGCGACCTTGATCTGGTCTCAATAGATAACCCTTATCTGCCATAGAAATGGTGACAAAAGAATTGTTTGTAGGAACTACCTTCACTAACACAAAGAAATATGTTTGATTTTAATTGATTGTTTACAATGCCAATTTCCTATTAAAATAGCTAACTAATATTCTTGATCTTATTTTATATCTTTATTACCTAAACCTGGCCATGCTTTGCTGTGGCTTAGCCTTGATTTTATCTGAAATAAACAGTATAATATTAACACACAGTAGCGAAGCTTACTCTTTGAGAAAATTACCAACTGCTAGATACTAGCGATCCTAGTGGTCGTCTCGCAGAGCTAGGGCATGTCTCCACTAGATAGCATGGCAGATTACTTATGCTGCAATACAATTAATTGAGTGTAAATATTCAAATCGTTTGTTTGCTGTTTGTTTTCTAAACCACTGCTAGGATCGCTAGCATCGCTGGTTGGCAAGAAAATCGGCTGCGCTTTCCTACTGTGTGCTTATACGAGTGTGGTAACTTACAGTTGTTTTCATAAATAAACAATCAAATCATAACAGTAGTACACTTACAGAATATGCTTTAGATGTGATATGCACATAAATCAGCTGGTCATAGTAGTATTTTTTCAGCACTGACATTTATTTTCATTTGTGAAATAAAGGTAAGTTGTGAAATGCTTGAAATGCCCTATTCCCAATTACAATTTTAGGAACTAAATTTATAAAAACTCTTATTTATAAATACAGTGTTGTGTAAAATTTCAAGTAAATCGATTCACTATGTATAGAGTTTTGTGTTTATAAATATAAGGAAGTTTAATTTATATAAATATATAGGCCTAATTAATGTAATTATGTTGGCAACATACATACTTTTGCGCCAGAGCTGGACGAACATGTTCTAATTGTTATTTCAATATCAATGATACATCAAAAAGTGATAATACATTTTTTCTATGTATTTTTTGTAATTAAAGTTGATTACATTTACATAAAATTCATATTCAAATGTGCAAATAAGGCACCTTTGAAATTTAGATTTGGCCTTAGGAATATGAATGGATTTAGGATAAATTTAGATATGGCGTTGCATATGTTATTTCCAGTGGCAAAAATAGGGGCTGTAGCCCAGGGCGGCAGAATTTAGGGGGCGGCAAAGGAGTTGGAAGTTACCAGGCATGTAATGGTATTTTGAGAATATTTTAAAATTAAGGGCATCAATGTCAAGTACAAAGTACTGTTCTTTACAAAATATTATCAAGTTACGGCTGTCATCTAACTGTGTTACGAATGTATGTATAGAGCAAGAGCGGCAGAAGTTGTGTACTTTTGTTGATAAGCGGGTCCGGGGAAGAAGGGTAGAGGAAGACGTATGTATGTCTGATGTTCGTCGCCAACTCGCGCCCCTACCTCACCCCCACCCTGAAACGGCCTCGAGTCTGAGTGGGGGGGGGGGGGGACGGCAAATTGTGTCTAGCCCAGGGGCGGCAAATCTTCAAATACGCCTCTGGTTATTTCCAACATTTAACTAAATACTGTACTTAGGAAAAGTTAGGTAAATAATGTTATCCTAGATCCAATATAATCAGAAGCAGTTTGGTTTAGTGCTGGTAGTTGCCATTCATACATTTTTACTCACAGCTACTTTGCTGCCCTGTATTTTTTAAGTGAAAAATAGTTTTCAAATAATTGATGAGTACAAATCTACAAATATGTATTTTCATGAACTTTCTTGATTCCTCATCAATAATGCTTGGTTTGGCATATAAGAATAAAGACATGATTGCAATTTTTACTTTATATAGTAAGATAAAATAATGGTGAATAGATGCATGTAGAATCAGAATTAACATTTGTCATGAAAAGTCAAAGTGAAATAGATTAATGAATTCATGAAAAAGCTGCAATTTTTATGAGTCTGTTAAAAGTAGTTTTACCTATAATTTTCAAATGAAATCGTTTGATTTTATAAATTCTAATTTAGCCTACTCAGTATTAAAAGAATCTAACTAGTTCTTGTGATTATCTAAATGTTAGTTGATGAAGAAATCTTTCAGTTGATGTCTTTGAATGTGAGGTCTTATTTTGTTAGGTCTCTCTCCTCATGTGAAGATTGTGCCAGTGGCACTGACAATTTGTATTCTGTGTTGTGTCTTATTTGTTTTCTTGTGTATTGTGTTGTAGACTTGTCTTCTCAAGTAAGTTTGCTGGTGCCCTATTTATCCTATTTATGTCTTTTACATTAATAATCTATCTACAAAAACCATAAAATCTGACTGACTTCATTCACTCATTACCAACTTAAAGCATATTCAAGACAGGATTGCTAGAAGAGTGTAGTTCGATGAACCTCTAGTTCGATGAAAGCAAACCTTAAGTTCATGAGGTCAAGACAAAAATAACTGGGCTGTATGATTACGAAACTGGAAAAAAATGTATACAGGCTGTATTATATTTAATCTGAGTTCAGTTTTATGAATGTTGTCTAGGATTGTTTTAGACTCACCAACCTTGACAAGAAGTATCCTTATTAACAAACTTCTGATTTTTAGGATGTGGACGAACCTTCCAGGAGAACTCGGCAGTTATCACATCGCCTGATTATGAGCTGCAGCACTCTGGATTGTCAGAGGAGTCTCTGGGTCACCGCTGTGAGTGGCGTATAACTGCAACTCATGGAGAGACCATTGTGCTCAACATCACAGACCTGGACATCCGCAAGTCTGAGAACTGTCGGACTGACTACATAGAGATACGTGATGGCTACTGGCACAAATCTTCACTTCTGGGTGGGTATTATATTACACAACTATTTATAGCTGAACGTAAACTGATTCACTTTTAACTAGAATCTACAGTTTCCGGTGACAACCGCGTCAAGGTACTATCTACAATATTTACAAGATGACCAGACGTTTCGCCCATTCTGTGATGTGGCATCCTCAGTGGTTTCTTTTGTGTGAGTATATTCACAACTATTTATCACTAAACACAACATTGAATTTTTAATAAATAAAAAGCTAGAATACTACCCGGCTATAAACATGACCCACCAGTATGTTAGCAGAAATTTTAAAAGAATCTTAAACTCTTTCTAATTAATTTTGGCTACTGTACACATTTGAGCTCATTGGAAAGAGGGTTGGTTCAAAATGGAAATCAGTCTACAATAATCTATAGTTAATCTATTAATTTGTTTACATGCTGAGTGATTACATCATGAGCATATAGTAATCACTCAGCATGATGTGAAACTGAAAGCACAGCCATTTCAGGAAAACTAGGATTTTAACACAAAAACTCCAATAGTAGGTTATTCTTTTTACACTAAGGAATAGTCAGCCTTAGTTTGTAACAATGACTACATTTGCTCCTCTACACTCATTCGAAATCTGTACTCGCCCATATCTTGACAATCAGCGTCTTATGAATAGATAAAATAAATAAAAAATTGAATCAATTAAATGGATTGTGACAATAAAAGAATATATAAAAGCAGCAGGTATAACCCACTTACAGGTAAAAGTTTTTATTGAAAAGTTGGTCAGAGGGTGACGGGATAAAGAACCTGAACAACCTGGTCTAGTAAAAGAAAGGGAGCTCATTCCTAAAGAATTAAAGAAGTTTGGGCATGAAGAAAAGCCAACTTAACAAAACTGCGCTGATAATACTTTGCATGGCATAGCAACAATAAAATATTCAAAATCGGTTTGTGATTTGGTATAAAAGAGAGAATTTGACCTAGTTGATCAGAACCATTTGTTATGATGTTATAAATATAATTAAATACTAGTAAATCAATTCAGTACGGACTTTAATTTGTTAATTTAAAATCATTTGATAACTGATTTTGAAATTGTTTATTGAAAGAACTTTGTGGAGTACTCCTGGTGATATACTAATGATTTTTGATACTAATTACCACAACTTATGTTGGATTGAGAGTTTATTTAAATTTATATAAATTAGAAATGCACAATCTGTTCTTGTGATTGTGTTTTAAATTATTCTTAAGACATGGTTTTGAGTCACCCTCAACTTACCTATCACATATTTGTGAATATCTCCCTAACACACAACTGTATATTGAGACCTTAAATGAACAAGGGCAAAATACTGATATGGTTGCATATACTTCTTACAAGCTAAAACTTTCTTATGGTACATCTTATAATATAATAAAGTGAAGATATGTTTATCCCATGTTAAACTTTCAATTAAAGTGACGCTAAATTGATTCAAGTGGGAAACTTTTTCAATAGATAGCTATAGACTGTTTTCATTATTACATTCTACATTTAGGTATTTTATTTCTCCTAGAAAGTGAAAGATGTTTAAATAAAATGTACACACAGCATGTTCCAACAAATATTTACACTTATAACATTTAAGTAAATAAGGTTCAGTTAACCTAGAATTAATTAATCACTGTTTTTGAATTAATGACAACCAAGAGACTATACTAAACAAGGATGTGAAAGATATTGTCATAATATATGTATACTATGAATACACGCACAGTGGTATTGATCCGCCCGCCCCCCCCATACAAGTACAGTGGTGTTGACCCGCCCACTTACCCATACATGTACAGTGGATCATTTTTGAAAGATTTACTTCTATTTTACTAATAATATACAAACTCATACATTTCTGAAGTCCTCAATGATATGCTAAATTACTATTTGTTAGAGAATTCATTCCAATATTGGGAGCTTATGAAAATTATGATTTAGAATTTTCAAAAGCCACTAAATTATTTACTAGATTTTGCTCTTGAGCTAAATTTGCTTAGCTGTTTGTTAACTCATTCACTCATCTATCAAAATCCACCTCCAATAAATCATTAAAGAATATAAGAATAAAAAAATCTTTATAGTGAAAATTTTATACCACATTTAAGTATGTAGTTTAATGTTATTTTGTTCTAGGACGTTATTGTGGTAGTGGAAGGATCTACGAGCCCATAGTATCTGCAGGCAGCCGAATGCTCATCACATACATCACATCAGGCACGTCGGATCACAGGGGCTTCAAAGCCGTCTATGAAGGTAAACTATCCCTCTAAGTGATAACTATCACCTAAGGTTATATAATGTAGAAACTGGCGGCAACATCTATAATGTAGAAACACCTTCCTCAAATCTATATTGCATATGACTGGGCATTGGGATAAACCATGAATCTAATGTTCATAATGAAAATGTTGGGACGGGATCTGTCAATGGAATACAAAACTAAATGCACTTAAAAATATTATTTATTCTTAATACGCCAATCATCAAGATATAGGCGAATACTGATTCTTAGAGATTGTCATAATTAATAGCCTAATATTTGCTCATCTTTTATATGTTTTAATGATATAGTGTAGATTTGTGGTGTTTTTATATATTTGTTTAAGAAAATATATCTTTTAACTGTTTTTAATTTCTTACCCATTTATTAAAGCAACAACGTATATTTGAATTTTTCTCATAACTTCCTCATGAATTTTTGTAGTTCTAATCTAACAATCAAGTTGAGTTTTGATATATCTTAGATATAAATTTATAATCATGATAAGTAGGAAAAATTCTTATTTATCATGCAGTATATTTATATATGTGCTAAACAAAAGTGCTCAAAATTAGCAAAAACTAACTCTGAAGTTGTAAATAAAAGATAAATTAAAAACAAAGAAACTTTTATCTATGTAGCAATACCATTGGCTCCATATTAACAGTTTTATTTTCATTACTTAAGGAACGTAAAAGTTGACTGTTATATATTTGGTTTTGTTAGTAAAATGTGCCAATTATTCCATAATGTTTCTAATTTACTATCACCCCAACACATGGCCAGATTTACTATTTTGCTGCCTACAGGCTATCTTGATTTTGCCGCCTTTAGAACATTCCAATCTAATAAATAAACATATTCAAAACCATTATTTTGCCCAAGGGTACTTAACACACAGTAAAAGCACACAACACTTTCTGTGAGTGTGACGGTTTAATTCATTTGCCTGACAGTGGTAGGCTACCCTACTTGCCGCTACGCTCCAACGCCTGAAGTGCTAGTGGCAACACTTTTACGCATTGTATAGACATTCATGTTTTGAACTTTAATTTTGATGAAAGTTTTTTTTCCATTTTAATCAATTTAATTTTTCTATGTTAATATACAGTATTTTGCAGTGGATGGATGATATACCCATTAAAGGAGGGAAATAAATATTAGTATATATATGAAATTCATATTTTTTTAGATCGCTGCTGAAAAGTTTGTGTTAAAAATTGCCGCTTTTTAAAATCTGCCGCTTTGGGTATAGCCCGTCAAGTACCCCTGTAAATACAGCCCTGCTTCAACATGAATAAACCCAAGCAGAATATTGGTATTCAGATAATTGTTTCTTGTTACCAGCTGTCTGTGGTGGAGGGGAGATTCAGATAGATGAGGAGTGGCGATCACTGGAGTCACCCAACTATCCCGAGGACTATGAGCCTAACAAAGAGTGTGTGTGGATTCTGGCAGCCCCTCCTGACTACCAAGTGGCACTCAAGTTTCAATCATTCGAGGTGAGAGTCTAGTCCAGTAAAAATATCTTATTAACTCTTTAAAGGCCAGACATCCTCTTTATACTTCCATATTGCAATCAGTATGTCCTTTATATGAATAGTTTTTGTTGATTGATGTATGTCCTTTATTAATTATTTGAAAAATAGAAACACATGCCCTCCTTCTCTTACTACTTACATTGACTATAGAAACAAGAAGACTGTACGCTCATTCGGGTCCCATGAAGTCAGATGTCCTGTTAGGTGAAATAATGTCATGTTAGGTTTTCATAGGTAATGTCACAGTCTCCCTCCCTCTTCTTTCTCTTCATCCCTCACTCTGAATCTATTTAGCACATGCTGAAGTGACTAGTAGCAGAGTTAATAGTACACGAAACAATCATCCAAGCACTTATTTGGAACAAATCACCGTTAAATAACGGCACATGTGCACATATATAATAAATGCATTGGTCTGATTATTTATATTGTCAATGCTAATAGTAAAATATGCAAAGCAATTACTTACATGGTAAGTAACACTACTACTGGTATAAACACCAATCTCAGCAGCTTCCGTCCTTGACTATCACAGTTTGTTATGCTTATCAAACTGAGCCTCCGATCAGTCTCTATTGCAGTTGCAAGCAAAAATTTTATGGATATGGGGCCAGAACCCTCAAAGCTGCACTAGGCTATGATACAATGCTTTAGTAGAAAAGTTTTGCTATGTTGGACTTTGACAAAACCTTAAAAATAATAATATGATAAATCTAATACTTAGTTTATTACAACATGCAGGACCTATCTGAAATGTCAATTTTGAAGTTGAAAGAAATAATTGAATCTTATGTACAGTGTTTGTAAAAAGTTTAGAGATAGGTAAAAAAACTTTACATTTCAAAGTTCCCGGGAAAACATAATATATTACCTTACAAATGTGAAATGTGGTTTTACACTGTCATTTAGAAATCACAGGGACATTCTTTAGCCTTAATGTATGCTTAGTGAAGGTTTCAATCAGCTTGAAGCATTCTTTCTTATGATCTGCTGCCCGATCTGGGTGATTATGGATCACAGGTCCATGTTATTGGGTAGCTTTTGATCACCAAATTGGCACCATCATATTTTAAACGTTCTTTAAAAGGTGGGCTACCGAAACACATGATCTCTCTGTCTTTATCTCCCTTAATATTTGTCTTCTTAAGGCAATGGCTTTCAGTTTTAAATGAATTGAACAATCACAATGTGTTGTATGAATTCAAGATTTTAACTAGATCTCTCTACATACAGTGCATTTCTTTTTCTCTTTAAAGAAAGAATTTAAAAGATTCCGATGAAATAAAATATCTGGTGTAAAATCTGCAATCATTGTGGATGTTAAACATATAACCTTGTTTAAAACATACTCAGATATTTACAAATTTTTAGATTTTCATCTGCAATTTTTTTATTTAAGAGAGTTTTAAAAAACTTACAGTAAAAGATGTCATCAAAGAAGACATTTGATGTAGGCTCTAATTAATTTATACAGTAAACAGTCAAAACAAAGTACCTTTTAATTAATTAAAAATCTCTGAAATTTGTACATGCCTTACTAGTAATGGTTTAGGTTTGATAATAATCATCGTCATGTTTGTAAACAGGTTGAAAATCACGATAACTGCGTATATGACTATGTGGAAGTGCGAGACGGCCCATCTCATGAAAGTCCATTGTTAGGCAAGTACTGTGGCTACAAACTACCTCCGGACCTCCACTCTTCTGGTAACAAACTCTTCATCAAATTTGTTTCAGACAGTTCTGTTCAGAAGGCTGGGTTTTCTGCAGTATTCATGAAAGGTAGGTTCAGTCATATGGTTTTCTTCATACATAAAACATCATTTGATGACAAAAAAATATGAAAAACGTTAACTTAATTTTTTTACTAGATTGTAATTTGACAGCTTACTTTTCAACATTAAAATTAAAAGAGATTAACAAGACGGGTTGGTAGAATGATACGATTTATATATTGTATACATATGTTAACAGAAAATATATTAAGTTGTTTAAATATAAAGTGTTTAGCATACAAAATAATTTGACAAGAGAAGTTCAGAGGCTAACGTGGTACCGTAACTGCAATCTAGAAGATCTAAATAAAATACAGTAGAACCGAAATAGTTTGACAGTCAATGCTTTGACAGTCCATATACTTCGACACTGACCATGGCAATGTTACACAGCAAAATAATTGTCTGTGGTAGGTTGTGTGTGGTTTAGCCCAGTGTAGATCAACACAAATCACAATTTCAATGTTAATTACAATTAAAATTAATAATTTTTTGACATTAAGTTTCTATACCTTTTAAATATTTTACTGTCCATACTCTAATAACTGCACACTGTAACTCTATAACAATTCAATAAGACATACATTATTACTTTAATAAATACATTGATTGTTTTTAGTTTTGTTAAATTTTAAACTATTCCCGAAGAAACAAAATCCCTAAGAATATGTTTATAACTGTTTGTTTACGTTACGATCCTTATGGTTCCATATTTTAACTATTCAATACCTCTGATGTCAAGAGATTCGCAAAAGTCAAGGTTTTAATGTATTTTCATGTGCTTAACCTGCTGAGTTTTCAGTGATATTATATCACAGTACTATAGCATATCTTATGTTCGTATATATATTACATAGCTGAAAATGGTTCATATAGGAAAATTTAGATTTAACTTCATAATAATCAATCCTTGCCAGTAGAAAACAGCTAGTTCCAAAACAGCTAGTTCCAAAACAGCAAGTTCCAAAACAGCTAGTTCCAAAACAGCTAGTTCCAAAACAGCTAGTTCCAAAACGGCTAGTTCCAAAACAGCTAGTTCCAAATGCAGAAAGCATTTGATTTTTTTGATTTGTTGAAAGATTTTTTTTGGGATATTCTCATTAGGAGTGTGAGTTCGTGAACAATCTGACACTATGTTGTGTTTACCCAAATGGGTAAACATATATTGTATTAGTATAACATTCAAGTAGCCATTTTGAATTATCTGACAAAACATAAAATAGCATACATCATATAATTCTTATTCTATCAATAAAGTCAAATCAAAGTCAAATATTTTTATTTCCATCCATAATGAAATGTGAGATTACAAATGATGGCTTATACTAAGGAATATAGTAAAAACTATTTTACTTGTACGGGATTGCAGTACAATTTTATACATGGTATAATAAAGAATACTAATTAACAAGAAACTACTACAACCAAGTAATAATCTTTAAATTAATATTACTGCTATTTGGTCAAAATATAATTCATAAATTAATATCCATACAACAATTGTTATTGAATTAAACAAATTAAACACATTATATATATATATATATATATATATATATATATATATATATATATATATATATATATATATATATAATGTTGCATTCCAGGAGCGTAATAAAAAAAACTAAATTATATGGAAATAAGCCTACATAGGCAAGGCCCGTGCGTAGGCTTAAGCTACTTATCAAGACATTCGATTATATATATATATATTTTTTTTTGTGCGGATGGTCAATGAAAATAATGAGTGGTGTTTGATATGATAGACTGGAGTAGGAACAAGTTGATTGGTGATATAAGGAACAGTGGCGACGGCTGGCAGAAAGAGAAACCTATTCCTTATATTACCTACCGATTGGTTGAATTTAACAATAAATACTAAAATAGTTAACCCTTTTTTGTTCTGCCACCAATCTTGTGTTTAGCACAACTAAGAGGTCAAATGATGTGTTTCATCTTCAGGTGCACTTCACTGGCCTTCACTTTACACGTCAAAGTTCAAAGTCAAATTTTAGAGTGTAAAAAGAAGGCCTAATGAAGTGCACCTGAAGATGAAGGACACTCTTCGAAGCCAGTCATGCTAAACAACAGAAGATTTGTAGTGGAAAAAAAGAGGTAATTACTTTATCATCTGTTGTTAATATACTATACATATCAAAATTATCTTCAAACTGAATAATGTGTGACAACAGTGTGATAAGTACTTGAATTCAAATAAAAAAATTTTCAAGAGCTGAATTATAAAATAATGGTTTGAATTAATGGAATGCTTATGCACATTCTGTTTCAGAGTTTGACGAGTGCTCACTGTTGGACCATGGCTGTGAGCATCATTGCATAAATACTCTCGGAGGATACGAGTGTGCTTGTAGAATCGGCTACGAGCTTCATTCCGATGGTCGCCATTGTGAAGGTATACTGCATATTTAATCTAGATCAGGAGTTGAAAATGTCAAGACAAAAACCATTGTTCCTCTGGAGAACATTATTTAAACAATAATATCTGCTAGAATACACTCATTGTTTAAAAAATATAACTAGCCTAGTTCTATTTATCAGTCTTAACTACTTTTTTTAACAATACAACTGAATAATATATAACTGGGGTTAACCACCATCTCTGGTTACAATAAATATTTATAAGAACAGAAATACATGATGTTCATTCACTTTCTTCTAGCCATGTCAATCTCTCTCTACTCACCTGAAGAAAGTGTCAGTGGCACTGAAAATTTGTGTGATTATGTGTTTCTCTTGTGTATGTTACTACTACTCTGTTGTTAGCTAGTGAACTTGTCTTCTAAGGTAAGTTTGCTGATGTCCTATCTCTCCAATATACTAATAAATATTTATATAATTTAGTTTTTTAATTTCTACACAACATTCTACAGCATATTAGTACTGTATTTATTTATTTATTTAATCTTAAGACACCAATTGTCAAGATATGGGCAGATATAGATGTCAAAAGAGTGCAGTCAGTGTAGGTGAGCGAATGTAGTCATTGTTACAATCTAGAGACGACTCCTTAGAATATAGCATTAATTAATAGTCCGGTGACGAATGAACAGATGATGCTTATCAGCTGATCTCTTTCAAACTTTGTTATGACTCTGTTCGGATTGAACTGAGTACCTTTGACTTATGAATAAAGAGATTTTCCCTTCCAAATATGAGGATAAAAGTTTCTTATGTCTATGGTTGAGTAAATCAAAATACAGTCGTTCAATTCACTGTTTCTCTCATGGAGATTTTGCACAACTGATTTGGTCAATTTTTCTCAGCTGTTACCAACACTCATTACATCATGCAACTGTAAAATTTGTGGCCACACATTTGATTATGAAACTCCAAGTATTGGATAATTGTTTTATCCCAAGCTGTTGTATTCAATTCTGATCATTTACTTTGTGAGGTCATTAAAATTAGCTTGTGTGTTAAAATTAGATTAAAATCACCTTTCAAAATGCTTTTCCAGGTACAAAAAGAAAATGATTCAGCAGTTTTTTTTAGGAAGATGAGCTGTTTAAGCACACTATTAGAATATTTAGACTATTAACTTTATCTTTTAAACCAAATAAGAGAATTTTGTAAGATGGTCTACTTATTTTAAAATGGTACTGGTTAGATTGATGAATGGGAAGAAGATGATGGTAATAGACAGTATTTTTAACTTTCAGGATACAGGGAACATAAACAAATTCAACCACAGGGAATAAAGAAATAGAGGTCGGATCCAATAGTGCGCTGAATGGGTGTCGTGTTAGACGCTTGGAGTGCCAAGTTGTTAGTTCTCCAGTTCATCATTTGGATAGCTGGACCAGCACTGTTGTCAATATCTCCCATTAACCCTGCAAGTGTGGTATAGTTCTTCCCCCAGTGTGGTAGCAAAATTAGTTGTTTCGCAAAGGTTTATTAAATTAATATTCCAGCTGCCTTATTATTGTATAAATATAACTTGTTGTATATCATTGTTTTCAGCCTAAAATGTAGCATTTGACAGTACATATATTAGAAGGCTAACTTTATTTTTGTAAATCTGGTATCAGATAAGAGACAAAATAAATATGTAAATAAATAAATTATTTTTTCTTTTGCTTATTTTTATAACACCAGTGATGATTATTTTAGCTTGGTAGTTTCTTTATATTATGTAAAATTTCATACAGATTACAAAAATGTATTGGTATCTATAGAAACCAGTATTGATAGGAAGTTATAAGTACCAAAAAGTAAATTCGCACACAAATCAAAAATTGCGTGTTTTGCATTTGCTACCATACCTTCAATACACTAACTTCAAATTCAGTAATCTCACTTTGAAATAGAATATCCCGAATATCACTTGATCTGCAAGTATCTGTCATTATGAATGATGTTCTTATCAAACAATAAATTACAAAATAAAATAAGCATAGGCCCCCTAACTAAGATTCAAGCCAGCTACAAACAGGCCTACCAGTAACCTGCAGTGTTCATATATATATATATATATATTTACATTTTCTAAAAACAATAACTATATTTACACTAAAATCAATACCAGTAAAAACAATATAAACAATATTGGACTGTATGTATGAAATAAAACGGTAAAAATTAGGTTAGATTTCAACAAAATAATGTGACAGTGAAACTGGAACACACAGATTACATCTGACAAATTGACGACAGTAGTATAAAATACATCAGCTGTTAGCAGAGTATTCAGTCAAATGTGCAACTAAAGACATCTAAATATAACAAATGGAACCTCATGAACCAATTGGTGGTGATTATAATGGAATTTGATATATAATAATAACGTAGTAGTGACGAAACGAGACAGTCGGAAATTCCGAGAGTCACACCCGTAATGGGTACCAACCATCGGAAATTCCGATGGCTCACACTTGCAGGGTTAATCCCATTCAAATCCTCAACAATAAACCTAGCAATCATTACAACAGATTTATAAGGATGTATATCGGTTATAATTATAATTTCCACTCAGTCTTCTATGCAGCCATAAGATTGCAACCTCTGTGTCTTTTTTTCTTTGTGATCCTACTTGCTTTTACTGTAAAGTCAATTATTATTGAAATATTTTTTTAAATGTTATATAAAATAATTTTAATATATTTTGGAACTCTGTTTGCACTTATTCTACATAATAGGTTGGTTGATGTCTATTAGAATTAATGGTAAATTTCCAGAAAATATGTTTAATATGTAGTGTTTTTAATTTTAGATATTTTAGGTTAGGTTAAAGGGCACTAGGCCAGGAATTAGTATAGGACATCAGCAAACTTATCTTAGAAGAGAAGTTTACTAACACCAGAGTAGTAGTAACATTTACAAAATAAACACAATCTCACAAATTTTCAATACCACTGGCATTTTCTTCAGGTGAGTAGAGATAGATAGATAGATAGATAGATAGAGAGAGAGAGAGAGAGAGAGAGAGAGAGAGAGAGAGAGAGAGAGAGAGAGGGAGGGAGAGAGACCTCCCTCTCTCCCTCTCTCTCTCTCCCTCTCTCTTTATGAGGTCATGTTTATGAGGTTAAGTGTAAGAGAGGACCTAATGGTCTTAACTTTGCCTCAGAAAATAAAACGTTTTTCATTTCATTTCATTTCCCTCTCTCCCTCCCTCTCTCCCTCTCTCCCTCTCTCTCTCTCCCTCTCTCCCTCTCTCCCTCTCTCCCTCTCTCTCTCTCTCTCTCTCTCTCTCTCTCTCTCTCTCTCTCTCTCTCTCTCTCTCTCTCTCTCTCTCTCTCTCTCTCTCTCCTCACTTGTACTCTGTGATGTCCTAATTTTAGATATTCATACAAAAATTCTGTAATACATTGAGATCAGTTTACTATTGATAAGTATTTAGAATATTGTAAGAAAAATACATTGAGGATACTTTGAAAATGTATAGTGTCTGGAAAACTACATTTTTCGAGGTTTTGGTATGTTCAATTAATTGTAAATTAACTTCTTTTGTGTTCTAACTGTAACTATATTTTGTCTGCAGACGCTTGTGGAGGGGTCATTGATGTTTCGAATGGGACCATTACAAGCCCATCTTTTCCTGAGCTTTACCCCACCAACAAGATTTGTGTGTGGGAAATCATCGCTCCTCCTCAGTATCGCATCACGCTCAACTTCACTCATTTTGACCTTGAAGGCAACAATGTAAGTTCCCAAAATTGGTGGGTTTCTTAAAATGTGGTATTATTATTTGAAATTATGATAGTTAGAAACTAATTTAACCCATACAAGACTATTGCTAAAAACAAAAATGAAGAGATACATTGAATAGTGAATAAATGCACCACACCATTGGTGTTGAAATGGACGAACAGTCTGAGGTGACAGAAAAGATCGAAAAACAATACTTGGGCCGGTGGTCGAGCGGTCTAAGGTGTCAGGATTGTGAGCTTGGCTTAGAGAAAGCGCTGGTTCGAATCTGGCCTAGACTGGAAATATTTATCAGTAATAATCACCTTCTACTGTACTGGTTCGTCCCTTACTCTGTCTGAATAAGTTCCTCGCACAGATCAATAGTCAATGAGGAATGGACAGAGTAAGGTTAAGAAGGAGGACAACCTCTCCTTAAAAAAAAAAAAATAGCTAAACATATTTCTTCCGTTAAATATCCATAACCAAAACACGTGCATTTGCTTATAATAAAAATATATTATCATGTTTGTATACTGCAACATATGTTCAGACAGATCATTAATTATTTTGCACAAACTTACATCTGACAATATTGCTGGGCAAGAAGTGTGGAGGGGGCTTCACATCTTAGAGCTAACATCGGACTATTTTGGTGTGGTTTACACTAGCTTACCATATCATGATATATTATTATTTTTGGTTTTTTTTTATTTAGTTTTACTAACTGATGTTTATTTTGTTTCAGCTGTTCCAGGTAAGGATGGTTTGTCAAGAAGTCACTGGTTTGTATAATACAAGTCTTTAACACGTTGACTGCGGACTACTTCTTTATAAGTAGTGGTGGCGCTGCGCGCGTAGCGGACTACTTCTAAAGAAGTACCCCTCCCGCTTCAACGATATTGGTTCAGGGTGAGGCTAGCCATTGCCCGGGAACCTTGTGCCACTCACCGCTTGTTGTGCCGTTCTTTGTGTGCATTTTGGTGCCGACAATTTAGAAATAGTCCACTACGCGCGCAGCGCCACCACTACGTATAAAGAAGTAGTCCGCAGTCAATGTGTTAATATGGTTAAAGCCTACCTTCATAAGCTAAATGTTCTAAAGTTCAATCACAATCAGTCATAAAAAATTTTGAAAGGGATCAGCTGATAACCATCGGATCTTCTTTTGTCATTGGGTTATTAACTAATCACACTTTATAAGGAAGAGTCAGCTTACATTGGCTCATATTTCCAATAAGCTATATTGATAACATCATTATAGTACTCTGTCCAAAGATAATAGGCCTACATAAAAAAAAAAAAAAAAAAAAAAAAAAAAAACTAAATCAATAGATGGGAAAATTATGGAAGACAAACTGCCCAAAGTGTACAACATTCTCATTAACAATTTACATCAAACTGCTTATTAACATGCTGTTGATGACACTGTTCCACACCCCCTGCTCCGTGCATTCGCATGGGGCGGGTCCACGCCAAATTTGTTAGTTTTGTGTTAAGCCTCAGAATTCGCACCATTTTTTGGAGTACTAATATTTGTTGTGAGCACTATACGTACAGTGGTATTGACCCACCCGCCCACTCATACACGTACAGAGGAATTGACCCACTCGCCCACCCATACACGTACAGTGGTATTGATTATAAATTGAGGCTTTAAAATAATCTTTTCCCATGAAATGAGTTATTTATTTTTGAATTCTCATTGATTTTAATTTTATTTTCTATTAAATCTAAAATAGGGTAACTGCCCAAGTAAATATGTCCCGTCAAATAAATAATATCTGTATTATTGATGTAAACTAACAATTTGGTCTGTAAACAACATCATTCAGTCTGATTGAAATATAAGCAGAAGAATTTTGATAATGATTTTAAAAAATAAAACAATCTTGGGCATTGTAACCTATCTTATGTGATAGGTTTGCTAATCATTATCATAACTTTAAAGGTATTTGTTTAGCCTAAATAAGGAATGATGAAATTTAAAGGACTGTTATTGACAGTTCATTTTATTTTTAAAAGTTCTAATAACTATTTTCATAGTAAGATGGGTTTTCCAATCTCTACAGACTAATCTAGGATAAATTTTAAAGTTTAAAACTGCAGTATTGTACTTTAAGTATAGAAATATATTTTACGTTTAATCGGTCCTCAGTTAATGAGATATGGGTGATTATTCTTACTTCTCATTGCAGCAAGAATGTGAATATGACAGTGTAGAGGTCCATAGCAAGATGTCTGCTGACGTATTGAGACGCCATGGTGTTTTCTGCGGTTCTCGCCTTCCTCCCCTTCTCACCTCTGAAGGGAATTCACTCCGTATTGAATTCAGCTCCGACAATTCTGTTCAAAAATCTGGCTTTGCTGCTGTATTTTTCACAGGTTTGTAGTACAATCACTAAAACAATCTGTTCACATGAAAGCCATTAGAATATTCACTGCATTTTATTTAAAAAAAATCCATCTACAGATTAGAAATTATAAAAATCATACAATAGTATTGCAACAAAAGGTTCTGATTATGAGCAAATTATTTTTTAGTTGAGATAAGTTATGTATACCCAAGTAATTTTAGTTTCTGATGAAAGTAGCATAGTAGTTTTAGACTTTTTTTATTTACTGAATACCAAAGCTTATTCATTAGAACTAAGTTATAGTATTATTATTAGTTCTATTACTTCATCATAGATGAGACAGTACATTACGTGGTACGCATTGGGAAATCAGAAACTTTATTATGAAAATTAAGACCACTAAACACGTGTATATAAAAAAATGTTCAAGTACCAATTTGATTTTTTAGAATAATCTTATTGTATTTTTAACTAACCATTTTAGCCCAGAAAGATATTAAACAGTAGGTTATGTACCTCAGTCAGTATCTCACAAGTAGTGTGTACATTATGGGTTTTGAATTCAATGATCCTACATCAAATCCTTCAATGATCAGCAGCTAGTCTTTCTCTTATTTAATTTTAAAATTGATCAACACAAACACAAGCATTTCCAATCATATAATAAATTTAACTCTCAGTGCATGCCAGCCAATTATTTCTGTCCACTTCATAAAAAACTTGTACAAGGTACGTCCAGAAAGTAAGTTCCGTTTGGTAATAAAAATAATTTGTCTACAGATACAGAAAAAATATTTATTGCACTAAGATCTACAACTCTTAAACTACTTTTCTACATAACTGCCGAAATTTTGCAGGCATTTGTCATAGCGTGGCAGAAGTTTTTCTATGCCTTCTTCATAGAAGGTTGCCGCCTGTGTCTTCAACCATTTGGAAACATTTTCTTTCAGCTCTTCGTCATCGTTGAAGTGTTGACCGCCAAGGAAAGACTTCAGATGTAAGAACAGATGAAAGTCGCTAGGAGCGAGGTCAGGGCTGTATGGAGTATGGTCAAACACGTCCCAGCCAAATCCCTGTATGAGGTTTTTCGTCACATTTGCAGTGTGTGGTCGTGCATTGTCGTGAAGAAAAACAACACCTTTGGACAGAAATCCTTGGCGCTTATTCTGTATTGCACGGCGCAATTTCCTCAGTGTCTCGCAGTAAACTTCTGCATTGATTGTTTGACCTCGCGGTAAGAAATCAATCAGTAAGATGCCTTTCCTGTCCCAAAACACTGAGCACATGATTTTTCGAGGTGTCAAGATTTGTTTCGGCTTAACCTTTGCTGGAGATGAAGTGTGCCTCCATTCCATTGATTGCCGCTTAGTTTCTGGGGTGTCATAAGAAACCCAAGTTTCATCTCCTGTGACTATCTGTGACAGAAAATCTTCACCGCCTTCATCATAACGGTTCAAAAACTGAAGTGCACTACCCATCCGTTGTGTTTTGTGTTGCTCAGTAAGAATTTTCGGTACCCAACGTGAGCAAAGTTCTCGAAATTTCAGTTTTTCGGTAACAATTTCATGAATTAATGATCGTGAGATTTGGGGGAATTCCATAGCGAGAGCACTCATTGTAAACTTACGGTTTTCCTTGATCTTCTCATAAATCGTGTGAACCAGTTCTTCTGTAATCAAAGATGGACGCCCACTTTGTTCTTCATCATGCACTTCATTACGTCCTTCATTAAACTGTCGGACCCATCTTCTCACCATTGAATCACTCATCGCATTTTGTCCGTAAACCTCGCAAATTTGCCGATAAATGTCAATCTTAGCATTCAGAAAACGAATCACAGATCTGATTTCACAAGCGGCGGGATTTTCGATCAACACCAACATTTTAAACAAGCACAACAAAGCGTACGAGACTGACAGCAATCTCAAAATGGCGCACATTTCTTCTCCTTGATACAGAGCGTCTGCCGCGCATGTGCGGAACTGCGATCGCAGCGCTGCAGCGGATATAAATGGAAACGGAACTTACTTTCTGGACGTACCTCGTATAAATGTGTTTATAGGATCAGTTTTGTATTTTACAATTTCGATTTTTTCAGACATGGATGAGTGTGCGACAGACAATGGTGGATGCCAACATGAGTGCCGTAACACTATTGGCAGCTACTCGTGTTGGTGCCACAACGGATTCACTCTGCATGACAACGGGCACGACTGCAAGGAAGGCGGCTGCAAGTATGAGTTGACAGCCCCCTCTGGCACAGTGTCCAGCCCCAACTATCCTGACTACTACCCCAGTCGCAAGGACTGCATATGGCATTTTACAACGACCCCTGGCCACAGGGTTAAACTGGTACTTGACTGTTTTAACCAATATTCTTCCGAAAACATCAGAAATTCAAATAAATATAACTTATTTAGATTGAACTTAGCATTAAACAATAATTTATTTTCAATTTAGTTCTCCAGTCATATTAATCAGAGATTAACAGTTAAATTACATAGATTTGATCAATTCTTTACTAATGAAGATTTTCGTGAATGAATGCTTAAAACTGTTCTCTTTATATACATAAGAATTTATAGTTTTAATTGAACGTTTTAAAAATCTATTAATAACAAATTTGTTTATCCAATTAAATATTAGTATTAAAAAGTACTATGCTTTTGGCATGTCAAGCGAACATTATAAACCATTCTTTGGCTCAGTCCATTTCAAATAATATCAGCAACTAAATCAACTACTGCGGCAGATTGAAAGCCAACTTCTGTGTCATTTTAAAAGGTAAATTAGCCGATAAATTTATATTCAGTTCAAATATCAAATTGCTTTAGAGTCTAAATTGCAATTTTATGAATCACATTTACTTCTTAAGCGACATGAAATCATCCAAACACCCAAATAAATTGTTTGACATTATTAAGATATTCCTAGTATACTTCCTCACAAACATAATAATAAACAAAACCACAGTTAATTAACTAATTAACATTTAGACAACTTAAAATTAAGAGAAAAAAAACACATAAAATAAGTTTAGCTAACAGTCGTTAAGACCATGATGGACGAGGCAGTTATGACAGTGTATAGATGGCCGTACCTAAATACCATCATGGCATTTGCTTCGACCAGCTGGCTAAACTTATTTTATGATTTTTTTATTTTTAACTTGGCTAAATATTTCAACTGTGGTTGTGTTTATTAGTGTGTGTTGGGAAGTATGCTAGGAATATATTTAGTAGTGTCAAGTTGGGTGTTCAGAAGAATTCTTGTCCCTTAAAACGTGATTCACGAGATTACATTTAGACTATAAATCAATTTGATATTTGAACTGAAAATGGATTTATCAAATAATAACAATTTTAATATCAGTTCGGAGGCTTAATAAATAAATTTACTGTCCCTAAATATTTTGTTGTTCTTAAAATATTCATTCACTGTACAAAATTGATTTGAATATTTTTTATATTACTAGTACTACTGGTATTGTTTTGAAACTTTCTTCACTATCACTAATATTTGTTGGCACAGAAACATCTTTGATTTTGTTAACAGGTATTAATAATATTCTGTTTCAATAGTTCTGTAAAATACTTATGTCAAAACTGTTTGAATTCTTGTTTAATAATGATTGTATTCAGTTATAAAATCGAGGACTTAACTGTCTATTTTTACATTACATTTACATTTTTTTTATTTTTCTAATCATATAGAAAAAAAGGGTAAAACAAGAAACATATCTGGGTTTTTGTTCATAGTTGTTTACCGAGTTTGAGATGGAGCCTCACCAAGAGTGTGCATATGATCATATTGTTCTCTATGACGGGGACTCTACCGATTCTCACATACTTGGCCGCTTCTGTGGTTCTAAGGTGAGTCATCATTCCCCTTAATATGATATATGACATTTGTATTCAAATAGTAAAGACACATTCATGTGGGGCTATGTAGACATATCAGAAGATTTTCAACAGCTTTTTAAAAAGTGTTGAACTTTTTAGAATTTTGTACTGTAAAAACTTTTTAAAACAAGGCAACTTTACTTTTTGGAGGCAACCATCCTCCAAAAAGTATCAGATCCTCAGTTCTTCTCCAAACGCCCTAAAGATCAGAACCTTACCATCGCTGAAAGCGGAGCCATAAAGTCCCTAAAGTCCAATGACAACATAATGATCCTTCCTGCCACTAAAGATTCCACCACTGTTAATCTTAACAAATCCGATTATATCAATGAAATTAACCTCCAGTTGTCCAATTCCTCCACCTACAAAAAACTTGACTTCGACCCAACCGAAAAACACGACCAAGAACTGAAAAATCTCCTCCTTCATCATGCTAAACACCAAAACCTAACCACCGCCAGCCTAATCCTGCTTATCAATGAACAGCCTATTCCACCCCTGTTTTATATCTTACCCAAAATCCACAAAGGTACCATTCCTCCCTCTGGTAGGCTTATTGTGGCCACCTATAATCTGTTACCGAACGTATCTCTGCCTTTGTAGATGACAAACTCCAACCTCTAGTACAACAACTTCCTTCCCACGTCCAGGATACCAATCATTTCCTTTGTCTTTTTTCAAATCTTCCCCAACCTCTACCCCTCAACACCAAACTGGTTACCATTGATGCCACTTCACTGTACACTAATATATCCCATGCTCATGGCTTAGCTGCTATTGAGTATTTCCTCAATACAAGCCCTCCAAACACCAAACCTAGCACTTCCTAGTTCAGCTGACTCAATTCATCCTTGAAAAAAACCATTTCCAAAGTTCTGGCATTCGAAACCAATCTTGAAACCTTTCTTCAAAGCCTACAAACTTTTCATCCCTGAATTTCACCTGGCAATTCAGTATGAAAAGACTATTCTGAACACATAGTCCTCCTTGATGTTGAAATTGGATTAGAGGACGGTGTCCTTCAAACTGATATTCACATCAAACCTACCAATAAACAACAGTACCTTCACTATACCAGCTGTCACCCCAACAAAACTAACGCTCCCTACCCTATAGCCTAGCCACCTGTGCCAAATATATCATTTCCTCTCCCAGAAACCTAAATAAATACAATAACCAACTTGTCAGTGCATTCCAAAAGAGAGGTTACCCTTCAGACCTTATTAAAAACCAAATCTGCTTAGCCCAGTCCCAAAACAAAAACCTCCGCCAAATCCTGGTCCATCCTAAGTTACCAGATCCCAACATCCTGACCTGTCCTAAAGACCAGCAACAAACTGGTTCTAATCCTTGTAACAAGAAAGCTTGCAAAACTGCCCTATTCATCTCCCAGCCACATCTTTTACCAGCTCCAGTACCTCCTTAACCTACAAGATACCTGGAAACCACTCCTGTGATTCCACCAATTTAATTTATCAACTCCAGCACTGTCCTGCCCAATATATCGGCCTTACCAGTGAAACCCTTCGAAAACGCTTGAATGGTCATAGACATGATTGCAAAGTCCAAAATCCTAAAAACCTATCTCTGCTCATACTCTTCTCATAACCAAAATGTTGATCACTGTTACACCACTAAAGTAATCAGATCCTTTTATTCCCATGCCAATAGTTCCCAACTCCGAAGGATGAAATTAGCACACCAATGGATAACAAAATCCCGTGACCCACCTAATCTGAACATAAGATAGACCACTTCCCTTCAACCCCTCCCCCATCAGCAAACTTCATATATACACCAAGTGAAAAAAACTGCATCAATACCTGAGTGTTGCTCTATTGATGTACAAACCCCACCCCTAAACACTCCCACCACTGCCACCTACCCAGCCATATCAGTGTCTCTCTCTCTCTAATACCTTGAAGAAAGTGCCAGTGGCACTGAAAATTCGTGTGATTATGTGATTCTTTTGTGAATGTTACTACTACTCTGGTGTTAGTGAACTTGTCCTCTAAGGTAAGTTTGCTGATGTCCTATCTCTCCAATATACTGATTACTTAAAACAAGAAATACTTTTTTTACTTCATAATTTTAAGAAAATTCCACCATTTTCTGTTTAGAAAAAGGCTTATTTGTTTTTTTATCATCATTTCCAAAAAATACACTCACATTTATAAGAAGTTCCAGAAGAGGTCCGATTCAGACATTCTATTTAGTAAGTAAAGTGATGTTGAGTGACATCTGAAGTTAACTAAAACATCTGGGGGAACTTGACAAGTTGAAAACTACTTCATGACATTGTTATTTACAAGACTCCAGTTACATCCAGGAACATATAACCTGGCACTGATAAATTATCACGATCGGTAATATTTAAATGAAAAAAGGGGTATTCGTCACAATGACATTTTTTGTACGATGCCCTTCTAAAATATTTTTCATCAAGGTACTCTAGAATCCATCTGCGTACATCTTCTCGGTGGTAAGGATATATTGTTATTATTGGACTAGTTTATTTTGTTGGGATATGCACCTTCAAACCCCCATGATGTGTCATGAAGGGTTTGGCCTTCAGTCTCATATGAGATCTATGAATGTTATATCATAAGAGAAGCTTGGCCCATGCTAGGATACTCTGCTGATTGCATCTTGTAGGAAGCTTGGGCTTGGGCATTGCGAAGGATGTCCGTCTGTGGCCTCATAGGAGAGCTACCCTACAGCCTCTCAGAAAAACTCTGGATATGATACTGTATGGGGAGCTTAGCCTTCATTCTTGCAACGACACTTTCTTTTGTCTCACAACTTCTCTCTGTATGAAGTTTTCATCTAGCTTTTCCTTGTGGAACTGTAAGTCTCGTGTCTAAATTTAGATATGTTGATCATAAACAAAAACGAGTAATGTGCTGCTGTGCCAGTAGCGTTGTTGGTTATATCCCAGCTTCATAAGCCAAAGGCTTATGTTCGATCCCAATGAGGTCATACAGAATGTTGAAAGAGATCAGCTGACAACCACTGGCTGTCCATTTGTCATTGTGCTATTAATTAATGACAGTACACGTAAACGTCACACAACACAAATTTATTACAATATAAGCACAAAATGCACAAATATACTACAATACAAGCACAAAATGCACAAATATTATGGTGATCGATTTCGGTGAACCACGCTCACCTTCCTCAGACCAGAGGGATTCACAAAAGAATCTTTTGTGAATTTCTTTTGTGAATCCCTCTGGTCTGAGGAAGGTGAGCGTGGTTCACCGAAATCGATCACCATAATATTTGTACATTTTGTGCTTGTATTGTAGTATATTTGTGCATTTTGTGCTTATATTGTAATAAATTTGTGTTGTGTGACGTTTACTTGTACTGTATATGTACCAACACGTATTATGCTAATTAAAAAACTATTAATTAATGACAATCTCTAAAGACTAGTTGGCCTTAGTTTGTAACAATGACTACACTCACTCATATAAACTCATTAAAAATTCATATTTCCCGATACCTTGACGATAAGAATAAATAAAGAAAAATGAAACAAATAAAAAGCAGAAAGCTCCGAAATATCATTATTTTAATTCATTTTGAAGCTTTATACTTTAATATTTTCTATGGTGCTATCTAGAGATATATTTAAAACAAAACCAACACATATTTGTATTTTGTAAAAATAAAATAATCTTTTTTGTTGAAACTGTTTCTAGGTCAATATAATTTACTATCATTATCATATGCAGGTTTCATCACTGCTAGGCCTGCTTAAAATATAATGTCTTCAACCCCATGTTATATCTTACTTCACACTTTTTTCTTCCACAATGTTTTCCACATCTCTTTCTTTCACACTACTCTCTTGCTCTATATCTCACTGCCTTCCTCACTGTCTTTTACCTTATGTATGTTTTCTAGATGTTAGAACTATAATCTACAAATCTACTTCTAATTATTAAAATTCTTCTTAACCGGTACAATAACAAGTTTTATTTCCTTATATATCCTTTATTTCCTTGATATTATTTCCAGTATCAAGACTTTTACTCCTTATATCAAAAGTTATCTAAGAGTGAAGTAAAAATATTTTTGTGTGCTAGGTGCCGCATCCAATCCTTGCTACCGGCAACCAGATGTTTATGGTGTTCAAGAGTGATGCCTCAGTCCAGCGGAAAGGTTTTGTCGCTACTCACACTACTGGTAAGTGTCAACGTCTCTTATGAAATCCATAACTGGAAATTGTATTTTCACCCTGCTTTGGAATTCTGATCCTAATTTTATCTAAAAACTGTGATAGCATTTTCTTTTCTTTATTATGACTTTAATTCTGAAACATGTTACTATAGATGTATTCATCTCATTAACTTATTTTTAAGTTTTTTTATTGTAAAAGTGAGGACAAAAAAGTTTAGAGAATACTGATGAATAGACATTATTTTTGGCAAGCAATATACATTTAGCTGTAACAGGATTTAGAGCTTTTTAGCTTAGTAAATCTGTTGCAATACTACAATCTGTCTTGCGTTATATCAACATTTTAGCTAGAAATGTTTCTTTTTATGATACTCAAATAAACATTGTTTGAACAATTTGATAGATGCATTTAGTTAAGCCATACTTTATATATTAAGTTTTATAGTAATTTTTATGATATTGCTTTTAGTAGACTGACTATTGCGTATCTTTGATTGAGCTAACCTCAGACCTAAACATTGTAACATAACTAAATATTTTTATCATTGTTAATATTATACATATAAGACTGTTGGTACATAATAATAATAATAATAATAATATATATAAGTAGTGTACAGTTGCATATTCTATAATTGGTATAGAATAGATCGTTAGCTTATGATAGTTGGTTAAAGCTCAGCTTCATAAGCTAAAGGTTCTCAGTTCGGTCATAGTATAATAACAGACAGTAGTGACACTCCTTTAAAAATTGGCAACAAGCACGACACTACGGAGGCGGGGCCAGAGTAGCACATATTTCTGCACTATTTACACCTACAGCTATTATTAGTAAATTGCAAATAACATTTGTCTATACATTTCATGTCCCTTTTTTATTTTAATTACTCCCCTTATTTGCAAGACACAATACAATACAACGTTAGTGTGATATAGTGTAATACTCTTGCCATTAGGAATGCCAGTGTTGCACTAACTCCACAGCAATGCAATGGAAGTGTCACTACTGTGTGTTATTATACTGTGGTTCGATCCTAATCAGAGTCATAATAAATATTTAATGGGATCAGCTGATAAGCGCTGACTGTTCATTTGTCATTGGGCTATAAATTAATTACATTTTCTAAGGAATAGTCGGCCTTTATTTGTAACAATGACTACATTTTATCATGTATACTCACCACACTCATTCAAAATCCATATTCTCCCATATCTGGATGATCTGCATCTTAAGAATAAATAAATAAACATATAGATTCTACCATCAAATGCAAGAACAAAGCAATGTTGTATGCATTTAATCATAACCCTCTCGTGTATTCTTGTGAGTTCTAAACTGGACATGAGACAATGCTTGTAATGCTTAACATTCCAGTGGTCACGCAGTATACAGGTGAACTCCAGGTATTTGATTTTACTTATGAATGAGAGTTGGCATCACCTTTGAACTTGAGCTGTCTTTTACTTTTTTTCTGCCCCTAAGTATCTAATATCTATATAGCCGCATGTGTAACTCACTGACTCACTCCCTCACGTATACAAATTCTAAGCCACTTCTAGATGAGCTAGAAACTTGAAATTTGGCACACTTGTAGCTTTTGCCGAGCAACCGACGAGAAAATTCCGAAAATTTTAATTTTTAACCCTCCAAAAAATCAAAATGGCGGACGGGAATTTCGAATTGTGTGCAGAGTTTTACTAACGGCTTAATTGTGGGCAAACCGTTGGTTTTAGAACAAATCTGACAGCATATTCCAGATTTATAATTAAATTTTCTACAATTTTGGTCAGATAACACTTTTTTGTATTTTTGATAGTAACTACGCAAAAAATTGTTAATTTTCACATTTCGTTAAAAAAAAGTTATTTTTGTTTTGTTTTTCGTATTTTACTGCAGTATTACGATAATTTAAGAACTTAAAACCCTACACACTACTTAATTTTACTAATTTGTTATCAAAACTACTATTACATTCGATTTTGCACTGTCCATAACCTAGGAAAAATCCAAAATGGCTGACGTGAAAACGTTAATCTTTTTGCAGAGTTGAGGTTTTTGTTTTACTGATACTTTAATTTTTAGTTTATTTAACACCAAATGATATATTCAAATTGACAATAAAATTCTGCATAAAAAGTGTCCTGTATATTTTTGTGCTATATACAATAGTTTCCTTGCAAAAAATCAGTAAATTTAAATTTTGTCGAAAACAAGTGATTTTCTTGGAAGAGATCATCCTATTTAATCATGATTAAAAGAAGCCAGAAACCTACAGTCTTACATAATATTTACCCTCACATTTCCTGTTACTAAAATGCTATACAATTGGATTTTGCACTTTTCATAACCAAAAAAAAATTCATAATGGCTGACGAAAATACGCTTACTTATTTGCACAGTTGAGATTTTTGTTTTAAAGAATCTGTAATAATTAGTTGGATAACACATAATGAAATATTCAAACTAACAATTCAATTCTGTACGAAATGCGTCTTAAACTTTTTTGTGGTATATTCAATTGTTTCCTCACAAAAAGTTTATAAATTTGAATTTGTGCCTCCGTTTTCAACTTAGATAGTATTCAATAAAAAACCAATAATAAAATTGGTCGGTAGCGTAGTTGGTTCAATCCCAGCTTCATAAGCTAAGGGTTGTCAGTTCGATCCCAATCAGAGTCATAACACATTTTGAGAAGGATCAGCTGATAACCACCGGCTGTTCATTTTTCATTGGGCTATTAATTAATGACACTTTCTAAGGAATAGTCGGCCTTAGTTTATAACAATGACTACATTAGCTCATCTACACTCATCACACTCATTCGAAATCCATATTCGCCCATATCTTGACGATCGGCGTCTTATGAATAAATAAAAAAGTAAATAAGGTAATTTCTTATGATCATCTTAGATAGAACCCCCCCCCCCAGATCATATTGGGAGCTCCCTGTGATCAACGGATAATCACCCGTTATCATCTAAAATGGCGGACGGGAATTTTGAATTGCTGACAGCATACTTCAGATTTGTAATTAAATTTCCTACAATTTTGTTGAGAAGTAATTTTTTGATATTTCTGATATTAACTATGCAAAAGATCATCAAATTTCAATTTTCGTTAAAAAAATTCTATCTTTGTTAGGTTTTTCGTATTTTATTGCTGTATTACAATAATTTAAGAACCTAAAACCTGTACACACTATTTAACTTTACTACTCTGTTACGAAAACTGCAATAAAATTTGATTTGTAACTTTTCATAACCTAGAAAAAATCAAAATGGTTGACGTGAAAACGCTGACCTGTTTGCAGAGTTGAACTTTTTTTTACTGAAGCTGTAATATTTAGTTTGGACAACATCTAATAGAATATTTAAATTATATACTTAAATGCTTATAAATGTATAAATAAATGCTTTTTCCTCATAAAAAGTCGGTAAAGTTGAGTTTTGTCAAAAATATGTTACTTACGTATTCAAATTGTGTACAAAACTTTACGGACAGTTAAACTATATATAAAAACAGTGTGTATTCATTTTTGTTGCCTAAAGGCCAATCATAGTTTACGCTATATTTTCGGAATTTGTTAGTTAGTTTAGACACCCTCCAGCGGCTGCGATAAACGTTTTTAGAACAGTTGGTAGACCGGGCCTTTGTCGATTGAAACGAGTCGCTGCAGCGTCTGCGAGAAAGGTTTTTAGAACGGTTGGTAGAACGGCCCTCAGTCGATTGAAACAAGTCCCACTGAGGTTATATAAGGATGACGCCGCTTTCCATGCCACAGTCTGAGACCCTATGGCCTCTACACACTTGAATTACCTTCAGTACTGAACTGTTCAATTGTTTGGCTTTCTGCCCTATTGAAAACTGAATCGTTTTCACTGCATGGTGATACGAATCTTCTATTTTTCAACATAAACTCTTGGTTTATTCTCCCGTTTCTTTCATTTAATACGTTTTTATTGTGATTGATAATCAATCACAAATTTCTTCTGATTGTTTTTGAGACTTTATACTATTTTTTTGTTTCCAATTTCTTCCTCTCCATTTACTTTAATTGTAATTTTACATTTTAACTCTCTACGATGGCTTCTCATCAACAGCATTTTTTTTGTGTTGACGAGGGGTCCTTTCATCAGGGCAACAATGAACTCTTCACATGGAGTAGAAATGCTCAGTGTGTGGCTAATTCTGCTTGTGCCCTTGCATGGAAGAGTCTTGGTGGACATTTTTCGACAACTGCAATCAATGCAATCCTTATGAGTGGTGATCGCAATTTCAAAACACTGCGTAGAGAGAATTGTACTGGTTATGGGCGGTACTTGTTTCCAGAAGAATTACCATCAGTCATTCATGTTTTGAATCATTCAGTTTCTCTGTTACAACTAGAGCACATTTACGATACAATTTATCCCCTAACGAAAGATGATTGGCATGACACTGTTTCGTCACTTACTGAAAAATTACAAGACATATTGGCTGCAAATCAAAAAGATATCGGATTCCTTTTCACGGGTCAAACAGTTACTGTCTCCTATTGGAGGGTAAATGAATTGCTGTATCTGTTTGATCCATCTCCAGTGAATGAAAAGTGCCATTTTGATTTTTCCAATGATGGTAATAATCTGGCCCGCCTATTTCTGTGTGACAGCTACTTTTCACTGGCCAGTTTGATGTTGTCGAATGCAGCTCTGGATGGAGTTGCAAGACAGTTCACCATGACTCAGCTGACTTTGGAAAAAACTGCCACACAAGACCTATTGTCCTTGAAGAACCACGAATTGATGACCCTCCAAACCAATTATATGAACCAATCTATACATCTAATGTAGACTCGCAGGAGTCTTATGTCGATGTTAAGTTAAAATTGATGCCTGTGGTAGTGTGATCACCCTTAAAAGAAATGTCTCCTTCGACCAGGCCATTATTTAACAAAATGCCTGGCAGACCTAAAAAGGTTAAGAGAGGATGTCCAAAGAGCTTGACAAGTGGATTGGCCTGCACCCCAAGGGGGTTTGGGGGCGAAGCCCCCCACTAGCAAAGCGAATATACTCTGTGCAGTTTAATTTTTTGTTACACACAATTCCTAATAATAGTTCTTTTCTCTAAACGTGTCCGTTTTGGATTACAATTCCACTCTGATATATGACCACTCAAATCATTGTAATTTGGGGACTTAAATTACGTCAGATGTCACACTGTTTGCTGTATACATTGTAAGTATTAGTTAAATTAGCATATTAATGCTATTTCAGTGATTTGGTGAAATATAAAATGTGGCACCATAATGGTAAGCAGTTTTGTCACTGACTCCAAGAAACAGGAGATGATAAAAAAATCTGATTTATATATTAATTTTGTTATATCTATACAGTTAACTATAATAACTATAATAGTTTGGATATATTATTCACTAGTTTGTTGTAGTGTTATTGTATTCGTTTGTATATAGAAAGATCCCGTAGTATGCTTTAATAACTGCCTTAAATTCTTTAATTGTTTTAATACTGTAATTCAGTGCTGGGTTACTGGGGGTAGGGTTAACCATTTGGTTTACTTAGGGTCAGAACCCTCACCTCCTCAAAGTTAGATTATAATCACTGTATGTTATTAGACTGTTTTATAACTGCTCCGCACCATAAAAAAGTAACCACAAGCAAAACGATAGTGTAATTAATGCCATTATTGCCATTAAATCTGTATTTCTATGTAATTACATCAGTAATTTAATATAGCTGTGTTATTTTTCTAGATAATCTAAATATGTTAGAATTCTGAATTGAAATATCAGCTTTTAAACCATTTAAAACAATTAGTTCTTACAATTATAAATATTTAAAAAACAGTTAGATAACACAAGAGTATAAACTGAGAGACTATTTTCAGCATGTGGAGGACATTTGCAAGCGACAGGACGAGTGAAGCACCTTTATTCCCACTCAAAGTACGGAGACCACAACTACGAGAACCGAGCGGACTGTGATTGGTCAATAGAGGCACCGCCTGGCAGGAATGTCCATCTCACATTTTTGACATTTGAAGTGGAGGATGAGCAAGATTGTAGCTATGATTACGTAGAAGTCTACAGCGGCCTGGATGCCAGCGGACCTTCCTATGGTCGCTTCTGTGGCAACTCTGTGAGTTATCAATTAGACATATAAAAATATATTCTAAAGATTGCCGATGAATCTTAAGGTTCCTTTGTTAGTAGAGCATCAGTAAACTTACCTAAGAAGACAAGTTCAGTAACTCCTTGTAGTGGTCAACAAATATAGACACAAACATAACACAAATTTGCAGTGCCACTGGTACTTTCCTCAGGTGAGTAGAGACTCATGAGTGCTGTATGTGTGTGAACGGTGAGAGGGTCTACTCACATGAGGAAAGAGCCAGTGGCAATGAACATTTCTGGTACATGTTTGTCTCAATTTTTTAACTACTGCAAGGGGTTAGGGGACCTGTCTTCTTAAGTAAGTTTACTGGTGATCTATCCTACTATACTAATTCCTGGTGTAGGGTCCTTTAAGCTAACTGAACATTTGTTAAAGTTATTTTATAATATAAATGAGTTTGGCAATTAAATTAGAAACTTGCACTATTATTATTAATTTATAAATGTTGCTTCTGTTGGTGGAAGATTTAATATACAAGGGTAATCCAGAAAGTAACCTCCGTTTTGAAATAAAAATTAATCCAGTGAAGATAGAACAATTTTATTATATACATCTTAAAACTACAACTTTACTTTATTTTTCTACATAGTCACCAAATTGATTTAAGCACTTGTCATTTCTTTTGACAGTCTTATCAATTCCCTCCTTATAAAAATCTGCCACCTGTGAGTGGAGCCAACCTATCACTGCATTTTGTAGCTCTTCGTCACTGTCGAACCGCTGCGAGGCAAGCCACGACTTCATGTACGTAAACAAGTGAAAATCACTTGGAGCCAAGTTTGGGCTATATGGGGGATGGTCAAAAATGTCCCAATTTTCAAAAGTTCACTTGTTCTCCGAGCAGTGTGAGGCCGATCGGTGTCATGCAAAAACTAAACATTTGAAGTGGAAGGGTTAACTGTAAGAGAGGACTTATTAGTCCTAAGTTCGTCAATTGTATAAAACACTTTTGTACAATAAAGCCATTATTATTATTAACACCAGATGTCAGGCGGCCACGACGCTTGTTTTGAATCACTCTTCTCAGCCGTTTTAATGTTTCGCAGTAAACTTCAGACGTAATGGTCGTGCCACGTTCCATAAATTCAATGAGCAAAATGCCATTGGAATCCCAGAAAACCTTTGCCATGACCTTCCTTGCTGACAATGTTTGATGGGCTTTCTTTGGCTTGTTTGGAGATGCGGTATGACCCCATTGTATTGATTGCTGTTTTCTCAGCATTCATGTAGGCCACCCAAGTCTCATCACTGGTAACGATTCTGTTAAAAAATCTGCTTCTTCCAAGTCGTACCGAAAGAGAAAATCAATGGCAGACGACATTCTTTTTGTCTTATGGTCGTCGGAGAGCAGTTTTGGTACCCAACGAGCACAAAACTTGTGGTATCCCAGTTTTTCTTTCACTATCTCGTGTAAGAAGCTTCGAGAAACTTCAGGAAAGTGGTCAGAAAGTTCCAAGATCGTGGAATCGATGAATCTCATGAACTTTTTCGTTCACTTTCTTCAGAAGGTCATTACTGACAAGAGAAGGCCTACCACTCCTTTCTTCATTGTGAATGTTTGTTCTACCATTTTTTTAAAACCGTACCCACTGAGGAACTACACCTTCACTCATAATGTTTGGGCCATAAACGGTACACAATTCAAGATGAATTTTAGGCTGATGAGTGGTTTTTTGCCAAAAGAAATCGTATAACACTACGTACTTCACACTTGGCGGGATTTTCTATTGCCACACTCATGTTTTCAGGCTGTAATTGGACAACGCGTGATTGTATGATGCTCCACCTTCCACAGTTAGAAGCGTACTGAGCTGCTGCGTGCACCGATGTCAATGTGGTGGCGCTATCCCCACTACTTCACGCGCCATGAAAAAATGGCGGTTACTTTCTGGATAACCCTAGTATTTCACTATAAAATAAAGCTGGGCTGGGATCACTCACTGACATGAATGTTTTCCTACTTCCAAGGGTTGTACAATTTTGAAATTTAGACTGAAGGTAAATTTCACTAACCATGTCATTCCCAGATCAATTCAAATATTTTCACATTTCCAATAAATAGAGGTTGATTTTAGGGGTTGAAACTGATATTTTGTTTTAGTAGTTTAAAACAACTTACAAAAATTATTGTTAAAATATTAAACTAAAAATGTTTAACTTGGCAGTTGTGTTTTATGAAGTGGTTTGGGTTAAAGTTACATTGATACTTCTGATGAATTGAGAAACCTAATGAGCTAATGCAAATTAAAATCACTCAATCTCTTAGGATTTTACTTTGTAATAAACCTAGTAACATACTGGTACTCCCTAGGTATTGGAAACATGATACCCCTTTTTGGAAGTCATGGAACAAATTAAATACATGAGCAAAATTACAAAATAAGGCAAAACATTTTTAAATAGAGAAATTAGCAAGAATAATCACATTACTTTTATCTAGAGTGTAAAGAACAATATGTTAAATTAAAGGTAAATTCCATTGATGTATTAGTACTTGGAGATAAATATTTAATTTATATCTAACAATTCAAGCCGTTCAATGATGTATTGAATACTATTTGGTTAAGTTGGTGGTCAACCAAACAACATCAACAACATTATTTTAAAATTTCGAAAAAAAAATTTTATCAACCTTGAACCTTGTGTTATATATTTGCTACATTACGATTACTTTAGGTGGAGGAATGTGAAATGATGACAGAATTGTTAAACAAGACGTATCGGCTAGGTAGGTTCCATAGTTGTGTGTGTGGACGATGCAGGCTCTGGGCGGGAACGTTGGACACACGGATTTGGAAGTGGCGTGAGATAGGACAGCCAATAGCGTCGATTTATTAATATCATATAGTATGACGTCACTACATACAACATAGAGTTAAACTACATATCAAAGACATTAACCTAGTCAGATAGTGTTAATATAATGTAACATAAAGTAACTTTGTGGTTACATAACACCTTGTAAAGTGGTTAAAACATTATAGCTAAACTTCTGGTTATTAATCTTATTCTAAAAGTATTTGTTACTCTCCACAATTAGAAGGCCAGAAGAAGTAAATCTGAGTGTTCCCACTATGTTCACCAAAGACAGTAAGGTATTTTTGATATTTTTCAGATTATCCTACCTTTTTTCGCCAGTGATTCTCAAAGAAAATGTCAACGTCTTTACTGTAAAGGGACTTACTTTTCTTCCTGTATTTGTTGGCTTGAAAAATCTAGTTGAAAAACAAATGGATGTGATAAATGAACTTTTAGTTCCAGTTTAGAAATTTTTGGATGAAATTGTGGTTCTTGAGAAGATGGGAGTGGTATATACCACACTATCCATAAATACCAAATGCCAAACTGTAATATTCTAAAGCAGTTTATATACTAAACTATCCCAAAACAATTTATTTTAAATATGTAGATAACATATCGAGTGTTGTTCAGTAATTGAGGAAGGAACCAGTGGCAATGAAATATTTCACTAACTGGATCTGTTTTTGTGTATTTCTGTTTACAGTTTACCAGCTATGGAGCTTTCCTCTCCTTTCATTTCTTACTGAAATCCTAGGCTTAATGCCCTAAAATTAAACTGACATATCTAGATAAGTAAGATTTTATTTTTATGTGTTATTAGGAGTCAAGGTTTTAATGAATCAGAAGCTCTTTATTTGAAAATATGTAAAAATTCTTTTGTTTCAGAACCCAACAGATATAGTTTCAGTAAATGAGGCACTCCTGGTTCGCTTTCACTCGGATGACACTATTGTAAGCAAGGGGTTCTCAGCGTCATACGTAGCTGTGGAACCCATGAACAGTGAGGAGAGTCCGTACAACTACCGAGATGACCATGAAGACTTCTAGATATCAATTCTTTGTTTCATAAAGATTCTGTTGAGAAATACAACTTAAGTAGTGAAATGAATGAAGATCAACTATGATCAAACACTTTGTCTGATTAATAGGTTCCAGTGGTGTTTAAAATGTGTATCATTGTAGAGTTTTTCTTTCATAATATGCCAATTTTATTTGTTATCACTTTCGTCTGAATAAACACCATACAGATCAACTTTACTTATCGTTTGGCTTACAATTTTACGTTTGGTGTCCAACATAAGTCAGATCTATATTATGACACGCTTAGAATAGTTTTGTAAATCAAACTTACCATCATAGATATAAAGTAATTATTCTGTGAATTTTAAATTGTTATAGGATTTACTCCAAACAATAAAAAATACTTTTAAATTGTTAAGACATGTCAATCAAATGAACTTTTTTAATGAATAGTTTTTCTGGCTATCTTATATTTTTTTTTTACCATATGATTATTTACCTTAGCTTTCTCTCTTGACTAATTAAATTCATCTAATAAAATCATAGCTAATTACTCACAAACTTAATTTACTCTATTCTTTTACCAACGTATTAATGTTGCTCTTCTGATTGTAAACTCTCTTTACCAAACTTGTGGTACACTTAACAAAGTGCTTCAGTTTAGAGGTGAGGTTTGATCTCAGTGCAACAGTCTTTCATAGAGACACTTTGGGATGTTCCAAGTGTCAATAGCTTGAGGCTCTTCAAGTACATTAGCATCCTGGAGACGATGTCCCAAAGGATTTTATTGGTCAGGGATCTTAATAGAAAACTCAATATAGCTCTTTGGATTTCAATAGGCCTTGGAATAGCTGGTTAACGAGTGGTCTAGGGTGTCAGTATTTTGAGGCTGAGTTAGAGATAGCACAGGTTCAAATCCTCGCTTGACCAGAAGTTTTTATCAGTAATTTTAACCTTGTATTGCACTGATTTGAATCTTATCAATTCTCTAGGTGCCCTCCTTGGAAGTACAATTTCTGTAAGCAGTTTAACAGTTATGAAACTGGTTTCTAGATATTTGATTCTATCGGCTGCACTCCAATTTGATATAGGTTACATGATCAGAAAATGAAAGGACATTGTGCAATATGACAAGAGAATTTTAACTCCCCCACAGCCACCACTAAGCTTTAAATCGCTGCCCAAGAGTAGTACTGAGTGTAACTAATTGGAGAACATTATATTTTCTTGCTAATTAACTAAAGCTTGCTAATTAACTAACCTCATTTAGCTACCTTAAATGGATTCACGATGATATTATCTCTTTGAATCGTGAGGGACTGTAGGTAAGTGTAACAAGGGAATATCATTGAGTTCATTTTCTAACAAAACCACAACATTTTCATTTTTGATGATAGCAGACCATAATTCATTAAATCAAAAGCTTGCAACAAATCAAACTGAAACTGAGTTGTTTCTTTAAATATTTTTATCAATCGTGTCATAAGTTACATTTAAGCCTACCTTGGCTGAACAAGTACAATACTTCCTGAATTCAGACATTAGTTTTAGAAGTACATTCTCATTGTTGCTACAACATGAGATGTGGCACAGATCAATGTCTAAATTCTTAACTGATTTCTGGTTTAAAGCCATTCAAAGTACTGGATTTTTATATTCAAAATTTAACTGAATTTTATATTAATTTCATTTTTAATCATATGAATCAGGAATATGGTCTGAAGCAAGAGATCTAGTGTCAATGAAGATTTACTTGGATCCAATAGTGCATTTGGCCTTCATTCATAAATAGTGAATGTGTCAAAATGTAAACAAATACCAACAAGAACTGATGGAAACAAAAAATATTTTTCCATGTACTGTAATTTTAGGGACGGATGAAATATTTGGGAGATTAGAATCTACATCAGAGCTCATTACTGTCAATGAATACAAATCTCTATGAGAAGTACTACTGACCCTTTGTAAAAAATTCAGCCAGGCGCAGAGCTTGAAAACACTAATATGATCAGTGGCCGATAGATCATGTGGAGCGTCTTTTCCTTTAAGTCATTGTGTGTTACAGAGAGCGTATCATCTACATCTATAATTTTAAAATCGATACTGACTATCTCTGTCTCTCTCACACTACATTAATTCAAAACAGAGCACTCTCTGGGCGGTTTATTAAACTTGAAGAAAACAGGTTGACATTTTGCCATAAGGTCTGTTCCGCTTATAGAGAGTATATTGTTATTGTATTACTCTTAAGTCCCTTATTGCCATGAGAAACTTAAACTCATTTTTTATTAGATTGTAGTGATGACTTAAATATAACTAGTAACACCTTATTGCCGTGCTTGTTATATAGCTTGTTATAAACATAATATTTTGGAGTTGAAGAGCTCAATGATCTCTAAATAATAATGTAGTTTACTAGAGGTTCGTACAAACTACTCAGATTATGGTTGTCATTCCAATGTTTGCTGTTTACTAGATGGTTTGATAGTGATATAGTGTTCCATATGATATAAAGACAAAACTTAGTCATTGTTAAGTTTAAATATTTTTACCACCCGTCGCCTCTTTAATGTAATGTTATTGTTTCTTATTTACAGTCTATATGATTATCAATTGTGTATTTTGTGTGTATATAATATTAAAAACAAACTCCCTGTTTTGTAAAAAGTTCTCTTTGGGATAGGTAGTAGATGAGTGTAAATATTTGTGATTTGTAAAATGTGATTTACTCTAGATTACATAGATTTAATTCTATATCAGTAATAAGATTGTAATTATTATGTAACATTCCTATTAGTGTGTTAATAATGTGTTTTGTAATAAAAACTAAAACACTTGGATCATTCTGATAAATTAAAATCCTTTCATATCACCATTAACTATAGAAACATACATACAGTCCAAGGCAATGCATTTGCTGGACGTGCGCCTGTGCTGCTATCGAGCAATCTAAAAAAATGACAATATAAGCGTAGAACAGTTCAACAAAGAATTACTTGCTGATCTTGGGGAAGAGAGGTAGCGGAATGCCTGATGTCTGCAGTCTATGTTGTAGAGACTGTTGAGCGAGTTATAATGTGATAAAAATACTATAGTTACGTACGGTAGAGTTCACTCATCCACACGCCCATAAGCAACAGAGTGATTGGTTCCAAATAAGTACTTGTATGACTATTTGGCGTAGTATTTCCTCAGCTCATCTAAAAGTGACTGCAGTATGTGCTCAAGAGAGACAGAGAGAGATAGGAATAAAGGAAGGGTTGATGCTACCTGGTAATATCAACATAAAGTAATTCTCCGAACAGGAAAACCAGCTTCACGGGACTCATCTGAGCGGACAGTCATTGATATTACTCAGATATTTCATGTTTTAAAATAAAAATATTATTTTGTGAGAACAGTTCTATTAAAGTTACCAACTATATAAATAAGTATTTTAGTAAGTTGCCCTCTCAGATACAAAAACAATTCAACAGATTAAATATTTACACTATTCAATCTTCAGCCATGCTCATTATTCTTTGGTCATATATAACATATCTCAAAGACATGTCCATATCTACTTAAATATATATATATATATATATATATATATATATATATATATATATATATATACATATATTCAATTGTTTCTGACAACCTCCTTATTTTTCCTTCATGGTTATTATATATTTATTTTATTTATTTACATTTCAAAGAGGGATTACAATATTTTTGTGACATTATCTCCCTGGTTGATGGCTAATTGGGAGACTATTTTATCTTATATTTTATATATTAACAACTAATTCATTTTGTTGTACCCAATATACCAGTGTACATATATGAGCAGGTGGGTGGGCCAATACCACTCTACATTTATGGGGGGGGGGGGAGATCATTGATAAGAGTTGCATGAAATGGGTGCTGATTTTGATGTATTCATACTGATATTATTTTATATTTCTTATAAAGTATATATGCTTTATTAGAATTTTGAGGAAATGAAATGCAATTACAATCTACTAATAATCACAAATTTTATATTTTCTAAGTATGACTACTTACCATTTTTCTAAACGTTCCAATTAATTTAAATCTTTTATTTAAATTAATTTAATTTAGTCAGCATCAGTGGCGCAGTGTGGTAAGCCAGCTTCATGTGGACAAAGAGTTGAGGAAATTGTAGGCAATTCGTCTTAATACCTTTGCAACATCCGCTCAATGGTTGCCATCAATGTGGATACTACTAGAGAAGTCTGGGGTGTCCATGTTGCGTGGTAGTCACATTCCGGATATTTTATAAAGAGGAGAACTGAGTATCAGGATTGTTAAATGATTCAAAATCAGTCCAATACTACATGGTTCAGATTCCATGCTGTAGGTACCTTAGATGCCCTAACTATTGGGTTATTAATTGCTCTTTCTAAGGAATAGTCAATATTAGTTAGTAACGACTAGACTGGTTCATCTACACTCAACAACTCCTCATATTCGGCCATATCTCTACGATCACAAGATTACTATCTATTAAATAATAATAATAATAATGAATCTATAAACATATTCTTATTTTGTTTGTCATTACTAAATGCAGGTTTTATGTTTGTTGATACTGTATCAAGAATGCATCAAATAATTTAAACAATGTTAATGCATTTTATGAAGTTTGATTTAGAAAAATACTGTTCAGAATTAAAAAAAGTAAACATTCTCCAACACATATTTTTCTAAGTATCTCCTGTGAACAGAAGTTAAATATGCTTTAATTGGTTCAAGTCATATAATAACACCTGTTATAGGCTACATTGTCAACAAGGCAATTTGATGTAAATGTCCTCAGGAATATGACCTGAATCAGCTGTGACTCGAGTGTTGGAACAATAGCTTGCCTACAGCGTTATCAATGTTAACCAGACGGTTTTTCAGTTCTAAACGGAAACGTATCAAGAAACACCTGGTTTTTAATACCTTCTTCAATTTATTTAAGGTGGGTGATTTTTTTTCCGTATACATCTTTTTATATTTAGACCATACATCTGATCTGACTAACATAATGTGGAATCTAGGACCTAAAGAATGTTAAATGTACTGTAAAACCTCACTTCAGTAACTTGACAGGGTGTAAGTTTAGCTGGCTTTCGATTATGTGTATTTCGACATAAAACAATACACAAGGCTTTAGATTATGTGTCAAATACACAAAAGGTACGTTGTGGTATTCTTGTATTCGCAAGAAAAAGGGTCATCCGCAATGGATAGTTTATTCCTCAGGCGATTCCGTGACCAAGCAGCTAGGCGCCGAATTTGCAAAGAAAAGCAATTTTTTAAGCACCTTTAGTTTTAGTCTATTTTGCTAATCTACTAAAAAATCCCATGAAAAATGTCATTGTTATGGATAACTCAAGAACTCCAAACATGACCTCTGGGTCCACAAAGTGTCCAGTTCGTGAGGTTTTATCATGATACTTTTTCATGCAGGTGAATGAGTATTCAATATAATCATCAAAAATAACAAACCAAAAATATTTGTATAAACAAAGATCAGATTACTTTTAGTGGTGCATGTCTAATGTCTAGGACTTTTGTAAAAATTGAAAGAAAATGAAAACATTGTACCTGGATAACTGGAGACAGAAAAAAAGTAAAATTTTGCAAAATATTTTTAGCCCACTCGCCCATTTCCTTAGTTATTATACAGCGAATATCTAAAAAAAAAAAAATATGAACATTAGTTGCTACAAAGGTACATTACATATTCACCGGGTACATTACAATTTAATGTGTAGATGGGGTTCAGTGTTTAGCAGCGGAGGGGAAATATTCCACCACTCCGCCACTGTACATCACTGGCATGATCAACTTTCACCTTCAATCTTCCTTCTATGCTCAACAAGTCCTACAGTTTTTTTTTGTTTTGTTTTTTTTGTTTATTTTTTATACAAAATAACACTTACAAAAGTTTGTTTTCTTGTTTAAATTATTATTATTCATTGTGCTATTGTTATTGATTGTTGTGTGGATACAGAATAACGATTCAGTTGTATTGCTTAACCTTATATTTAATTAGTTTAGTTTAGATAGTTTAAGTTCCTCGCACACATCAATAGTCTATGAGGAATGGGCAGAGTAAGGTTAAGGAGGATGTCAGCCTCTCCTTAAAAAAAAAAAAATGAAAAATCTAATTAGTGTTGATGAATAATTAATGAGCCCTTTTTGTTTGGAGGCCAGAGTTCTGTTTTTGTGCAGAGTAGAGATCTGAGTATCAAACTTATCAAGTTGTTGGAAGGTCAAATCAACTGCACTTAGTTCTGATTCCACAATAAAATCTAGGTACCATAGTTTGTAAGGGTATTGTACTGTTATAAAGGCTCAGGTGATGTTATATAGTTGGTAATATTTATTCTAAGTAAGACCAATTCTAACCCCCCCCCTTCATTCATATTGCATCACAAAGATGTTATAGTGAGTAAGGTATTTAGGTTTGTAGAGTTTTACTTATAAAATAAATTACAATTTGAATATCTTTGTTAATTAAAATTAAATATTAATAAATAGTTGAATAATGTTCCGTTTTAAGAAGGCTTTCTACTTTTGTTGGCACTAAACCTTGCTGACAGTTTTATTACGGACTTATTTTTGTAATTTAGAGTTACTATGTTGTTTTTTTGGATCAAGAAAAACTTCTATCTACTTAAACTTAAAATCAGTGCTTATAAAACCACATGTAGCAGATACTTTTGGAAATACATTTTTTTTCTTTTTTTTCCTCCTATTTCAACAATTTGCTTTGTCATGTTTTATCGGAGAAAACCAAACTTTAGCATTCGGTTTTTTCCCAAACCAGTACATGATGGTAATACAATTTTTGTTCCCACTCAAGCCCACATCTACAATTTAATTAGATCAATCCAGTTAATTTGTTTCTGCTACAAGATTCTTTTGAGAAGAGAGGTTATTTATCAGTCCACCGTTACTTACGAAAACGCAATAGAACAACGAAAATGTACTGCAGGTATTGCCTACACACAAATAACGCGGCGTTTCTCTGCCAGTGGCCAATATATTGAATTGGAAGTACATTTCAAACTAAACATTACGTACATATAACACGTATGTACATGAAGTTCTTGTATGTGGTACCTACAATTTTGATCATTGTTCTTGGCTGGTCAAATACGAGATCGTCTACCCACTTGGTCAAATAACACATATGAACGATAGGATGTTTCCCGAACTGCCAAGCCACCGCTGGACAGCCCTAATGGTAACAATACAATTTTACCATCAGCGGGCCAAAACATGATTTTCTATTTCAACTGAACTGTTTGTATTTATTATTATATTGTATTATAGTCAAGACTGTACGATTATTAAAGGCCTATTCTAGCAGACTATGAGTTGAAATTATAAGTTTAAAATATAAAATAATGAAGAATAACTTTTAAATGTCCACATATTTGACGGCGAAAAAAATATAAAAATACTCAATCTTTTACAAAAACCAACTTATGGTCCATTAGAACAGGTTTTCATCTTTGAAATGAAGTGTTACGATACGACTATTATTGCAAACAGAATCGTTGAAACGTAAATCCATATTTTTGCGTTTTTCGCGGACAAAAACTCTGAACTAGCGGAAAGATAATTTTACAGACCGGGCCAAGTTGCTAGGCGTGGAAGAGAGGTACAAACCGGGCCATGTTGCTAGGCGTGTAAGAGAGGTACAGACCGGGCCATGTTGCTAAGCATGTAAGAGAGGTACAGACGGGCCATGTTCTAGGCGTGGAAGAGAGGCAGTGAAAGCGAGATGAATATCCATCTCTATACTTCATCTGCGTCTGTTGTGTACAGTCTGTTCCAAATCTAGCCTGAGATATCATTTATTTGTCTGCTTATATAATTTGGTGCTTGTGTAGGATGTCAACATAGTTTACATAGATAAACGAGAATGGATAAAACAATGGAATAAAGTTTGGGACAGTAATAACAACAATAATAGATAATGATTAAAATAATTGTTTCTTCTTTTATATTTTCATTTTACAATAACTCCTTTGGTTTCATGCCCCAGTAAAAAATGTAAACAATCATTACATAATATAAACATATTTTTAGAAAGGAAACAAAAATAGCTGATTTTGATCTATCCGAGATATTGATTTATTAACACGAGTATACAAAACTGTCCATTGATGCTCATGCCTAAACCGGACGCCCAGGACTACGGTCTTGTCTGTAACTTCCCGAATTCAGCCTTGAGGTAAAATAGATAACTTTGTAAAATTATTTTAAACAGTATTAACTTTAAGTGTAGTTTCCTTAAGAAAAATGCTCGTCTCATTCATCTTTCTGTGCATACTGCATATCACTACTATGCATAGTACATAGTAGACTGTGTAGTTATTGATTCAGTCTGAAGGCTAAATAGGATCGATATAAGTTCTAAATTTAGTCAAGAGTAATTAATGTACTAAACATTCTCACTAAAAAGAAAACGAGTCTGTGGGGATTATAATATACATTTTTGGGATTGCCTTGAGCCAAGTTTTCTCCATCTCCAAGACATCTTGAATAGTTTTTCATTGAATATAAAAATCAAAGATGTGACTAGACCAAATACATCAGGTGGATCATGCATTGATAATATAATCACTGATTTTGACCCAGTTGATATATCGACAAATGTAGTCATGTCCTGTATATCAGATCATTACGCACAGATTGCCACCATTGTCAACCAAGAGGAAAAGCCAAAACCACCCATAATTATAAACTACAGAAGATACTTTTCTCAAATCAATATCGATAAATTATACTCTTTTCTTGAAGAGCATCAGTGGGACACCGTTTTTTACAGTGACAATGTTGATAGACAGTTTTCCATATTCATGGATACTATACTGTAAAATTTTAACTTATAATAATAATAATAATAATAATAATAATAATAATAATAATAATAACAATAATAATAATAATAATAAAACTTTTATTGCATTAGGACAATTATAAACATTGTATTGCAAAAGTCATATTTTTTAATAATTTGCCATCCATTCTAACAATTCACCCTTTCAAACATACATATATTGACAGACACCCAAATTCCCACTCATCGCCAATTGAACCTCTTCAACTTCACTTGTGTTATTGATTTTCCCCCTCCTAGTTATGTGCAAAGAATTCGTCTATACTATAAAATGCTTGTTTTGAAAGAAACTTCTTGAGACGACTCTTGAACGCCTTGGGCGTTGTAGCACTTTTGATAAATTCTGGTAACTTGTTGACTATACGAACGCCCATCTGTGAAGGCAGGCGTTCATAGACTACCGTTCTATGACGACCAGTTCGGTAGTTGTCCCTGCCTCTAGTGTCGTATGTATGTATATCTCTGCCTCTTGTGATCATTCTTATCATTTCCACTTGTGAAAACTAGATACAAAACGAAGTTCAAGCCCAAATGGTTTACACACGATTTACTAAAAGTTAAAGAGAATGTTAAAGATTTATATATGATTCAACTGGATTTTCCTACCGAACTCAATCGAGTTACATACAAAAAGAAACTAAAAGAGTATCACGATTTAATAGCCAATGAAAAATGCTCATACGCAGAATCATACATTCAAAGTTGTAATAATATCGGAAGAGTTATCTGGAAAATTGTAACTCTGGTAGAGGCGGCAAAGCAAGTAGCATAATACAGGAAGTAAATCATAACGGTAATGCTGTGCAGAATCCTTATATAATTGCAGAATTGTTTAACAATCACTTCAGTTCTGCTAATCAACATCCAAACTGTCTGCTCCTGCTGTTTCTTCCTCCGATAATATTTCAGTGCAAACCCATTACAGCTTCTTCATCTCTCCAGCGTCCTGTTCTGAGGTCCATAATGCTATATTGTCTTCAAAACCCAGTACTTCTACATACATTCATGACATATCTCCCAAACTTCTTAGAGCGGTGGCTGTTGCTCTTACCACGCCATTGACTATTCTTTTTAATAACTCCATTTCACAAGGTATATTCCCCTCATATATGAAACTGGCCAAAATTATTCCAATATTTAATAAAGGATCTAGATCATCTCTCAGTGACTATAGACCTATCTCCATTCTCCCAACTGTAAGTAAGGTCTTTGAACGCCTCATCTGTATGAATGAATGTCTTTATTTAAAGGTGGAGTTAGGACTACGAAGTCCTCTCTTCCACTCAACCTTGTTTAAAACTATACAAACAACATAAAATATAATTTCAACTAAAATTAAAATTCAAACAAAACTTAATTTACAAAGCGTAAACTACTAATAAAAGACAATAAAAAACTGAACAATTATAAACATGCAACTAATACAATTTAATAGTTACAATAGTCTAACATACTTACAAATTAATATAATAAATTACATTCTCACAGACTCATTCGCTCAGGTAATCCGCCATAAAAACAGTGCCCCCATTCCCCCATCACTCCCGCGAGATCCGCAAAAGTAGGTCCCTCAAGTCAGCCCTAAAACCAACGCTATCATCCATATTTCTCAAGCTGTCAGGAAGGGAATTCCATGAACGACAGACTGAAACCGTAAATGATTTATTGAGAAAAATTGAGTTATGATGGGGAATAGACAGCTTAGAAGATCCGTATCAAGTGGAATGAGAATTGATCTGGGAAAGAATCAAACATGTACCTAGGTGAACCAGTTTTTAATACAGCGTGCAGGAAAGTAAGAGCGTGATACTGTCGGAGCTCCTTAAGTTTAAGGAGAGATAAATGATTGAAGAAGGGTGAGATATGATCATCACGCCTTAAATTGTTAACTGAATGTTTAAGTAAACATAATCTTCTGAGTCCTACTCAATATGGATTTCTTAAAGGAAAGTCTACTACTTCTGATGCTGTCAATGAATTTCTTAAAAAAGTTATTACAGCCATCGACAATAACCAGTCTACTGCAGGAATTTTCTGTGATCATAGTCGAGCTTTCGACACTGTAAATCATGAGAGACTTCTCTACAAGTTGGAGGCGTATGGTGTTAGAGGAACGTCTCTGAAGTGGTTCAGATCCTACCTTTCAGATCGTAGTTAGCGTGTCCAAATCACAAATAGCTATGGTCGAGTTCTCTTAGCTTCCTTGCCAGTCAATTCAGGTGTCCCACAAGGCTCTATACTTGGGCCCCTCCTATTTTTTCTCTACGTTAATGACTTGAGTAGAAATGTTGTGGGTCATATAGTGCAATATGCCAACGACACTAGTGTAGAATTGCAGGCAAATCACCTGCCACTTCTGGATATCCAAATAACCACTACATTGAATTCCCTCAGTGGTTTTCACAAAACTATATGTCTATGAATAAAGAAAAAACACAAATTCTAAAATTTTCCTTGCGTGGAGACTTTACTGACGACTTTCATGGAGGTTCTGTTCGATTTTTGGGCATTTATGTCGATTCAAACCTAAAGTGGGACACTCAAATATCAAATGTATGCTCTAGGATGAGCTCTTGTTTGTTTTCACTTAGATATCTCTCTGGTTTCCTCAACACATCTTTTTAAGGATCATATATTTTGGTTACGTTGTTCCTGTTTTGTCATATAGAATCGTGTTCTGGGGGACAGGCCCAGTCACATCATTTAATAGAGTTTTCAAGCTTCAAAAATGAGCACTTAGGATTGTTTTCAGTCTGAGATTTAGAGACAGCTGTAGGCAGGTGTTCCGTGATCAGTCTATTTTAACCCTTCCATCCTTATTCATTTACACTTATGCTCTGTTTGTTTTCAAAATCAACATCTTTTCCCTACCCATAGTCATCCCTACAAAACAAGAAATAAAAATAATTTTATCATACCTCTTCATCATAAGGCCATTTTTCAGAAATCATCTGCATATCTTGGCCCAGTCATGTTTGAGTATCCCGGATAGTATTAGAAAAAGTGATAGGGAGAGGGGTTTCAAAAGCAGGTTAAAACAATATCTTTTAGACAAGGCATATTATGCAATAAACGAGTTTTTAAGCAATCGATGATTTTCTCTGATTTGAATGACTGTTATATTGAATGATGTTATTATATACATGTATAATTGTATTTTCATCTTTTTAGACCTTATATAAACACTGGTTGACTATGCTCCAAACATTGTTAAATGTCAATGAACATTAAACGATTTGATTTGATAAAGCAATTAATACAGTCTGCAGGTTTTATGCTTGTGAACAAAAACTGTTCTAGGTTTTAATTTTCCATTTTAAATTTTTACACACACACAAAAGGTACCCCCTCTTTCCCTCACTGTCCCCACCTTCCCTACTCCACAAATTCTACAAAAGTACATAGCTCCCTCATTTATAGTGAACTCTGGCAATGATGCTTTTATATATCAATGTTTCAGCCGAAGATAATTTTACAAATTTCAACTGAAAAACTGTACAGTTGTCTTTTACAAAAAAATTATTGGTTATATTTAAATTATATATATTTGTTTGTATTAAATTTCACTAGGCTGGTTGGCAGCATTCGTCCACTATAATCTAAAAACATCAATAAAATATATCGCACGGTTCCTTAATTAGTTATGTACCTACAAAGGCCAAATTAGCAATTTTAAGTAGCCATTTAGATTATACCTGTATGGGACTGTACGTGTATGGGTGGGCGGGTGGGTCGATACCATTCTACGTGTATGGATGGGTGGATGGGTCATTACGATTGTACGTGTATGGGTGATCGGGTGGGTAATTACGACTGTACGTGTATTGTCCACCTTAATTAGATGCAGCTGAGGGGTTAAAATAGAAAGTAATTCCCCGGGAAGAGGTTGTTTTGTCCTGTGCATCAGGTGAGAGAGTTGAGTCACGAATCACTTTTCGTAGCACTGAGTCTGCCCCTACAAAGTTAGTTCCACAGTCTGAATAAATATCTGAGCATAGACCACATCGGGACACAAAACATGTGAGGGAGGCAATAAAGTGGAAGGTAATTTATAAACACTATCTATAAACACTTTGTTTTGAATTTTTCCCTCAACAAATTTATTACTTATAAGAAAAGTAACACTTTTGTTCAAAAAGTTCAAATGTAATTTCTGATCAATCACCCTTCAGGGTATATAATTTATGAAGATAGTAGTTATAATTAACGTTTAGAGATAAGTAAGAAGAATTTGTGGACTGGGGATGGTGCAAAAAGACCCTCTAGTAGAAGGTTTACAGTGAAATATTGGGGTAGCCCATATACACGAATGCCAGCTCTAATATTAAAAATAGAAATGATTTGAAATCTATCAATCGAATCAAACTTTATCCTAAAACACAAAAGTGTTTGTATACATTTCCGCAACAATTCGCTTGGTCCCAGGGGAATGACAGAGCGCACAGCCAGCGCACCCCACAATCGATAGGATTTGGCGGGATATTTGCCGGGTTTTGGAGGGAAAGCGTAGGTGGGTGGGGGGTGGGGGCGCAGACTAGACAGAACGTAGCGGCGAGAGTCAGTCGATACGTCGGCAGTGTCGCGAGCGTCTCACGTACTCATGGACCCGCACACTTTCACACGCGCCAGCCCGCCAGTCCACTGATGGTAAGTCCCCATCAAGGGAGACGTTTAGTGGGAAAAATAAGAAAAAATAGCTCTGTAATAGAATCAGATTTCTGGACGGACGTGAAGGACACTATCAATAAATTTATGTTTATCTCTGATTTGTTAACAATAATGTAATATACTATATTATAAACAAAACTACGAAAACAAATATACCTATTCACTACTCTCTTAGCTCAAAAACGTACATTTTACAATGAACTTCTTGCAGATAAAATATTTTATTAAATATTTTAGTATGTAATAAAAAATAGTAATTGTAACCAATCTGCACTCCATTTCTGGAAAGTTAAATGTTTTAAAATTAAAAATAGGAAAAATAACATAAATTTACTAAATTAAAAAACTACATTTTTAATATCACAGCTTAAACAGATTTGATTCTGTTTTTGAAAACATGGGCCTACTTCTTCATTCGAATTATATAATCAAAAAACCAAATAATTATCAAAAACGAATTGTAAGAAAACATCATATGTTCGAGATAGTGAGCTTTAGCAATGTAGACGAAATAGTTAAGCGTAGCCTTGTTACTAACGTATGCAAATAAGCTTTTAATACTTGTAACAATATACTGGCATCAATCAAGCCCGTAATAGTTCAAACAATAACAATTTAGATAGAAGTACTTTAAAAAAACGTACAAAAAAGAGCTACCAAACTTTTTGACAGCTCTTGGCTCTATTCTGGTTTGGCCAGTATTTTCTATAGAATTATTTGAAATAGAGAATAAAATCGCCAGAGATGGGATGGTACATAAGGCATTAATAGTGAAGGTGCAGGATAAGCCATAGTTCCGCTTATCAGGAGTAACCGTGCGTCAAGAAGTCACGTGGTTATGATTCCAGGTTATGAGTATTATTAGCCTACCCCACAGTTTCCTGAGCTAAATAGAAATGTTTCTGGTATAATTGTGTCTTGAAAACAAGTGATTGTACTATGATTTGATTAATAAATCATGCCCTGAAAATATGATATTTTTATTACTCATTTTACCGGTTTGGTTGTTAGTGAAATATAAGAATATTTGTTGATGTTAATCACAATTTAAATAAATCGTTTACAAAATAAATTATTATATCTATATTTATAAAAGAGGATGTTTGTATATACAGGGTGAGGCAGACCACCCGTGCAGCATGTATAGCAGGAGAACGGTTTGGTCTAGTGGCCTAAAACAAAATGCTTTCCCCCTATATTGCATATGGGGAGTCCATTAAAAATGTTTTCATCAACCTTTTCGTAAAGAGTGTTGAAAAACTAGGGGTCATGGGTTCGAATCTCTAAATTATCAAATGCAAACATATGGCAAATAATACATAATTTTAAAGGTCTTGTTGAAAGAAACTCATTGATGAAAACAAAATTCATTTATCATGACACATTTAAAAATGGCGGCCATTTTTTTGGAAAATATTGACGTTTACGGAATACCCTATAGTTTTCTTACTGTTTGAGATAGGTTCATTCCGATTTCAATTTCTTACTTGCAAAACCCTCAGCTTCACTCTGATATGCCGCATGACTACTTTTATCATTATTTTGATATTGGCCCCCTAATACGAATTTTGAAAAATTAAAAATTCCTTAAAGTCAAAATTTTTAAATAGCAACATGCATCATGTTGTATATCATTTTAAAGCGCTTGTTAAGACAAACAAATTTTGCATTACACTTTTTTTTGTATCTCCAGTGGTTTTTGAGAAATAAGCACAAACGTGTTTTTAATAATAATTTTCCCACCTTTTTACGTTACTTTGGCCATACATTTTGTATTTAAAAAAATGATCAGATTTATAAAAATATAAATTGGTATTTTTACTCTTAATATCTCTTAAAAAATACACGATTTGTATTTTTTACAAGATTTGTAAATTCTTGTATTTATTTGTATTTATTTGCAACTTTTAACATAATTGCAACCTTTAAAAAATTAATAAGTAATAAGAGTATCGTACAAAAATATCCAGAATCCAACTGAACTTACTTTACTGTAAATTACATGTGCTCGAATTGAAAACCATTATTTTCTATACATAGTTCTATTCTGGAGGTGAAGCTATCTACAGCTCGCAATACTTCTTCGCCACTGATAGAATTTATACCATGTCTGATTCTCTGCATCATATCTTCGATTGTTGTTGGTCGTCTTTTGTACACTAAATCTTTCAGCCTACCCCACAAGTAGAAATCCATACAAGTTAAATCAGGAGATCTTGGAGGGTAGTTGACAGGACCACCTCTTCCAATCCATCTTTCAGGATATTGTTCATCAAGAGTTTGTCTGACGTTGTTGGCGTAGTGAGGTGGTGCCCCATCATTCATGAACCACAAATGTTCTATGTCTTCGTCGGGTATATCTATTAATAGGTTAGGCAGGTGATTTAGCAAAAAGTTGTTATAAGTGTCTCCAACTAGGTGTTCTCTGAAGAAAAAGGGACCTATAATTTTTCTACCAAGGATGCCACACCAAGTATTCAAAGTCCAGTATCTCTGGTTATCCACCTCTCGCATCCAGTGTGGATTCTCATAGGCCCAGTACCTCATATTATGGCGGTTCACTTCACCGTTGCTGCGGAAAGTTGCTTCGTCACACCACAGTACATTACGAAAAAAATGTTCACGTTGTTGTAACATTTCCCTAGCCCACAAACAAAAAGTCATTCTTCGATGGCTATCATCACCATGCAGTTCTTGGTGTAATGATATCTTGTATGGGTGCATTTTGTTATCTTTCAAGATTCTCAACACTGACCTTTGACTCACACCCGCATCTAGAGCTATTCTTCTGGACGAGTCAGTTGGATTGAGTTGAACCCCTGCCAAAATGTCTGGTGCCGTATCACTTCTTACAGGCCTAGCTAGGGTTTTTCCTTTATTGAAATCAGGCTGAACCTGTCCTTTTTCACGCACACGACTAGCAAGTCTTTGAAAGGCCATTCGTGATTGAACTTCTCTGTCTGGATAACGTTCTGCGTAGAGATTCGCAGCAGCTGAGTAATTCTGGAAACATTCGCCTAACACCATTAGCATTTGGAAAGCCTCTTCATTTGTGTACGGCATTTCAGTAAATACAGAACTATCATTCACAATAAAAGAACAAAATAAGGAATAAAGTGGAGAATCAGTCCAGTCTCGGCAGCCGAGGCGATAACACTGTGGAGCGAGTGTTGTGAAGTCTGAGCGTTATCTGTATTACTAAGCTTGTACTGACTTGCTTATACAGTGTTCATTTCCCGTATTTCAATTTAATATAATTAATTTTTTCTATTAAAAATGTCGGCAAACTGTGGCGTTTGTGGTGAGGTGTGTGCGGATGAGAAGCTTGCTATTAAGTGCAGTGGCGATTGTGCGAGAGTGTTCCATCTAAAATGCATAAAAGTGGACGGAGTAAAAACCCGGACAGGCAATAAAGACTGGAAATGCGAAGATTGTCAGCAGAAGAAGGAACCCTCTGTGTTGAGCAGCAAGTCGTCGTCATCCTCTACAGCCATCACGAAACAATTTATGATCAATGTACTAGATGCATTTAAAAAAGAGGTATTTGATGAGCTAAAACGTCACAATGACAAATTAAATGAATTTAACAAATCCGTTGAGTTCCTGTCGAAGAGCATTGATGACGCCAACGTTCTGATGAATACTATTAGAAAGGAGTTCAAAGAAATGAAGAAGCAAAACGAAGATTTGGTGTTGAAGAACGCAGAGCTTACAGGTGCGGTGGACAAGTTGACTGATAGAGTAAGGGAACTAGAACAGTACTCAAGGAAGTCCAATAACGAAATCAGCGGCATCCCTTCTACACCTAAAGAGGATACTCTCAAGGTGGTGAAGGACATCGGGAAGGCGATCGGCCAACCAGTGGAGCAGGAACACATACTTGCAGTTCACAGAGTGCCAAGCTACAACACCAAGAGAGACCCACCTTTGATAGTACAGTTTCGAGATCGGCTGGTAAGGGACAAGTGGTTGTCCAACTTCAAGACGAAGAAGACCCTGATGGCGAACGAGGTACATCCTACATTTCCTAAAAATAGGGTATACTTAAATGAGCACCTCTGCCCAGAAAACAAACAGTTTCTTGGCAAGCTTAAGACGAAATGTAGGGAGTTAGATATTAAATATGTTTGGTTCCGAGAGGGAAAATATTTTGTTAGGAAGTCGGATGGGGAAAAATGTCATAAAATTGTTAAAATTCAAGATCTGAATAAAATATTCTAGGTCTGTGGATGTTATATACATTACATAGTATTGTATGTCTAGTTATCTTTTTTCTCTCTGAAGAGTATATATAATTTGTAAATAGTGCGTAATGTAAGTACAAATATTATAATGGACTCACACGTATGTTGTGATATCTACCATCACCTAGACAGTAAGTTTTTTGTTCCCCAATCTGACAGAGGTAATATTAGTTTATTATATGTAAATATTAGAAGTATCAGGAAAAACTTTAATTCTTTGCTAGCCGAAATAGATTCAATTATTCATAACCTAGGTTTCATTGTACTGAGTGAAGTTTGGATAAACAGTGAAGAGATTAATTTATACAAAATTCCAGGCTTTGACGTAGCTACTAAATGCAATGACACATATCGAGCTGGAGGTGTCGTATGTTTCATTTCTAATAAATTTAAATTTGCAGAGTTAAACATAAATATGTCAACGGCCGATTGTCTATCTCTTGATATATCGTGTGGTTCAACACGCTTCAATTTGACCTGTTTATATAGATTAAATCAATTTACAGAGGCACATTTTGTTCAAGAATTGAATTATATCTTACCGCTTATTAAACTAAATTCAATATTTGTTGGTGATATAAATTTAGATACGCTTAGAAATTCAGTTCATGTTACAAATTACAATAGTTTATTAAATAGCTACGGGTTTTTATCTTTAATAAACGGACCAACAAGAATTACACATTTTAGTTCAACTTGTATAGATCACATTTTTGTAAAATTTAAGAATATTAGTAACTCGAAAAGTGCAATATTTAATTTGGGCATAACCGACCACTGTTTACTAGGCCTTAATATTAGCTTGGCTTGTTATGAATTTATTGAAAGAACTGAGAATACAACAATTGAGTATAACTATAATAATATTAAAGATGAATTGAAAAAAGTTAACTGGAACTGTATTTATCAGAGTAATGATGTTAATTATTGTTATTTGAGTTTTTGTAGTATTTTAAATAATGTTATAAATAAACATAAATCAATTGTTCAGCATATTAATGGTAAGTATCGTAAAGCAAGACAAAAAAGCCCTTGGATTAATATAAATATAGTTAATAGAATTAAAAAAAGACAGAAAATGTATAAAATACTGAAAAAAAGACCATATGATTTAAATTTTACAGCTTACTATAACAAATTTTGTTTGAATTTGAAAAACGACATTGACAAGTTAAAAAACAACTATTATGCTAATTTAATTAATAAATGTAATGGGGACAGTCGTCAACAGTGGAGGGTGATAAACAGCATTACAGGTAGCCTTAAACGTAATAATATAGATAAAGTTGTATTGGATGATGGGACAGTTTTGGAGGATCCCAAGCAATTGTCAGAGGCGATCAACAACTACCTTATCAGTGTACAAAGTACAGCTGATAACACTGACCGGTTGGCTGGCAGAGTTTGTAATTTGACGAATTATCAGACCAATCATTCATTCTTTGTTGCTCCTACTGACTCTGCCGAAGTCACAAACATAATTAAAAGTCTTAAAAATAAAAAATCAACTGGCCACGATGGATTTTCTGTAGAGATGCTCAAGCATATTTACAATGAAATAGCTCACGCTTTAGCCTACATAATTAACTTAAGTTTTGAAACTGGTATTTTTCCAGAGTCACTCAAGAATAGCATTGTTGTACCTCTATTTAAAAAAAATAATTCGTTCGAAATTGAAAATATAAGACCGATTAGCTTGTTATCTGTTTTTTCTAAAATAATGGAGAAATGTATGAAAGTTAGATTAGTAAATTACCTGAGTTCTATAAACTTCCAGAATAAATCCCAGTTTGGTTTCACAAAAAATAAATCTACAGAAGTTGCGTTAATAAACTTTTCAAGCTTAATATATGAACACATAAATAATAACAGAAAAACGACTGCAGTATTTGTTGACTTTAAAAAAGCATTTGACCTTGTGAATCATAATATTTTACTTAATAAAATGGAAAGTGCCGGTGTAAGAGGTGTCGCGTTGAAATGGTTTGAAAGCTTTCTTGTAGGACGGACCTAATCAGTTAAAATTAATAATCAATTAAGCACTTCATTATTTGTAAGAGCCGGAGTCCCTCAGGGCTCCGTACTCTCTGCAAATCTATTTTTAATTTTTATTAACGACCTGTTAGATCAACATTTCACATGTTCAGTTAGTGCATTTGCCGATGACATTGCACTTGTATCCTCCAACAAAAATGAATTAAATCTCCAAATGAGTATTAACGATGATTTGAACATTTTGCGGTCATGGTGCTTCAAGAATAAAATGCATGTTAATGTAAAAAAAACTAAATATGTTAACTTTCACATGACCGGCTTTAGATTCGCAAACCCTATAGTTTATCATAAATTTGATTGTGAAGGTGAGTCGTGTGGCTGTAGTGCTGTTGAGCAAGTCCCCACCTTTAAATATTTAGGGTTAACTTTAGACTGCAAAATGTCCTGGAAAAAGCATATTTGTGATTTGATAAATAAAACTAGATTTAATTTAAGAAAATTTTACTTTCTTAGAAATTTTTGTGATGTAAATTTACTGCGAACTCTGTACTATGGTCTGATTCATTCAAGGATACAATACGGCATTATTTGTTGGGGGGGAACTTGTAAAACAACAATAAATACTATTAGAACAATTCAAAATAAATTTATTCGAATAATCCTGAAAGCAAATGCAAGAGACTCTTCTTTACCTTTATTCTATTTATTAAAAATTTTACCCATCCAACATTTATTCATCTATAAAACATTAAAATTATTCTATATACGAAGTGGCAATAGAGGCTCAACCAGAATTCATCACGATATGAGAAGTAACAAGAATAGATTATTTATCAAACCCAAAGTAAACAAAATGTTCTTCAAACAATCTTTTAATTACTTAGGCCCAAATTATTTCAATAAATTACCATTATACATTAAAGAAAGCAACAACAATAAGGAATTTTGCCACAAGCTAAAGAACTGGTTATACACTATACATGACACAAGTTGTCTGAGTCAGGCCTTAACTTAGAGTAAATTATAGAAAATATTAGTTTACGAACTGTAAATTATTAATTTTAGTTTAATTTTCTAGTACTGTTATTATAGTAGTAGTTTGAATTTAATGGACGCTACAGAATGCCTTTCTAATTATATACAAGACTGTAATACTTAGAAGAGACTGGACTGAATTATTTGTTAATTTTATTATTATTATTTTTGGTCACTAACCACATTACTGGAAACAGTGGTTAGTATTATTCACCCAAGTTTTGTGTACATTTAATTGTCAAACTGTTGTGAATAAAGATCATTATTCATTATTCATTATTCATTATTCATTAAAGTGGTTGTCAAATAAAATAAGTTTTGTTTCAGGAACTAAAATGAAGTGTACAATAATGCACTAGAACAGCTGATTTTATAAACAGCTGAAAATAATCAGCTGATTAAACAATCATAAGATTAATAATAATTGCAGTAACCCAGGAGCAAAGTATCAACTGGTTGTACTGAACAGTAAAGGCCAATTGTGAAAGGTACCTAACCATGCGAAGCGAGTAATGGTACTGTGTATAAAAACTATTAATATTTATTTATAATATTAAAGTATAAAAATACAACAAACAATTTTAAATGATAAAATTACAATTATGGTGATTTCAGTTTTTTACAAAGGTCTCTTAATTTTAGAGAATCATACAAATCTGGAACCAAAAGGCCATCTGCCACATATTCCCTTCAAGATTATCTTAGTAATAAGCTTTAAACCAGATTGTAATAATACCAGATTAGTAATAATACCATATCTGTATTATTAGCAATGATAACACAGTACTTAATGTAAAACGCTTTTTGCCTGTATTTGTCAAATTGAAATATCTTAATAAAAAATAAATTTGCTTACATAATTCCTTATTTCGATTTACGCAATTAAAATGTTAGATTTTGACTCAGTGCTTTCAGTTTTGGATGTCAGTGGCCAAAGTAACGTAAAAAGGTGGGAAAATTATTATTAAAAACACGTTTGTGCTTACTTCTCAAAAACCACTGGAGATACAAAAAAAAGTGTAATGCAAAATTTGTTTGTCTTAACAAGCGCTTTAAAATGATATACAACATGATGCATGTTGCTATTTAAAAATTTTGACTTTAAGGAATTTTTAATTTTTCAAAATTCGTATTAGGGGGCCAATATCAAAATAATGATAAAAGTAGTCATGCGGCATATCAGAGTGAAGCTGAGGGTTTTGCAAGTAAGAAATTGAAATCGGAATGAACCTATCTCAAACAGTAAGAAAACTATAGGGTATTCCGTAAACGTCAATATTTTCCAAAAAAATGGCCGCCATTTTGAAATGTGTCATGATAAATGAATTTTGTTTTCATCAATGAGTTTCTTTCAACAAGACCTTTAAAATTATGTATTATTTGCCATATGTTTGCATTTGATAATTTAGAGATTCGAACCCATGACCCCTAGTTTTTCAACACTCTTTACGAAAAGGTTGATGAAAACATTTTTAATGGACTCCCCATATGCAATATAGGGGGAAAGCATTTTGTTTTAGGCCACTAGACCAAACCGTTCTCCTGCTATACATGCTGCACGGGTGGTCTGCCTCACCCTGTATATGTTTGAAGTTTATGCGCTGCCAAACCATCCAACCGATCGCCATGAAACTTTAGGATGTTGTTCTGTATACTCCCGAGATGGTTTTTGTGAAGTTTGATGCAGATCCGTCCACAGGGTTTGCCCCACGGGCTCCTAAAGATCCCATGTTATTCAAATGGAGAATCTGAATTGTTTACAAAAAACATATGACTGTGTGGTTTAATGTAGTTTCACATGCCATAAGCAGATTGAAGTTCTCACAACAACAGTACTGTATATGTTTTGATTTATTGTAGTTCTACATTTCACCTTGAGAGTGTAGCACACACTACAAAAACCTTTACATTTATACACCAAATAAGAAGACCAAAAATATTGCTTACCCTCTTGCACTCATTTAATAAATAATGGTTTTTTCTATAATTCTTTTTATTGCTTTATTTTAGTATGTCAATGAAAAATGAAAGGCGAGACAACGTCCGCCGGGTTCAGCTAGTTAAGTATATTAAGGCGAGTTTGAGTTGACGAAAAACACTTGGACGTGATACAATACAAATTTATTGTAATCAAAGTACAAAATATTAGTTAGGGGGTTGATTTTGGTACACTACGTTTACCTTCATCTGCTCCGAGGGACTCACAAAGAAACATAAACGTCTGAGGAAGGTGATCGTAGTTTACCTTCCTCTGCCCCGAGGGACTCACAAAGAAACATAAACGTCTGAGGAAGGTGATCGTAGTTTACCTTCCTCTGCCCCGAGGGACTCACAAAGAAACATAAACGTCTGAGGAAAATGATCGTAGTTTACCGAAATCAACCCCCCTAACTAATATTTTGTACATTTTGTACTTATTTTACAATACATTTGTGTTGTGTGCCATACACTTGTTTTGCATAGCTACCACCACGTAATAGGTTAATTAATAAACTATTTGAGTTAATGTAAATTAATTGTAGTAACGTTATTAATTGAAAACAATTGGCCATAATGAGGTACCTTTTATGTAATAGCCTTGGAACCAGGATAAATGAAGCTGACTGAATTGATCTCTCTATCTTTGGACCGTGACCATCTAAGCCAGATATTGTGATCTATCTACCTTTGGAGCATGATTGGGTTTACAATGCACCATGTCTAACCTAGATATTGTGATCTCTCTACCTTTGGAGTGTGATTGGGTTTACAATGCACCACGTCTAAGCCAGTTATATTGTGATCTCTCTACCTTTGGAGCGTGATTGGGTTTACAATGCACCACGTCTAAGCCAGATATTGTGATCTCTCTACCTTTGGAGCGTGATTGGGTTTACAATGCACCATGTCTAAGCCAGTTATATTGTGATCTCTCTACCTTTGGAGCGTGATTGGATTTACAATGCACCATGTCTAAGCTAGATATTGTGATCTCTCTACCTTTGGAGTGTGATTGGGTTTACAATGCACCATGTCTAAGCCAGTTATATTGTGATCTCTCTACCTTTGGAGCGTGGTTGGATTTACAATGCACCATGTCTAAGCTAGATATTGTGATCTCTCTACCTTTGGAGTGTGATTGGGTTTACAATGCACCATGTCTAAGCCAGTTATATTGTGATCTCTCTACCTTTGGAGCGTGATTGGATTTACAATGCACCACGTCTAAGCTAGATATTGTGATCTCACTACCTTTGGAGTGTGATTGGGTTTACAATGCACCACGTCTAAGCCAGTTATTGTGATCTCTCTACCTTTGGAGCGTGATTGGGTTTACAATGCACCACGTCTAAGCCAGATATATTGTTATCTCTCTACCTTTGGAGCGTGACTGGGTTTACAATGCACCACGTCTAAGCCAGCTATATTGTTATCTCTCTACCTTTGGAGCGTGACTGGTTTTACAATGCACCACGTCTAAGCCAGTTATTGTGATCTCTCTACCTTTGGAGCGTGATTGGGTTTACAATGCACCACGTCTAAGCCAGATATATTGTTAACTCTCTACCTTTTGAGCGTGACTGGGTTTACAATGCACCATGTCTATGCCAGATATTGAGAGCTCTCTACTTTTGGACCGGGAATGGGTAGGACGTCCTATATACGGAGATCCTTGGGAAAAATAACCTTCAATTTTAATGATCCTTTAAACAATCAGCATAAGGTAGTTGCTTTGTTAGACTTTTAATGCATTTGGCCCATGTCGTAAAATTGTTGTTAAACGTATTTTTTGTACTTTAACAAATTATGTAAATATACTATAATTTATAGTATATTTACATAATTTGCAGATACTATTTAATTGTTATTTAAAATCCAATTACAATCTTTGCAATTTTTGAAAGTTTATTTTTAGAAATTAGATTACATTTTCTATATCAATTCTGATTATAGTAGTAACATGGTGATTCATCATATAGGTGGTTGTATTAAGTTTTGTTACAGTAAATGTATTGTTTTTATAGATATTATAGTCCTAATTTAAAAATATGTTCTCTTTCAAAAAGAATAAAAAGTATGCAAACCTGGATATACAATGGTTCGTTTTAGGCACTGCTGTACTCACAGCACAAAATTGTTTCACATAGTCACATGTTTTTAATTAATATTTTAACTATGGCAATTATTTAAATATAGCAGCATATTTAATACGTAAAAACCCCTTCATAAATATCATGGCTTGTTTATAATCTTTCAACTGACATCCGAACAAGAGATAATGTGCCAAGTACTACTCACCAGGTTAGACAAACTCTTAAAAATAAATTCTCTTGATCTTGTATGGGGAGGGATGGGCTGTGACATCCGGAACGCTTACATTTAGCTGATGTGCCAAACGAAAATTATCTTCACATGATTCATGTTCTTAAACACTCAGTTATCTAGGGTCAGGTGCTTTTACTAAGTATGTGAAAACCCCTTATCAAAGTTTGTTTCAGCTTACGGTATATATTGAACGGTTAGTCGTCAGCTATCATTTATTAGTTTTGAAAACACTGTGATATATATTTGGATCATGATCTAACAGTCATGTTATATATTAATAAAAATAACAATGCAAGGCTAAATGCAATCCACATTTTCTTTCTTACGCTCGTCTATATACTCCAGAGGCATTTTAACTTTTGAGCCCTAACGTTAAGTTACAATTGTCCAAACCCTTCAAGAAAATGGACCTCTCGGAATTTGAACCCGTTACCTTCTGGTCATGAAGCAGAGTGCTAACCACTAAGCAAGCAGGAGGAATATGAGATTTCAAGACCTGCCTCACTGATTCTGTTTATGCAGCCTAATCCCTCCTAAAAGGACGCAGGGAGGAGGGTATTCTGTAACTATGCGATCCATAGTTTGGATAAACTTCCCGCAATCACATGACTGATATAGTGTCCTAATTTATCCCCATTTATATTTCCAGTAGGTACATCTACCCACGCCAGTTCGGAACCGATTCTACAGTTTCCATTCCCTAGGAGGTAGGTTCATTCCACCCACAGGTATTGACGAATCGTTAATAAGAACTTATTTCGTCAATCAAAACTATTCCACGCTAGTATTGGGTGGTATATTTGATATGTTCGACTGGAAATCAGTACGTAGATGTGGCTTTGAAGATTTTAAGCGACCGTCCTGACGTAAGAGATCGTGTGTAATGGAGAGGTGTACAAGATTCAAGATCTTATTGAATTCTCTAAGGAGTGTCTCCTGACGACTAACGTCTGGAGAATATTGCACAGCACCGGGAGCCAAGGTAGTGGAGTTGCCATGAGAGTACCACTAATAGCTCTTATGGCTCTATTAAGTTGGACATCAATCGCTTTAGTACGTACGCTGTTTAGCCATACAGGAGCACTGTATTCAGTGGCTGAATAGATCCGTGATTAGAGCATTTGTACGCAGGACGTGTGCGTTGGCTCCCCAAGTTGTTGCACCAATATGATGTAGTACATTTGCCCTAGTTTTGATTGTTAGCTGCTGTTTATTTTAAGATGGCTTTTAAATCTTACGGCACTTTCAGTATACAAACAGACTGACTAGTGGTGCAATGCTGTAACCCAACTACTTGGGGGAAAAAAGTGTTGTGAAGATTGTAGGCTATGTAGGTGATAGGCTATATGCTTGTTCCTCTTAATATGAACATGGCGTCCGTTCAATGGTTTCTATCGTCGTGGACACTGCTGATTTTCAGCTCATTGATTCACCTATCTTTATTCCAAATTAATAAAATCGTTTTACAATCAGATGATACGACATTACTAATATAAAACAACAATTTAGAACTTAATAGAATAGTGTCTAATTCTATTAAATAAATAAATGTCTACTCTCTCATTTGACGCGAACAGGATGTTAACTAACAAAAATAAAAATAAGAAATTGTTATTAGTTTAAATAAGACTACTGCTATTTGTAATAGAACTGTTAAATTACAAGGGATACTTTGGGATAACAAGCTTGATTCTCCTTCCTCCAATTAATTTCCTTTGTTATCTAATATAAACACCGAGATATTAAGTCTATTAAACTAAAATGTGGGTATTAGTGATGTAGAATCCCGTTAGGCCCCTTGCCTATTTTTGTAAACTTACGACACATTGTGTGTTTTACAGCACCTAATGTTTACAAGCCTGTTCAGTTTAAGAGGGAAGATTCACAGTGCCAATACTAGATCACAAAACCTAACTGATGTAAGACTTGCCAGATTCAGTAAAGCTCTACACAAAAATATTTGTACCGGTGCAAAAGTCTAGTCTACATATAAATTGGTGTAGTCTACATATTTCAGAACAGCTAGTTAGTGTACATTTAAAAATATGCTATAAATTAGCTAAATAAAAGGTATTTTACGCATTGAAAGAAATATACTCACAGGACCACATTAACTTACAGTTATTGTACTTTAAATTTTTCGTTATAAATATTATAATTTTTTTTAAGGAGATGCCGATCTCCTTCTTAACCTTAACTCTGCCCATTCTTCACAAACAATTGATCTGTGCGAGGAACTTATTCAAACATAGGAAGGGGATAAACCAGTACAGTACGAGGTGGATAATAATTGTAAAAACTAACAGTCAAAGCAGAATTCGAACCTGAGTTATCTCTAACTCAGACGCTTAAGACCACTCGCCAAAATCGTACAATTTAAAATCTAGAATGTAATTCTACGACTTTGTCAATGCAGAATTGTCTTATGGACGACAAACAATAAGCAGTTCTTGATTATAATTAAAGGGCTAAAATTAAGATGTATTTACTAAGATTCTACATCCTACAATTCTAATGAGTGACTACCATTCTAATGTACTGCCACAGTAAAGTAAGTCTTACAGCATTGTATCATGAGCTAGATGCACTTCGGTGGAACTGTTAAGATTTAAAAATGATTTCGTTAGAACATTCATAACTGGTCAGTAGAATAGTTGGTAAAGACCAGCTTCATAAGCGTTCCCAGTTCAATCCTAATCAGAGTCACAATAAATATTGAAAGGGATCAGCTGATAACCAACGACTATTCATTTGTCATTGGGCTATTAATTAATGATACGTTCTAAGAAATATCTGGCCTTAGTTTGCAAGAATGACTACATTTGCTCATCTACACTTGCTAATATCTTGATGAATAAATAAATGATCAAGCTATATAATTTTTAATACTAGGTAAAAACCATTTTCCAGGAAAAGAACCTCTTATAAATGAGGTGATCTTCTAAAAAAAATTATCCTTAAATCCAAGCGAGGGTTTTGCACATCCACGAAACTATAGGAGCAAGCAAAGTTTACAGAACGGTAATTTCAGATAAGCTGGATACATGATATCTTAAATGATTATACTTACTTATACAGCTGGCTTTCCTATACTTAAACTATTACTGATATTAGTTATAACTTAAATAGTTACTTTAAAATACTACATTTAATCATTATAATATATCTCATACAATGCACTGTAATAAATACTGACACTGTATGTACATTGAAAACGCTAATTTTAATAAATACAACTATTAACCCAATAAATACAATTTATTACAATAATCACAGATGCTATTACAATAAATTTAACTAGTGAACCCAGTACACTTAAGTTACCGAGAATAGACATTACAATCTGTGTATAACTACTGTAACTAGAACATTGAAGTATAGACACTAGTCATTACAATGTGTGTATAACTACTGTAACTAGAGCATTGAAGTATAGACACTAGTCATTACAGTGTGTATAACTACTGTAACTAGAACATTGAAGTATAGACACTAGTCATTACAGTGTGTGTATAACTACTGTAACTAGAACATTGAAGTATAGACACTAGTCATTATAATGTGTGTATAACTACTGTAACTAGAACATTGAAGTATAGACACTAGTCATTACAATGCGTGTATAACTACTGTAACTAGAGCATTGAAGTATAGACACTAGTCATTACAGTGTGTGTATAACTACTGTAACTAGAACATTGAAGTATAGACACTAGTCATTACAGTGTGTGTATAACTACTGTAACTAGAACATTGAAGTATAGACACTAGTCATTATAATGTGTGTATAACTACTGTAACTAGAACATTGAAGTATAGACACTAGTCATTATAATGTGTGTATAACTACTGTAACTAGAACATTGAAGTATAGATACTAGTCATTATAATGTGTGTATAACTACTGTAACTAGAACATTGAAGTATAGACACTAGTCATTATAATGTGTGTATAACTACTGTAACTAGAACATTGAAGTATAGACACTAGTCATTACAATGCGTGTATAACTACTGTAACTAGAACATTGAAGTATAGACACTAGTCATTACAGTGTGTGTATAACTACTGTAACTAGAACATTGAAGTATAGACACTAGTCATTATAATGTGTGTATAACTACTGTAACTAGAACATTGAAGTATAGACACTAGTAATTATAATGTGTGTATAACTACTGTAACTAGAACATTGAAGTATAGACACTAGTCATTACAGTGTGTGTATAACTACTGTAACTAGAACATTGAAGTATAGACACTAGTCATTATAATGTGTGTATAACTACTGTAACTAGAACATTGAAGTATAGACACTAGTCATTACAATGCGTGTATAACTACTGTAACTAGAGCATTGAAGTATAGACACTAGTCATTACAATACATTTAAAATATTGAAATTAGTCATTACTATAAACTACTCCATAGTAAGTCTCCCTGTAAACATGTGTGTGCCGAGGGAGTGCCTTCAAGAACACAGATATCACCTGTCACTGATCTCACACATTTCACAGGCGTCTCATATCCCCGCTTACGTAAAAGGCACTCACTACTGTACGTGTCTCTCACTGGACCATACAGACACGCAGATTATCATTCTTGTTGATGGCCGACTATAGAAACCGTTTCCTCAAGAGACCTACCCCTACGTACTTCCCCACCCGACCTACGTACTCTTGACTTTTCTGCTGTATATTTTTGATGGAATTGTTTAGGTCGTAAATAGGAAGACATATTTTAGTTGATGCCTTAACCGGCAAAAACTCTCTTAATGAAAATTAAATTTGTGGTACTCTTGAATGTTGACGTCTTCATTAGTTTATTTTTTAAATAGTGTTATGATTTCAGTGATTCGTATTATTATTCAGATATGACAATCCAACTCATCTTTGTAATTATTTTAAGTCGAATATGAATGATTACATAACTATAGCGTGAGTGTAGATGACCTTTATAGTCTTGTTACTAACTAAGGTTAATTGTTCCTTCGAAAGAGCCATTTTATAAATGGCCCAAAAGCTAGAGAAATTAAGGAACCTACAGCTTCACGAGGAATGTGAACCACGTAGTATTTGTCTGGTTTTCAGCTAATGACAAACCTGATTAACACTCAGTTCTCTTCGCTAAATGACACCCGGACCCTGATTACCAACCAATGGACTTGCCTGACTTCTTTAGTAGTATCTACGTCGATGTCAACCATCGAGTGGACGCCGTGTCAGTATATATACTAATCAAATGTGTATCTTTAACTGTAACTATTTATTTATTATTACTTATTCTTAAGACGCCGATCGTCAAGATATGCCGAGTATTGATTTAGAAGTAGTACGATGACGTGGATTATTTTTATAAACTATAAAATTTAAAGGTCGAATATTTCTTAGAACGTGTCATTAATTCATATGTCAAAGAAAAATGAACAGCTGGTGGTCATCAGCTGATCCCCTGCAAAAGCTGTTATGACTGATTGGGATCGAATTGAGAATCCTTATCTATGAGGCTGCTTTAGCCAACTACGCCATCAAATTCATTCAATGAAACTCACAATAAATATATAGATTTCTATTGCTCGATAGGCTATGTGAGTATTTTTAAACATTGCAGTCTCGTTAGAGTTCTCTTTGGAACTAACTAAAAAAAACAGAAAAATTACATGAAAAAGTTGATGGATAAAGCAGAATGAACTTATTATCACTGTAGCATCACCTCAATTAAGCACTTTTACAGTGTCAATTGAAGCAAAAGATTTAGTAAACGTTTAAATATAATACGATTTTAGTTTAGTTATGCAGACGCTAAGAAAGTATGTCAGATTTAAACTTTGCTTATTTAACAAAATTAAGATAGATGGAATATAATTATTTAAAATTTCAAAACCTCGAATTAACTAAAAACACTTCAAGTTTATCACTGGAAACTTTCAAAATGTTATCCTAATAAGAGGGAACTTCACTAACGAAAATTGTCGGAGAGTTGGAGTTTATTAAAGAGGAATTTCATTAACAAAATATTACCTCGGGAAAACTTAGTCCTGTAAGGCAGGTAAGTCATTACCCAAGGTTTAACACGAACTTAATGTTAGTTTACATTACATTCATTCAAGATGAGGTACATACCTTGGGGTCTAGGTATAAGATTAAGGAGTGCATTTCCCGTCTCAGTGGTCCAAAATATTCTCTGAATTATATTGGTGTAGCCACAGAGGAAAACGTAACAAAGGTCGCTTTCTTATAGCAGAAGTGAACGTCAGTGGGCGTTACTATTAATGTAAGTCTTTATACATTTGTTGTAATAATTACTACGTTTATCCTTCTGGACTTTAGAGGAAAATAAGGGGGAGTACTGACAACGGTGCTGGCCCTGCAATCCGCATGTTTACGCATCCTAGAGAACTAATGAGTGGTGTTTAAAGACACTCGACACCCGAGTTTCTATAATTCTATTACTTATTTTTCCAGATAAAAAAAAAAAAAAAAAAAAAAAAAAAAACAAGTGCTGCACCTCTTTTTCAGTTTTAAAGCCGTTGAAAGCCGGTGTTCTTATAAACAGTTATTAAAAAACTTATTTATAAGAAGTATTGCTAGCAAAACTTGTGATATTAGTTTGTCCATAACATGCTACCATACAATACACATTGATCAAACCCTCAAGCTATAGAGATAATGCAATACTTCAGATCAAGGGTATGCTTTTCCTTATTGTAAAGCCCTTGCAATCTTTTAGCACACAACAAATTGGTAAATATAGATCTCCCACTCGATTTTATAACTAGTCAATATTCACCCCGCGAACACAAGTACTGTACTTAGAAATATTTTGGTCGATACAAAAATTTTTGGCAAAATATTTGAAAAAGAAAACACATTTTAAAACAAAAACTATACGTATATATATTGCTATGAAGGTTTTTATTCTGAACACGAATATAACATCAAATTCTTCAGACAAAGGAAAATAACTGAGCTATTAAACAGCAAAGTGGTTTAGGTTGGTAAATGTTGACGGTGAATAGATTCTTAACATAATATAACTTAACCTAACTAACCAACATAAGCTAACCTAACTAACCAAACTAAATTAACTTTAACCAACCTAACCTAACTAACCAACATAACTTAACGTTAACTAACCTAACCTAACTAACCAATCTAACATAACTTTAACCAACCTAACCTAACTAACCAACCTAACTTAACTTTAACTAACCTAACCTAACTAACCAACCTAACTTAACTTTAACTAACCTAACCTAACTAACCAATCTAACATAACTTTAACCAACTTAACCTAACCTAACTTAACTTTAACCAACCTAACCTAAGCAAACCGGTTTAGTTAAAAATTTCAGATTTTATTTGCCATAAGAATAAATGGATGACATTTATTCAGGAGAAAAACCGACATTAGATCAATGTAATATATAGTACACAGTTCTTTATGTAAAACTATTTTTCTTTTTCGTCAACATTACTGTAAAAAATTTCCATTTCCACCGAAAAATGTTCGTGGAATTATGAGTGTGTGTGTGTGTGTGTGTGTGTGTGTGTGTGTGTGTGTGTGTGTGTGTGTGTGTGTGTGTGTGTGTGTGTGTGTGTGTGCGTGTGTGTGGGGTCAGTATTGGACAGTTAAAAATATGAAAATCAGGAGGACCTCTATACTACATATTTACTAAAAAACATATTTTTGGAAGCTTTTTGGAAGTAAGCAAATAGGGAACTTATAGAATTGTTCGTTATTTAAAATGTATTATTCAACTGATAATATCAACTATATTATACTGAAGTATAGCATTGCATGAGGGAGAAAATTGTGTGTTTGGGTTAGGCGCCAGATACTCCTTTAGATTGTTTACGGAGCTCTGTTTTAATTGAAAGTATGATAACATTTAAAATACATCACGTAAAGATATTTTAAGGATTTAATTTATTATATTGAAGATATTTTTTTCTGATATTGCATAACTCAAACATCAGTAGTTTGAGTTGACTTAGAGATATTGCACAACAGTACAACAGTCAATGTTGTAATTAATCACATGATTGTAAGAGGTAGAACATTCAAAATTGTCAGTTTTTAATTTATTTTGACAGAACCTTTTTTATATAAAATAATGTATGCTGATAAATGTACCTAAATTCTCTAAGATTAAAATGTATTTCTGAAAGTTTCTAACAGTTTGGACGTTGAGTAAAAGAGTTTAGCCCAACCGTAATATTTACTAGGCGCTACAAGATGTCTCTAGTTGATTGTAACAGTGAGTCCAGAGATGATCTGAAAAAAATACTTGAAAACGCTTTAATCTTAATTTAATTCATAAAATCATGTTAATTAAGAAAACCCGAATTGGCCAGTATGTGGATAACACTGTTGTTGACTTCATATTTCCTTAGGGAAAGTATCATCTATGTTAATAAACACAGTACAGATTGGGTGTCACGTGTCTTGTCACATTAGTCATAGTGGCTACTCCACAATGCAATAAATCAGTTCAAAGGATACTTCAGATAGGGGTCTTACTCAATGACACCGACCAGTGATCTCCCAAGTACCGAACGAGCTCTGAGGCCCAAACACGCAATATTCAAGAGGCAAGGATAAACTAGCTGAATGTGAGTTTAGTCGCTCAGATATCCTTAGAAATATGTGAGCTATTACCGAAAAAAAAAAAAAAAACAATAATGATAAATGAACAAATAAATAATAATAAGAGCTGTGCAGCTTGTTTGCAACTATACCACACCTGATCATTGGATGAAATATTCTAAAGTATGGCCTAACAAATGTACATTATATACAGTGAGTGAAAATGTACATTATATATACAGTGTGTCCCAAAAGTAAAGTGCCAAACTTCAGTAAATGGTTATGTAGGTCAAAATAAAGAGAAAGCATAGAATATTTTTTCCCCAAAAATGCTTCTTTTACCAGATATATGCGCCATTTTGTTTTTTCACAACATAATTTGTATCTCCAAGTAGGCATAACTGATCTTTATGAAACTCACTATGCATGTTAAGATAACAGAACCCTATTTAAAAAAATCAACTTGATCCAATTTAAAATTACAAAATGGCGGTCATTTAAATGTTTAAATAAAAATTAAATTGCGGAAAAACGGCAAAAAAACAGATGGCCACAATTTTGAAATTTCAAATTGGATCAAATTGATTTTCCCCCTAAAATAGATCTCTGATAACATAGTGAGTTTCATAAAGATCGGTTATGCCAACTCGGAAAAAAACAAATGGTGGATATCTGGTAAACGAAGCGTTTAAAAAAAAATGTATTCTTTATTTTGACCTACATTACCATTTACCCAAGTTTGACACTTTACTTTTGAGACGCTCTGTATATAGAGAAGGTATATTAGGTAAGTTGGTGATTATATCAATACCAAAATAAAATCATAAAAAAATACTGAAGAAGCGTTCATCTTTATATTATACTAGCTGTACCCGCCCGCTTCGCCGGTCATAATATTGAGTTTTGATTGTATCATTGAAATGTGCAGCAACCTTTCAGTTTACACAGTATCCAATTTACAACAGCTGATGTTTTGTGTAGTTTACTACTGTACTCAATTATTTTTAATTTTGAAAGTTTTGCCTACCACAATTTTATTCTATTTGTTTTATTTAACATCTGTTAATCAAATAAATAAATCAATTAATATAGCTTCACAAGAAATCAAAACATAAAAATATAAACAGTTTAAAAAATTAACACATGGTTTAATTTAATTTTGACATATTTAAAACCCACAGCTGATATTCTTTTTATATTTGACTTATTATACCTTCATGCATCCTGCTATTTGATTAACATTGCAACTTTAGAAGTCCAAGGGACGGAGCCCTGAGGGATTATAGAAACGGGAATAGAACAGAAACCTTCCCTGGGCTATATAGAACAACTTCCCCAAGTTTCATGGCGATCGGCTGGACGGTTTGGTAGCGCATAAAGGACAGACAAACATACATTGGATTTTATAGATATAGATAACAATCTAATGTTGACTGTCTGTCTGAGTGTGTGTTACTCAATCACGAAAAAATTATGGACCCATTCAGCTGGAATTTTGCAAGGACATTCTTAGAGTCTCTGGTTAACACATAGGCCTATCGTAATTTTGAAATTCCATCAGAGCACCGTCCCAGGGGCTTTAGAAGTATCAATGCAAGCCACATGGCAATACCAATTTGACAATGTTTATAATAGTTTCATTAATCAGCTGTTAGATTAAACAAACAACTTATGTAGTTATGAAGTAAATACCGTTCCAAACCTAACCACAACGTAATTTTGCATTATACAGATGCCAGTAGATACATGTTTTGTATTACTGTATGAAATAAACACAATATAAATCAATGTAACGTAAGGACGGGTACTGTGCAAGTTAATTTACATAAATATATCACAATTGACTACCCTACCAGGTATGATGAAGGATAGTTACCTGGCAAATATATAAAAACGATACAACAAATACCATAGGTAGGCCGCTTAGATTGCGACCTACTCAAAGCACTGAGTGGTGGTAGTGAGATAGAGACACTCTTCCCCCACTGTGTCATTCTATTCAAAAATTGTCATGAAAACTAGGCAGATGGTAGGACACGTGCTACCAGCTTAGTAGCAAGCTCCGCCCATTACGTCATCAGCACCAGTGACCATTAATTGGTTTGATTGACACTAACAAAACAAGCTTAGAACGATTGAATTAAGTCATTATTTAGTGTTCAAATAACAAATAATAACAATATATATAACATAATGAATAATAATGTAAACCATAACCAACAATGAAACAAACTTATGTATTTCATCACAGTTACTTGTTACAACTAAACACTGTTGCGGAAGTGGAACACAAACCAGAGCCTGAAGGCGGAAGTTAGTCACGCCCGTGATATACGGTGGCAGATCGGTGGAACACATCCCCTCCGCTACTGAAACCCCTATACGTGTTACATATTACTCTCAGGTTACAATCTGTCCTAATGTTTGAAAATGAATGTATGTTCGCTTGATTTGACAAAGACTTTGTCGTGTTCTATAGTAACGAGTGTACAATACCTTCAAGGCGTAAATAACGAAGGGTCTTGAAATATTTCTCTAAATAGACATATTTACTGAATAGTAGACATAGATATTGACTGGATGGCGGGAACCAAAGTTAGAGAAGAGGACGAGACGAAGTTATGTTGGGAAGCCAGATGGGAACTGTCTGGGTGCTAGCCAGCCGAGGCATTCCGTCTGCATACCATTGTGAAATGTGCTATATTTTGACACCACATGCATATATATATATATATATATATATATATATATATATATATATATATATATATATATATATAAACACTAGCCAACAGCCCTTTCTTCGCTACGGGGTGGTTCTCTAAGCTTGCTTATGTCCATACGTACTCTCTAAACCATCATATCAACATAAATCCTCAGGCTCCTGCAGTTCTGCTAAATAGGAAAGTTTTATAGTCTAGAAAACCCTATAAGTCTATTAAAGGGGGAAACAAAGAAGTTGCAATCATGTAAGAGTTAGTAGAACGGAATTTAAACACTTCACAATAAAAACCAAACTAGCCAAACTTTGTGTGTTGTGTATTTTATTTTTGTATCAATTGTTTGAAATAAATTATTTGATTAAATTAAATCCAATTTTGCTCTTAATGAAAAAAGGAAACATTGAGGGCTGTTTGTACCTCTTAAGAATGGAATTTCGAGAAATCCCTTCATAGGTTTTCACGATACAAACACTAACACCCCTCCAAATATCATCAGAACCCGTTGATTGTTCCGGAGATTTCGTATTGAGAGAGTATGTCGTTTTTGGGTTTTATATATCAAGATTATTGAACACTCAAACTAGGCCGAAAATAATAATTGATTGGTGTGTTTATAATGTGGACATTACCTTTGCTGTCATATACATGATCATAAGAAATATATGACCGAATATTACTAAACTATTCTAGGTAGGTGACTGAATTCAGTTTTACGGGTCTCTGTAAAATATGAAGTGATTCGACGCCAGTAATCAGTCAATATAGTAAGATCTTTATGGCGGATTACTGTAAATGAAAATAGAACATGACAAAACGTAAGCACTGTGTTTTGATTGTTTGATAGGACACAAAAAAAGTCCATCTACCCACTCATAAATACATAAATGTAATATATGTAATGGTAATATTGAATATTGGTAATGACCCACCAACCCACTCCCTCCCGTAGTTCTTTTTCTTTCTTTCTTCAGTTCTAGAACACTCGCCCACCCATACACATACGGTGGTATTAAACAAACCCGCCCACCCATACACGTAAAGTCGTATTGACTCACTCGCCCACCCATACTCACAGTGGTATTGATGACCGACCCAACCGCCCATTCATGCACCACATAATATTGTACTGACATGGATGGCGATCTCCACACGTAGGACAACATACAGTAACTATCACTTAATAAATATCCTGATATGTATTAAGCAAGTAACTCTAGGCCTATTATTATTGCTTCTTGTATAAAAATAGTTTAAAAACTCTCTTCAAAATCAACTTAAATCCCTGAAAGTCCATTAACTAAGTTTAATTTGTTCTTACAAATATTTATGCTTGGATAGAGTTAATAAATTGGGTTTGGTATGTTTATCTTAACGTTGAGAAAAACCATGTTTTATTCTTGGGACCTGGTTTCGTCTTGTATTTTTTGGACTAGCTACTCCTTGGTAGTCTGAAATCAAATTTATAACTCACCATCTGCACTCGTTGCGGGCTACGCCCCCAAATAACCTTTGATGTTTCCCAAGTTAATCACGATCTGCTTATCAGGTCGATCACTGTCCTACTGATCGAGATAAAATTATATCAAAAGCTTAATTTGAAATATTACTTAAAGAAACTAATTACACAAGAAAAAATACATTCAAATTTTCCTTGTTTGTTTCTGCGTTTTTTAATGTAAAACGGTAAATTTTAAGTTTTTAAAGTTCTTTTAATCGCAGGTAGGATAAAAAGAGCCAGATTTATAACGCTTTTTATCTAGGCGTTGACTTTAATAAAATTCCTCCAATAAAACGTCCTCATCAGATTATATTAAACTTTAATAGCTATTTAATCAACTCATCGACTAAGTTTAATGAAATTTTACTAAATAAGAAAATAGTTCTTATGTTCTCCCTCTCCCTCCCTCTCCCTATATCCCCCCTCCCCTCCCTCTATCTCTCTCCCCCTCCCTCCCTCTCCCTCCCCCTCCCTCTTTCTCTCATGCTTATGGTGAATGATAACAAAGACTCTGTTGGCTGGAAATTGGATATTTATTACTTGGCCCAGAGTTTTATAGTTGTTATAAAACTGTAATCAGTTAGTTTATGATTTGGCTTTTATATTTGTAGATTACATTATTATTTCAATGAAAATATATGATGGCGTGATAAATTATGTCGGCACTAGTGGCGCAGTGTTGTAACCCTGATACTTCGCGATGAACTGTTGTGGAGATTGTAGGTGATAGCTTATATGCTCAGTCCTCTTATTACCGACATGGCGTCCCTTAATAGTTGCCATCGATGTTGTCATTACTACTCCAAGTTGGATGTTACTCAAGGTTCAGATGTTGTGTAGTGAAGAAAACTGAGTTGGCTATCAGGATTGTCAGTAAGCTGAAAATCAGCCCAACACTACGTGGTTCGAATTCCACGTAAAGCTCTAAGTCCCTTAGTTGCCTTGGCTATTGGGCTAATAATAAATACGTCATTCTGAGGAACAATGACCTTAGTTAGTAACAATGACTACACTCGTTCCTCTACACTTATCAACTCATTCGTCCCTTATATTCGTCCATATCTTGACGATCGTCGTCTTACTAACTAATAATGAATAATAATAATACGACTGTAATAAATGGATGCTTATCTACGTAAAAAAACATTTTCTAAAAATGTTTTATCGAATACATTTTTCCTCACATATTTTATCGAATACATTATTTTATCAAGTGTTTTTCTCATATGGGCTAAATGAGTCTGAAATGCAATGCCACGTTCGTCAAACTGCAAGGTTCAACATTCACCAACGAAATGGCAAAGGGCAGTGGATTAACTCGGCCATTAGCCCTTCATTAAGGACTGGACTGTTGACGTCATTAACACCTTTGTGTCATCATCTGTCATAAAAACCCTTGGGACGACCGAATAACATTAGCACCGAACTTAATTAAGTCATACTTGGGATGACCGAGTAACATTGGCATCATATTTAGCAATGCCACCCTTAGGATGACGTAGTAACATTATCATCATACTTAGTTATGCCACCCATGGGATAACCGAGTAACATTAGCACCATACTTAGTTACGTCACTCATGGGATTACCGAGTAACATTAGCACCATACTTAGTTATGTCACTCATGGGATTACCGAGTAACATTAGCACCATTCTTAGTTATGCCACCCATGGGATTACCGAGTAAAATTAGCACCATACTTAGTTATGCCCCCCATGGGATTACCGAGTAACATTAGGAACATAATTATTTACGTTACCCTTGGGATAACCGAGTAACATTAGCATCATACTTAGTTACGCCCCTTGGGATAAACGAGTAATATTAGCGCCGTACTTAGTTAGGCCTACGTCACCCTTGGGATGAACAAGTAATATTAGTGCCGCACTTAGTTACGTCACCCTTGGGATGAACGATTAATATTAGCACCGTACTTAGTTATGTCACTCATGGGATTACCGAGTAACATTAGGAACATAATTATTTACGTTACCCTTGGGATAACCGAGTAACATTAGCATCATACTTAGTTACGCCCCTTGGGATAACCGAGTAACATTAGCATCATACTTAGTTACGCCCCTTGGGATGAACGATTAATATTAGCACCATACTTAGTTATGTCACTCATGGGATTACCGAGTAACATTAGGAACATAATTATTTACGTTACCCTTGGGATAACCGAGTAACATTAGCATCATACTTAGTTACGCCCCTTGGGATAAACGAGTAATATTAGCGCCGTACTTAGTTAGGCCTACGTCACCCTTGGGATGAACAAGTAATATTAGTGCCGCACTTAGTTACGTCACCCTTGGGATGAACGATTAATATTAGCACCGTACTTAGTTAGGCCTACGTCATCCTTGGGATGAACAAGTAATATTTGCGCCGCACTTAGTTACGCCACCCTTGGGATAAACGAGTAATATTAGCACCGTACTTAGTTAGGCCTACGTCACCCTTGGGATGAACAAGTAATATTAGTGCCGCACTTAGTTACGTCACCCTTGGGATGAACGAGTAATATTTGCGCCGCACTTAGTTACGCCACCCTTGGGATAAACGAGTAATATTAGCACCGTACTTAGTTAGGCCTACGTCACCCTTGGGATGAACAAGTAATATTAGCACCATACTTAGTTACGTCACCCTTGGTATGTACGAGTAATATTACACCATAATTAGTTACGTCACCCTTGGTATGACCGTGTAACATTAGCACCATACTTAGTTAGGCCTACGTCACCCTTGGGATGAACAAGTAATATTAGCACCGTACTTAGTTAGGCCTACGTCACCCTTGGTATGCACGAGTAATATTACACCATACTTAGTTACGTCACCCTTGGGATGACCGAGTAACATTAGCACCATACTTAGTTACGTCACCCTTGGAATGACCGAGTAACATTAGCACCATACTTAGTTACGTCACCCTTGGGATGACCGTGTAACATTAGCACCATACTTAGTTACGTCACCCTTCGATTGAACGAGTAATATTAGCATCATACTTAGTGATGTCACATGCTTCGCAATAGTTTGTGCTTGATATCTTTGAAGAATAACAAACGAAAATGTAGAAAGAAATGACTACTATAGGAACTAGTAGCAAAAGTCAATAAAATTAATCTTTTTAGTTATTAGTAGAATCATTAAAAAGGATTATAATGTTATAATATTACGAGGGGGGCGCGTATGCGTGACTTTCAGCACTGCCAAACATATAGGCGTAACATCTATGAAGATGAATCCAAGGAAAGTCAAGTCCCTTATAAATCTATTTGTGTATAGGATTCCTTTGTAATTGATAAGGGGTTGTTAGAAAGTGAAATCCTACCACTAAAACCAATCAATCTAAGTTAAAACTTTCTTTTGACTTACTTGCGCATAAAAAAAAATACTACTGAAGCTATTTTGTCAGAAAGGGACAATGATCTCGTTAGGCTAAGGAACGAAATAAAGAAATTAAATGAAATTAATATGCACTTAAAACATTTATGTAATATGTTAAGAGGTGAAGTACAGAACTCCAAACCATAGGACAAAAACAACTTATTCTAAAGTAAAGATATTCTCTAACAGTCATGGCAGACATCTCAGAGACCTCCTTCTAAATAGTTATAGAACTATATACACTTTTAATGTAGTTGCTTCTGTGAAACCAAATGCAAACTTGAGTCAGGTTAAAGGACATGTCAGTAGAAAACCATCTGATAATTTTAGGAACAAACAATATAATGACTTCTGGACGCTGTGGTAGCATTACATCGGAGCTGGATGTGGTGCTGCGGGTTGTCCGAGAGCCCCTGATCTGGGTGGTGGGTCTGACCCTGGGGTCGACCAGCCAGAACAGATTCAGGTGGTTAGGCAAGTCAATGACCAAATTAGTAAGTTAGTGACCAAGTTTTCAAATGCTTTCGTTTGTTTAACTGTTTTCACTGGGCCGCTCGTGCTACATAAGGCACGGGCTGTATCTGAGTCTGGGGAGGCAAGCGGAGGCTGGCTGCTCTGCTGAGCCGTGTGATCAGGACCGCCAGTGTACCAGTTGTTGCTAGGAAAAGTCATGTTTCTGTTAAAATCTCCTGCGATGCTAACAGTTCTGAACTTTGCTAACCGTTCAATTTAGCTTGCCATGGCAAGGATCTTACAAGTGGGGGCCGTGTTTACTATAGATCGTATTTTTTAGAGATGGCACGCTGACAGTACGGGATTCCTTGGGGGAAATTAGACGGGTTATGGGCCGCATGCACCAACGGCAGAATCTTAAACTGCTATAACAGAACATAAGAGGCCTTACTTCTAAATTATAACCTTTCCAAATGTTTGTAGAAAGTGAATAACCAGACGTAATATGAAGGAATACTAGTTTGACATATTTAAACTAGATGGTTATAATAGTGCGTCAGCATATTGTCACCCAAATGTGGAAAGAGGAGGTTCATGTATATTTGTAAAAGAGCCAATAAAGTTTCAGATTCTTGAAACAATTGAATTCTGCGTGGAAGGAGAATGTGAAATTTCAGCCACTAAAATAGACTTAGAATATAATCAACTCATTGTAATATCTGGATATAGACCGCCCAAAAACCAGTAGACGATTTTCTTCCATATGATTAGCGATTGTCTTAGTAAATATTTAAGTAAAAACAACATGACAATTGGCGTAGGAGATTTCAATATTCACCTTTGTACTGACACATTTGTCGTCCATCACCTACTTACTATTATGAATATATAGGACTAAAGAACACAATATAGTCCTATACTAGAGAATTCAAAGGCTCAAAGTTACTGATTGACCACGTGTTCATTGATAAAGAAGTAAACCATGTTCATAGTGTTGTAGTCATGTCAGCCCTCTCCGACCATTATACACAAATTGTTCAAATGGATATCAACTCAGAAAAACACCGGAACTCAAATATCGATTAGGCTGACAGTTCTCGATATCAGCCAAAGAGTATTTTAAAATTTTGATATCCAAAGTTACTTGGGAAAATGTTTATCTTGCAGAAGGAACTAACGAAAAGTTTTATGTGTTTGATATCCAGCTTAGGCATACATTCTAAGTGGCCTTTCCAAACAAGAAAATAAAATAATAGGTAAAAATTAACGAAAGCTAAGCAAAGAAATGCTTGATTTGAAGCAGCTGGTCCACAACTTGTACATAAAGACAACAGATTATGATGCCAGACATTTTATGAGACAATACTACCTGCGTTTAAAACGGAAATACAGACAGCAAATTCGGATATTAAAATCAAACCTTGTGCTTGAAAAATTAATTCTGTGGATAAAAAAAGCAAGATAATCTGGGAAACAATCAACACACATAAAAACGGCTCTAAAATCCAAAGAAAATATAAGAAGTTCCAAAAAGATGGAGGAGAATTAATAAATAATCCTTCAGAAGTGGCTGAGATATTTAATGAATTATTTCTTAATGTTGGATCATATTCTAATCATAAAGCTGTCGGCTTCATTCTATCAAACAATCAAGTTAAAATTCCAGAATTCAGTTACCTAAGAGAAACAAAAATGAAAAAGAAGTTAAGACCATGATAAAAGGTTTGAAAATCAAAAAAGTCTCCTGGGGCGGATGAAATATCTTCTATCCTTTTGAAAGAAATATCACATTTGTTAGCAAAACCTCTAACTCATTTGATCAATGCATCCTTTCTAAAAGGTTGATTTCCCGATAAATTAAAGCTAACAATTGTAAAACCTATACATAAAAAAATAATGATCAAATGAAAAAAAAAAAAAATACAGGCCCATAACACTTATCTCAACGTTATCTAAAGTTTACGAGAAAATAGCTTTACAAAGACTTACTGAATTTTTTAATGCTAACCATTTACTTTACAGTAATCAGTTCTGGTTTGTAAAAAACAAATCTACCTTGAATGCTATGTTTGTCTTAATCTCAAACATTGTCAAAGCCCTTGATTTCGGGGACTATGTCTCTGGGGCTTTTTTGACTTAAGTAAGGCATTTGACTTGGTAAACCACACCCTACTGTTGGAAAAATGCACTTAATAGGCGTGAGAGGGCTGGCATTAGAGTGGTTACTTACCTTCGAGACCGTCACCAATGTGTTGAGATTGTAGGGATAGATGACTCCGGGTGTCTGCGGCCCTACTCGTCGTCTAGGGCTGTCACTTGTGGGGTTCCCCAAGGATCTGTCCTGGGCCCACTGTTGTTTCTCATTTTCATTAATGACTTGCCTTTATCAGTCGGTGCATGTGAAGTTTGCCTTTTTGCGGATGACACGTCACTCACCGTGTCCGGCTCCAATAGAGAAGAATTGGAAAATAATACATTAATAGAAGCCAACAATTTAATGCAGTGGTTTGACTCCAACCTATTAAAACTAAACTTAAGTACAACACAGCTGATTAATATTTCAATCAGAGACAGTTCCAAGAAAGACATAAGCTGAATGATACTGAAATTGAAACTGTAGACCAAGTGAAATTCCTGGGACTGGTATTAGATAACAATCTTCGGTTCCATGACCATGTTGACACCGTATGAGGGAGGCTAAGCTGAGGAATATTTCTTTTGCACCGGCTATCAATATTTGCAGAAAATAAGGTGTTAATTGCTGCATATTATAGAGTTCTCTATCATCTCATGACTAATGCAGTGCAACAGAATGGGGATGTGAGGGCAACAGAACTATGTATTTGTTTTGTCTTTTTTAAAAAAGCTATAAGAATCATTCACAGTCTAAACAATCAACAGTCGTGTAAAGATGCCTTCTGCTCATTAGAAATCTTGACATTTCCCTCAATATATATTTTAGAGACTTTATCATTTGTCAAAAATAATTTTCACCTTTTCAATAATATATTAAACCACGCAACTTATTCACTTCGACACAGTTCAGACATAAAAATTTCTGCACACCGAACAACTTTTTTTTGAAAATCATCTTTACTATAACGAAATAAAACTATTAAATGTCCTTCCACATAAATTTAGGATTGAGTCTGATCCACTTTGCTTAGAAAAAAATATAAAGAAGTTTTTAATTGCCAAATGCTAGTACAGTGTCACAGAATGTGTCGCTGACGGATTCTCAATTGTAGTGCAAGAATGTTTTTAATTTTGTAATTGTTTTCTGAAAGTTTAGTGTATTTAGTTTAGTATTTTAATAATTATTATAGTGTTATCTTGTACACTCACTGACTTAGCTAATGCAACTTGTGTTTGTCAATTTGGCCAAATAAAAGGCTTATTGATTTATAATCAAACTACAAACTGTCTAAGACTTATTTAATTATATTAAAAATAAAATCTAAAGCACTATGAATACAGCTGATTATTTTACTGTCAAATAACTAGTAATGTAACCATGCAATAAAACCTAAATTACATTAAAATATAAAATAAAATGTAAACTAGCTATTACATATAAGTAATTTGATTAACAAGCTAAACGAAGTTATTGCATGGATAAAATTAACAATTCCGGTAATAACCCAAATGTATTGTGGCAAATTACTAAAGAATTGTCTGGTAAAAACTGTCTTACTTTTTTAGTAAAAACTGTCCAAAAGTTTACTTCTAAAACCGAATCAGTTGACATCGAAATGTTTAAATTAATCATTAATAACTTAAATTCATTTTCTTACTTCTATAGGGATAGTACATGCCAAGAATATAAATACGAGCGGCAACCCAGTTGTGAATGACGCGGACTATCGAATACCGAATTCAATGACATTGCACACAGTTACAGAACAGGACCTGCTACGACTCGTGTTTGGTTTGCGGAGTGGCTCTGCACCCGGTCACGATGGCATCTCGCTGGCCGTCCTCAAATGAAATATTCACACACTTTCTTTGCCGTTACTACAATTAATTAAATTTAGCAACATACTACCAACCTAGAAACTTGTATTAAGTTTACCACCATTTTTCAGACATAAATTAAATTATCATTAGCCTAATATTTTACAGGCTACACATACGTAGAGTGTATTTTATCTTAACAACAACAAAAATAACTTGAAACTCATGAGTAGTAAGATACTTATTGGGAACACTCCCTTGAGCTTGGTACCAGTTGAGGGGATGTCAGCAAGACCTGTCTTGTCGGGGAAACAGCTGTTTATGTGAGGGGAGCTAGTCTTACCACCACGTGGCTACCTTGAGTCTTGGTACCAGTTGAGGGGATGTCAGCGAGACCTGTCTTGTCGGGGAAGCAGATGTTTATGTGAGAGGAGCTAGTCTTACCACCACGTGGCTCCCTTGAGTCTTGGTACCAGTTGAAGGGATGTCAGCGAGACCTGTCTTGTCGGAGAAACAGATGTTTATGAGAGGGAATTTCGATGAGTGAGTGGAGCTCGTCTTACCACCACGTGGCTCCCTTGGACCTTTGTACCAGTTGAGGGGATGTCAGTGAGACCTGTCTTGTCGGGGAAACAGCTGTTTATGTGAGGGGAGCTAGTCTCACCACCACGTGGCTCCCTTGGGTCTTTGAACCAGTTTATGGGGTGTAAGCGAGACCTGTCTTGTCGGGGAAACAGGTGTTTTATGTGAGGAGAACTCGATGAGTGAAGGGAGCTAGTCTTACCACCACGTTGCTCCCTTGATTTTTGTACTAGTTGAGGGGATGCCAGCGAGACCTGTCTTCTCGGGGAAACAGATGTTTATGTGAGGGGAGCTAGTCTTACCACCACGTGGCTCCCTTGGGTCTTTGAACCAGTTTATGGGGTGTAAGCGAGACCTGTCTTGTCGGGGAAACAGGTGTTTTATGTGAGGAGAACTCGATGAGTGAAGGGAGCTAGTCTTACCACCACGTTGCTCCCTTGATTTTTGTACTAGTTGAGGGGATGCCAGCGAGACCTGTCTTCTCGGGGAAACAGATGTTTATGTGAGGGGAGCTAGGCTTACCACCACTTGGCTCCTTTGGGTTTTTGTGTCAGTTTAGGGGATGTCAGCGAGACCTGTCTTGTCGGGGAAACAGCTGTTTATGTGAGGAGAACTCGATGAGTGAAGGCATCTAGTCCTACCACCACGTGGCTCCCTTGAGTCTTGGTACTAGTTGAGGGGATGTCAGCGAGACCTGTCTTGGCGAGGAAACAGATGTTTATGTGAGGAGAACTCGATGAGTGAAGGCATCTAGTCTTACCACCACGTGGCTCCCTTGAGTCTTGGTACTAGTTGAGGGGATGTCAGCGAGACCTGTCTTGTCGGGGAAACAGCTGTTTATGTGAGGGGAACTCGATGAGTGAAGGCATCTAGTCCTACCACCACGTGGCTCCCTTGAGTCTTGGTACTAGTTGAGGGGATGTCAGCGAGACCTGTCTTGTCGGGGAAACAGTTTTTTATGTGAGGGGAACTCGATGAGTGAGGGGAGCTCGTCCTGCCCAATGGTGTGTGTCATCATACAGTTCTTTATTATAAACTCTCCCTACTAATATATAAAAATATTTAGTGTCCTTTTCCAAAATTTTTTTCATATATTTTGCAGCAAATGTTTATAGAACATCTTGACAATTACTTTAGCTATCTTACTATATTATAGTAAATATTTACGTTTTCCTGTTTTATTAGAGCGTAAATCCTGATGACTATGATATTATTAGTTGTTTAAAACACATATCAGAAAATATACTACATAGATATGGAATATCATAAACATTTAGCGTTCTCTATCTTTGTTTGCCAAATGATAATCAAAATTCGTTATTACATTTACTCAATATTTTATTCTACTGGATGACTTGGGGTGTTTCCCGGGTATTAGAAACTTAGCTTTGACGTGAAGTATATGAACTTTTTTTATATAATCTGCAATTATTTTGCTTTTTTGCTTTTAAAGTCAAAAAAAGTGTTTTCATTCTAAGATGAGTAAACAGCACACTTTTTCAAACGTTTTGGACATTTTCAAGCTTTTTATTAGCATATATTGCACCTGATGCTCATTACTAATGAACAAGCTACACAATCACTAACACTGCTATTGTAATTAATTGTGTGTTGGTGTGCAGGTATGGCGCACTTTGTAACTCACATTCAGCCCAGTCTGACGGAGCTGCAGCACCATCTCCCCCACCACCACCACGAACAGCAGCATCAGCAGCCCCCACAACAGCATCAGCACGCTTCACCACCCAAGAAACCCCCAGCACATCCTCTAATCAGCACTGCACACTTGCACATTGATCTCCATTCACCCGCTGCTCCGGCCTCTGGGCCCTATAAAGAGGTAGGACACTCATGATACTTGTGCTGCATGGTAGGGCCTATTACACTTCTTAATAAATAATGTTCTCCACTTTTTCCTTACTTTGTCATATGTAATGAACCCTAGGATGGGTGATGATGAACAGTAAACACAATAATAATTCTTCTGAATGTAAATTTAATTGACTTCAACAAAGGGAATAGTAACCACTGAGAAGAAAGAAACAGAGGTAACGCAGATGGCAACGGCAGCACCATCGTTACTTCCTACCTTTCCTATCCCCTCCAAGCCCCTTTTTTATTATATCTCCCCCCACTCCCTCCCCCCTCCCCCTTTCACTTTCTCTCTTCCTCGCTCCCTCCCTTCCTCCCCCCTCTCTCTCTCTTTCTCTTTCTCGCTCCCTCCCTCCTATTTCACATTCGCGTCATACAACGTCTCGTCAGACTCTGGTGGAGGGACGAGATGTATCTTCCCCTCCGTAACTACTTCCGTTTCCTCTCGAGCAATTAGCGAGCGTTTTGATGTTCCAGTGCTACCCAGGGGCCTAAATACTGTCAGTGAGACGTTTGCTGCGTCAGTAAGGACACGACCTCTAGTTCCTCCTTCTCTGTGGAACAACTGATTTTTCTTACAGTTAGTGAATTTTTTCGTCACTCCTATTAAAATTTTAGCCTATCTTTTATGCTGCTATGTTATTTTAGGGGCCATATACAGGGTGTACGTCAACTCTCTAAATAAATTGTAGGTATGTCCCTTGGGTCAAGACAAACAAAAAATACCATAAAACCATATGTCTGAAACTAAAGCTGTTTAAAGATTGCGTCTATTTAAAAGTTTATGGTACACATGAAGGCCAAATTTCAAGTTTCTAAGTCAAATATAAAAACATATACCGTACATACCGACAGACAGAAATCTAGACATTTTAGAGATATGGTTGCATGGTGTTATTTGATTGTCTTGACCCCTACAATTTGTTTTTTTAAATTGTAGGGACATACCTACAATTTATTTAAAGAGAGTTCACTAATACCCGTATATGCAAAGAATAAATATTTAAAGACATGATTTTAAACTACTCTAAAACTTTGTGAAAATTCATGAAAATAATATTCTAGTCCAGCATCTAGTATATATACATCTAAATTTAAATTCATATGCAAGCTGTCCCCAAAGTTGTTTTCCACGTGCCTTGGTACCAGTTGAGGGGGAGTCAGTGAGACTTGTAATGAAAATTGATGTTTGTGTGACAGTCGCTGGGGAAACCCCATGAGACAGGGGAGCTCCTACCCGCCACGTGGCGTGGGTTCTGCCTGTAGCTGGTTTATGAAAGGTGCAATATTTTAAATAAAATACCTATTCACTAATCTTTTGAGTGATACATTACCAAAACAAAAATAAGAATCTCAATAAAAAATGTTAAACAGATCTACCACAATAATAAACTCTGTAAGCATAATTCTTGAAGAGTTCCAATTAAATAACATTTTAATTGTGAGAACTTTCAATTACAAAGTACTCATATTCAAACACTCGTTTTTGTTGTGAATATTTCAAGATGAGCATCTAGGTTAAGTATAAAATATTTTACTGTGCGAGGTAAACAGCTAATCCATTAAAAATATGTTTTCACTTTGGGATTAAAAAGAGGATCTCTAGTTTCTGATGATATGTTTAATTTGAGAATTGAAGGTAAATTAACTAAGTTTGAAATATTGACAAAAATTCAAAAATATATTCTAATGAAAATAACCATTGATTTTATCTGTGTGGTTCTCAATAAAATTTAAATAATAATAATAGTTCAATTAAATTGTATAGTATTTAACAATTGAACACGTCATTGGGTATTCCCTACAATATTTCTGGAAAACGATACTATCGGTGGTCTGTGTCTGGAGTAGAAACTGAATTGACCGCCCTTCTAACAAATATGACCTGGTTTATCAACAGACAAATAATACCCCTATGTATGTTAAATAACAACAACAAACAGCTCTAGTTTACATTTTATCATTACTATTTTAAAATTAAAATGCGGTTATTTAAAAAAAACTCATATTTTTTAATTTAAAATAATCATTTGTTAGTTTTGTAAAGTAACGTATACTAATCATATACATTTAATAATATTTATTTTTTCTTAAGATGCCATCATAAAGATATGGACGAATATGCATTTCGAACGGGTGAGATGAGTGTAGATGAGCGAATGTAGTCATTGTTACAAACTAAGATCGTCATACTTAGAAAATGCCATTAATTAATAGCCCAATGACAAAATATAAAGTAATAAATCATAGCATATCATGAAGCAATCTCGTAAGACGGCGCTGGTGACGCAGTGTTGTAACCCAGCTACTTAGATAAAAAGTGTTGAGGAGATTGTAGGTGATAGTTTCTATGCGTCCTATTTCTGTGTCCTCCTAATACCGACACGGCGTCCGCTCAGTGGTTGCCATCGACGTGGACACGACTAGAGATGTGTTGGGTGTCCATGTTTGATGGTAATCCAGGTTCGAATGTTGTCTAAGGAAATGAACTGAGTGTCATGCTTGTTAGTTAGCTGAAAATCAGAACAACAATAAACTACGTGGTTCGGATTCCGCGTAAAGCTGTAGTTCCCATAGTCCCTGGGATATTGGGATATTAATAAATAGCTCTTTCTGAGGAACATTCGACCTATGTTACTAACAACTACTCATCTACTCGTTCCTGTACACTCATCTACAGAAGATGGATGGAGCTTTATAAATACGTAAAGCATTTATAAATACTTTCTACAAATGGAAAATAAGAATATCATACAATTTATATAAACAAAAATTTAATGTCATAAAAATAATGTAGGTATTGGCTTTACGTATCAATGGCAATGTTTACACTGGAACAAACGTTCACTTTATTCCGTTGTGTAATGTGTGTAGGAGTCACGCTTAGACGAATGTAGCCTACTGGACATTCCAGTGTGACTCCAGTGCGTCATTGGAGCGGTTCCAGGCGCCGGCGAGACCCTCCAGCAAGGGTGGCAAGTCTGCAAATCACGCCATAAAACTGCGTTGCGACGTAATAAGTTCCACTGTATCTTTCAGCTTGAATAAATGTATGTCGTTGTTGTTTAAAATGCACTAGTTGGTTAATCGTGCTTTGCTAAGGGATGATTTAGAACTATATTATATTTCGACGTCATTAAAATCAAATTTTAAATTTCAACAAGCATTACTTGGTCAATATCAAAAGTTTTAATTTCGTTCTAATTATTTCAATTAAATAAATAAAATAGCTACCTAAAATAACACTGTAACTTTTAAGTCCAGAGGGGTGGAGCCCTAGAGTCAAATGAGAATAAAACCATGCCAGAAACCTTCCCAGGGGTATACTCAACAACGTCCTAAAGTTTCATGGCGATCGGATGAGTGGTCTAGTACTGTATGAAGTACAAAGAGACAAGAGATATATGCCCTTTTATTTATAGAGGATTTCACTTTTCGTTATTTAGTAATCATACGTAAAAAATAATTGAAGTTATATGCCATATAAGTGTGTTTATTCAACCATATTTGAGTATGAAGTTATTTATGATGAGCTCTCGTGTCTTTGAATATTCTAAAAATAAGCTGTAACGTATTTCAGAAAGTCGACATCATTAAATAATGTAAACAGGATTCAAATATTGAATACATGACACTTTTTAGATATTGCCCGTTAAAAGCTCAAACAAAAAACCCCCTTTACAAATATCAAAGTTGTACTTGTAGATATATATTTTAGGAGCTGTTCCACATGTCTTCACTATTATTATTTTAAATAAGTGGTCACTTTTAAATTGTACTTTAGTGATATATTTCAAATCTATTGCAAAGTATTTGTCTAATTTATTTGAAATGTATATTGGTTGAATATATCAAATTTACTATTGATTGTTCTAAAGTCAACATATAATCTGCATTGTTATGTGATGTGGTAATTCTATACTCAATGAGAGGACCGGTGGCCGAGCGGTTTAAGGCGTCAGTACTTCGAGCCTGAGTAAGAGAAAGCGCAGGTTCAAACCGTGGGCTTGATTGAAAGTTTTCATCAGTATTGTTTGCTTTGCTCCATCTTACTCTGTCTATAAAACGTTCCTCGTACAGATCAGTTGTCTGTAGGAAACGGTAGAGTAAGGTTAAAAAGAAGATGGGCTTCTCCTTTAAAAAAAAATCAATGTAGTAAAACCATGATATGTGGTGTATATTTTAAATACTCGTTCAGCTGATCAGGGAGGCTTTGATTGGTGAAAATGAAATCCCGTTATTTTAATTAGTCCTTATAAGTTTTTACATCCCATTATTGGAGGATATGTTAATATTAATATTTATTAATAAGACAATGTGGGGTTGTGATGGAATGATGCAAGATTCTAGACTGCATGAATTCTTAAAAGATATGAAATGTTTTAACTATAAAAAGTAATTTTGATGTGATTAGCTTTATTAAAGTAAAAAAAAAAAAAAAAAAATAGAGCTGGAGAGATTTGCACAATAAAGTGATTATAATTTATGCAATTTACAAGGAATAATTAATAAGCCACGATTATTTGCTAACATTTATAGGTGAAACAATATTCGTTAACATAGAAGAATGATTTAATAAGCTTCAATATGTTTAATCATTTTGAAGACTGGCGTGCTTATGTAGCTTTATTTTCTGAAAATTCAAGCTGCATTTAACCATCACTAGTACAACTTAAACACGTTTGATACATTAAATTATTGCTGTATTGTCAATATTCAGTCGTATGATTATAGTTTCATATTGTTTAAATCGATTGCCATGGATTAACTTTTCACCATAGATGATGGACAATGAGTAAATACTTTGACCTGAAACATGGCTCTAAAATGTTAGACTGAAGGAATCTCTGTAGTATATTCTAGGTTTATGTTTATGCAAAACATCTGCCCCACATGCGAGCCGCTGCAGTGGTAGACACATGCAAGCTCTACGCAATAAGATACGTAAACTGGTTTGGCAAGAGACTCTACGCATTAAGAGACGTAAACTGGTTTGGCAAGAGACTCTACACATTAAGAGACGTAAACTGGTTTGGCAAGAGACTCTATGCAATAAGAGACATACATTGGTTTGGCAAGAGACTGTAGCCTACTTACTCACTGTTCCAACAACATTTAACAATTCTGTAACTCATATAAAATCCAAATTACACTTCTAATTTTATTAAATATTTTAAAAATTTAGAGATTAGTGAACGCATTTTACTACTAGCTTTATGGACGTACTGTAAACGTATTTACCAGAAGGATTAGACTGAAAATTATTTAGAAATGAAAATAAAAACATCCTTACTCCTTAAATTTGGAGCCTGATACTAATTTAAGCCTATGAAACCAGCATACAATATTCAGAGTGACTTTACACCAAACATTTTGCAAAATAAGCTTAGAAATTATGAAAAAGTAATGTTAATTATAAAATACTATATAAATCATTTGTACTAAAAATATCAACAAAAAGTGGGATTTCACAGTTTGGCTATGACCTATTTACCTGTACCTATAGACGGAGGGATAGGGGATGCCACAATTAAACTTATTTACCACACTACTCAGTCTGAGCTGTACAGATTTATATCATATGACTGCACACTATCTAAAGTAAAACAAGTCTGCAGTACAGAATGAGTCAATTTTGTAGCACAACAATACATGTACAAAATGTATTCCCTAGAGTAAGGTTATGTGCCCTAGTCCCTCACCAAGACACCAGACTGCACCAGTTACGTCATCACTCTGGTACTGTGTTAGTGACAATATTACTCTGTATATATATATATTGTGTGTAACAATACATGCACAAAATGTATTCCTTAAAGTAAGGGTATGTGCCCTGGTCCTTCATCTAGACACCAGACTGCACCAGTTACGTCACCACTCTGGTACTGTGTTAGCGACAATATTACTCAGTATATATATATATTGTGTGTAACAATACATGTACAAAATGTATTCACTAGAGTAAGGTTATGTGCCCTAGTCCCTCACCAAGACACCAGACTGCACCAGTTACCACTCTGGTACTGTGTTAGCGACAATATTACTCTGTATATATATTGTGTGTAACAATACACGTACAAAATGTATTCCCTAGAGTAAGGCTATGTGCCCTAGTCTCTCACCAAGACACCAGACTGCACCAGTTACGTCACCACTCTGGTACTATGTTAGCGACAATATTACTCAGTATATATATATATATATATATATATATATATATATATATATATATATATATATATATATATATATTGTGTGTAACAATACATGTACAAAATGTATTCACTAGAGTAAGGTTATGTGCCCTAGTCTCTCACCTAGACACTATACTGCACCAGTTACGTCACCACTCTGGTACTGTGTTAGCGACAATATTACTCAGTATATATATATATATATATATATATATATATATATATATATATATATAGTGTGTAACAATACATGTACAAAATATATTCACTAGTGTAAGGTTATGTGCCCTAGTCTCTCACCTAGACACCAGACTGCACCAGTTACGTCACCACTCTGGTACTGTGTTAGCGACAATATTACCTTATTTATCACTGGTCTGTGAAATTCTTCAAATAACTCCCATCTAATATAATTTTGTTTCGAAATTTAAATCTTGCTTTGATTATGCTGTAATGTAAATCACGTGTTAAATTAAAACTAATAAGAATATTATGTAAATATTCCAAAACCATATTTGGTACCTTTTATTTTCTGAACAACTCTATATTAATTTGTATATGTATTTGTAAGAAATTAAGGAGAAACAAAATTTAAGTGTTATAAAAATAAACCAAAATTTTCTTTAGAAATGTGTAGGTTAATCTTAGGTATACGAATATTTTTATTATAAAATTTGTATTGAACAGCAGACAAATTAATGTAAACTGTAAAAGTAAAATAGTGAAAAAAATCTTAGCTAATTTTACAAAATTATTAAATACGTAACTTAACTTAATATAAAAGAAGTTCTAAACTGAGTGATTAAAACACTGTCGTGCACTCAGGGTAGGTTGGAGGACCATCAGTAAGTAATGCACTATTTGACCCACCCACCGATTCACGTAAGGTGGTATTCAACAGGTGGTGGAACAGAAAAATAACAAAATTAACTAATCATACAACAGAAGTAAATACGTATACAAATAGCAATGTAAAAAGAGGGGAAGTTCTAAACCGGGTGAGAAGAACACTGAAGTGCAACCAGGGTGGGTGGGGGAACGATGTTTAAGTATTTATAGAGAAGTTAAATCTTTCTATATGTCTGCAATTATCTTACATAAAAAGCCAATGTTATACAAAAACATACAATAAACAAATCAAACAGTTAATTTTTATAAAAATAAGCAATATATAGTATAAAAATAGTTATTCTTTGTTTTTTTTATATTTTGACACTTTTCAATGAGATATAGTAATGTATAACGAGAAAGAGTTTTAGTTTAACACATGATTTACATTACAGCATGAGTAATATATGATTTAAATCTAGAAGCACAAATAAATAAAGGGGGAACTTTTAAGCTATTCTTAGAGTTCCACAGACCAGAATATTGTTACTAACACAATATCAAAGTGGTGACAGAACTGGTGCTGTCTGGTGTCTAGGTGAGGGAATAAAACATTCACACTCACACTAGCGGATACATTTTGTGCATACATTATATACAGTAATAGATTACGAAACTACTCGGCGCTGACTTAATATAGCAAGAGACAACGATTACATAGAAAACTCAATTATTTTAAAGAATTTTTTTATTTTAGATATTTTAAAAATGCAATCCATTAAGGTTCCTAGTAATGGATTTTAGAGTTCTTTGAACATTATTTATTTTTATCTTGTAGTTTAAATATATCAATTTGAAAATCTTAAACGAAATAAGACTGTTTAAATCATTATATGTCTATGTAAATTCCGTAAAAAATCAGACAAAACGATAATTTAATATTACTTATCGTACAATAATAAAGCAATTTGTATGTGATAAGTGATTACTGTCCTTCGCAAGTTAGTAATAATGCTGAGTTAATGGGTGTGTAAACAACTCTGTAAATAATCGCTGGACGTCGAGAGCTAAAAATGAAAAATACCGAATATTCAAACTACGATCTCGGAATATAAATGTGGCTGAAATGACGGCATGAATCGATAACTAACTATTCAGTTTGGATGTTGGCACGAGCCGACTGCAGTGTTTGGCATGCTTATCGCCAAGTTGCAGTTTAAGACGAGTTTCTAAGTGAATTTATATTAAACTACGTAGAAACTTATGAATCAGGAATGTCCTTGAGCTGCAGATCCAGTTTTAAAAGTAATATTAGGTTTGTAATGAGTTTAGTAAGAACTTGATTTCTTAAGAGTCAACAATTGAATGAAAATGGTTAAAACACCAGGATTGTGACTATTATATGCCCAATTAGGTTTGGTAATAAATTTAATTCTTGGAAACTCTCTTGGATTATTGAAATTGTTAAACATAGAACCTGCATAGCAAACTTAATACATTGTAACTACTTCCAAACAATAAATTGTATATTGAGAAATGGAGTTGGTAAACAGTAAAGACAATAAAGTATTTACATTGTTTTGATTGGTGTGGGAAAGCCGGTGGCCGAGCGGTCTGAGGCGTCATGACTTCGTATTTAAGATTTGTACAACGCAGGTTCGAATCCTGGCCTTGACTGTTAGTTTTTATCAGTAATTTTCATCTTATACTGTGCTGGTTCTCTCCCTTTACTGAATCTGAATAAGTTCCCAGCACAGATCAATAGTCTTATGGAGGATGGGTAAAGTAGGATTAAAAAAATATCGGCCTCTATATTTTCCATAAAAAAAAAAAAACTTAAGATAGTAATGCATTTTAAAAGTGGTGATATGTTTGTCGTAGATTAACATTTCACTGTAGTAAGTCGTGGGATATATAAACTAAATACCTAACCTTTTAATATTTGCTAGTAGCCTTGACTGAAGGGATTCGACGTTATCAAGATTACAGAATCAAGCAACATCGAGCATGGCTGTCCCTTGGATGGGTGACTATCTGAGCGGTCCCGTCCTTACACGAAGTCCGCCTGCTCGACAACTGGTGGTGGTTCGGAAGTCATCCTTAAACTTTTGGTCCCCAGGTCGTGTCAGAGAGGGCTTCTTAGCCCTAACTTCACCTGGAAAAATTAGTCGAACTTTAACTTTAACTTTGACTAATGGTCTATCACGAAAATAAAGATAAAATCAATGTGAATAATTCAATCAAATGAAATTTTCTGATATTAATGTAATGTATGTCAGTTTAGTAGGATTTATGATAGAAAATGATAATATACCTACATTCTACACTTCAAATTTGAATCTGTATAAAAATCCACTATGAATTATTATTTATATCTATTTAATTTTTTAATCTTGTTTAGTATTAATCTTATCCATAGGAAATGTTCACGTACAAACGTTCGCTTCAATTATTAAAAAGCGTAAATCAGTAGCATCCAAATACTTTAACGGGAAAATTCAAAGTACATTTTGTCACATAAAATGTAACTGAGGTGTAATAAAGGTAATGAAGAGTAGACGGGAAGATATGGACGGGAAATGTGCTTTAAACAATGATTATCATTAAAAAAATCACTTTTACTGGTTTGATTGACTGACTATGCAAATTAAATAATTTATATGTTACCTCTATATAAAAGGTATATAGAGTTGTTATATGTAGCTTTAACATTACATAAGCTTAGAGTTGTTAAAACGCAGGTTATATGCATGAGTTGTGTAACATATAAGTGTATTAATAGCTTATGGTGGAGATTAAGTTATGAATTCATATGCATCTTCTAAAGTTCATTTACTGCATCTCCCGGCGATTTAAGAGCGCTCTTACAGCAAATGCTGGAACTACATTTAGTTCAGGAATGTTACTACCAGTGGTGAGACCATACAATGCCTTTATATATATTCACGTGTTAATTGTTTACCTGTTCAATAACCTGCTCCTTGAATATGTTTGTTGAAAGGTTTGTGTGCAAGCTAAAATATTATAACTGCAGATTATCTTACTGTTTAGGATGTTTTGTAGATTTTCCCCCCTTGGAGTTTGTATATTGTTATTCCCAGGTGCAATTCGCACTTGACAACACTGCGTGTTTAAGCTTCCCTAAATAGCCACCCAGTGCGCTCATGTCCAGTCGGAGAGTTATTAAGTCCAGTATGACTACTGATATATCAGCAATATTTACGGTATTACTGTCTTACAGTTACAATAGGAACACTAATTTAGTCAGTTCACGTATTTGTTAGAATATTTATGAAATCGGTTAGCCATAAAATCATAAATTTTTAACTTAAACACCAATTGAAGTGTTATTGAAAGTTGTTTATTGTTATAACCTGTTCTGTTTGTACATTTCTTCCTTCTACTTATATATTGGAGGTCGCCCTGTACTGCAAGTCAAAGTGCACTTTGACGCGCGGCAGAGATGTTCACTCTTATGAAACTAGAGGGAGGAATAATTACAAAACGCAGAGGCATAGATGCGCAGCTTTCAAGCGTCTGCCATCACAAGTGGGTGTAAACATAATCAATTTGCTCCTTGAACAAATTAAAAATCAAAACCTGAATTTGTTCAAAAGACGTTTAAAATACCTTTTGGTAGAAAGTGCCTTTTATTCAGTTGAAGAATTCTTTCAAAGCCGCTGGGACAATCAGTAAACACGCTATCATGCAATTCTGGTGTCAAGTGTGTGAATGTATGATGCATGTGCAAGATGTGTGTATGAATGTGTCCGATTGTGTGTGAGTGTTGTAGGCTAGACTAAATTTTGACTTTTGCAACACAATTGTTAATTTTATTATGCAATAAAGAATTTATTTATTTATTCTATGAGTCGTAAGGACCAAAATAGCAAACCTCATCACTGTAAGTTACAGCGAGCCGGAACCAACTGCTAATGGACACGGCTGCAACACAACAAGGACCAGGAATAGCAGAGACACACATGGAAGGGGGATTGCTATTGCATTTGGAGTAATTAAACCTTACTTTGTGTAAGCGTGGATGGTATAGAAACGGAAGAGTACAGATGGACTATTTCAAACATATGTTTCGCTCCGCAAAAGTCCTGTCGTTAATTAGTAATAGTTCCAAAATATTAATTGTTTATAATTGTTATGATAGCTTTTGTAAAAATAAAATATCTTTTTAACTGTTACCCTCAAATAACAATTTTGCAAATTCTGTAACATAACAAAGTTACAGAACTTGCAATAAACGCCTCTCACGTAGATTTTTCATTGAAAAGGAAAATTTTTACTCCTTTCACCAAGTACTATTTCACTTCAGACCCCGTACAGGAGAGGTTCCAGACGCCTGTGAGTTCCTATGAAGGGATAACGTAACAGTAACACCTCCATGGTTTGGGAGAGCCGCTGACCGGGAGGTTAGTAGAGTTAGATATAGTGAGAGACTTCGTAGCCTTGGCTGGAAGTTGTTATGATACTCACCTTGTACTGTACTGGTTCTCCCCCTTACTCTGTCTTATAATTTTCCCGCAAAGGTGCATAGTCTATAGATCCATAGTCCATAGTCTATGAGGAATTCGTTAAAGAGTATAAGGTAAAAGTAAGGTTAAAGTGACCAGCCTCTCCTTAAAAAAAAAAAAAAATAAAATAAAAATAATAATAATAATAATGGAAACATTTTTACAGACATTAACTGTTAAAAATATAACCTTTGTTTAATAGTTTCATAATAAGTTAATATACAGCTGTAACATACTACTGTATACAAACTTAGCTCCATCATATATCGTACACTCGACAATTTCCCTCTCCAGACTATAACGGTATTTCCTAATAATAATAATGGCTTTATTGTACAAAAGTGTTTTATACAATTGGCGAACTTAGGACTAATAAGTCCTATCTTACAGTTAATCCTTTTATTTTAAAGTAGTAAATTTAAAAAGCCTAAAACATGGAAATACAGAACTATACTAAAGGAAAATAATAATAATTAAATTACAAAGAAGCAAATAATATAAATTATATGTACTACTAACATATTATCAATTTTACCATTCTCTCACTCATACACTCGTTCGACCCTAATCCCAGACCCCATCCCCAGCTACCATCACAGACTCAGACACTCAAAAAGTTACCAGACGCTTTCAATGATGCTGTGAATCGAGCCCGACTGTCATATCTCTTTAAATATGGAGAAAGTTTATTCCATTCTCTGCAGGCAGTTACTGAAAATGAATTTGTGTAGAAAGATGTTCTATGAAGAGGAATATGTAATATTGACGAGGCTGAGCGTGTCTCCTTTGCACCAATTATTGAGTTATACTGAAAGTTTTAAGAGAGGTATTTGGGATTCACATCATTAAATACTAAAAACAAAATACTCAATATTTTTCATAATCTAAGGTGGGCCAATTTAAGAATGGAATTTTGAATATAGTATTGAGAGATATGATCATAATATTTTTAATTAAAAACAAATCTAATACAATAATTTTGACAAACCTGAAGTTTATATTAGCCAAAGCCACAGTCATGTCATTGTACAGAGAGTTGCAATAGATGAAATGTGGAAAGACAAGTGTTTTTACAAGACGAAGCTTTATTTCCTATTGCACTTCATCGGCGTTCTTTTTGCAAGATGACACAATATAAATGTATTGGATAGCTGTCAGATTATAAGGAAAAGAAGACAATTAGTAAGTCTATAAAAATTATTATTTAATTTTAGTTACCCGTTCAAGTATTTCTTCATTCCTTGACTACCTAAGATAGATGTTACCACGCCCCCTTTCGATGTGGTTCGGTAAATTAAAACCAGTTCAGGATAGGACACTTTACATTACTAATGGTAGGGACTGTACAAGTCCAGAAAAAAGAGCTTGATGAATTTGGCTTTACCACAACATTTAAAGCTAGTTTCTATTCACAAATTTTTGTCCCTGGATTTTCTTTCTCGTTGGACCCTCTTGAATACTTAATTATTCAATCTTCCATTAATTGGAACGAACAAGAAATAAAATCAAACAAAATGAATGTCTTTAAAATAAACGAATAATAAATAATATTAATTAAATTTAAACTAAATAAAACTTGAAATATTTTTTTTGCCAAAATTCAACATATATTTTAATATAGCATATTGGACCGATTAGGATTAAACAATGTAATAAATTTCAAAATGAGAATCATACATTAAATTTAGTATTTTTGGGAGAGCCAGTGGCCAATCGGTCTAAAGGTGTCATGATTTAGTTACCTATGTCAGAAATAGCGCAGGTTCTACTCCTGGCCTTGACTGAATTTTTTATCAGTAATATTTACATCGTACTGTACTGGCTCTGCTACATACTCTGTCTGATAAGGTCCCCGCACAGTCTATGGGGAATGAGTAGAGTAGGAGATTGGCCTCACCTTAAAAATAAAAACTATTATTACAAATCGTTAAGGCATCAATATTTTTATAGTTGAATCAGTTTCAGGAGTGTCACCAAATGGAATATTGCATATTTCCAAGTTTCATAGAATTCATACCAATAAATTCATTCTATGAGTGTCGTCTTTTTATAAAGATCTTCAAGTACATAGTTTGAAGACAGTTTTCGAAAATTGTTACTCGTAATGAAAGAACTTCATGGCGTCTGGCGGCAGTGGCTGGCAAATAACGCACTCGTGTCTGGAACAAAATGGCCAATATTTGTCAGGGCGTGACTTTTACAATAAACACTACTTCGCAATAGCGACAATAACAATTTCATCTGTGAGGCTTAATAACATTTCGCAATTAATCCATAATTTAGCCAATAACAAAGTAAGGTGACTTATGGCTTATCTATATAAATAAAAATAAATAAATGTATGTCTATTTGTTTGTCCTTTATGCATTATTACATCATTAATTTATTTTGAATACCATGAAAGTTTGGGAAGCTGTTAAGTGTACTCCTGGAGACGTTTCTGGTATGATTTTATTCACAGCTGACTCTTGAAAGTTTCACTGGCCTTTAAAGTTTTATTTTATCTATTTAATCATCCATCAACTGTTAAATAAAAACAAATGAAAGAACATTTTTAATCGGGATAAGTAATACTTAATATTGAAAATTTATATATTAGAAAGCTCAGTGTAGTGACTGAGTGACTGACTAACACTAATTTTGAGGCACCTCTTGCCATACTATCCCCATCATATGTATACTCAAATTGAAGCTCTTGGTCTGAAACCTCCAGATATATTCCAACAAAACCTAACTGTTTCCACTCCACTCATAAACAAGATGACAGCTTTTTTGTAGGTTCTTAAGTGGCTTCAATGTATTTCTTATAAGAAAATCGCAAAAAGTAGTTTTCATAACCGAGGCTGAGTTTCATAAAGGGGCTGTAAGAGAGTGTCTTGGTAAGGTCGTAGGCCGGGCTTCCCTCAAGAGCGTAGCGAGTGACGGGGGGTTGGCACGCGAAGCGTGCAGTGGTGTCCCCTAGTTTAGTTTTAAAAAATACAAACATATACAATATAATTACATAGTATCAAAGCACAAGTAAAAAGATAGTTACTCTCATAAACGTGTTTCGAATAAATATAAATCTGTTTCCGCGTGGAAAAACTACAAGTATTAGAAAATTAGTGGATAGAAAATTAGTTGACTCCTTTTAATGGCCACTTCTCTTCATAAAATTAAAGAAAGGCGACTTATTTAATACAGTAGAATCTAAAAAAAACTTTAAAACAAAAGTAGTGTAACACTGTATTTTAAATCGAATTAATTTTATTTGTATATCCTACATTAAAAATAAATTAACAAATTAAAGACTTATTTCCTAACTAGTTGAAGATGAAAGAAGAAAGGAAGATAAGAGCACCTTTTTAGTCTATTGTTGGAGAAAATCCCTGATATTCTCACTAATTAAAGATTCTAAGGATGTGCTCAAAGCGTGAACTTTGAAGAGGGGTTTCTTGAGGAAAGTAAATGTTTAGAATATATAAAGTACCTTCGACGTAATTAACTGGGGTTAAGGGAAGAAACTAGATCTCAAGTAGACTAATGTATACAAAAGGAAGAGAACCTGTGATGAATTATAACTTTACAATAAATAAGCTTTATTCATTTTACTATTCAGATATGAGATACTGACACAGCTTGGGTGTATTTTAAGGCGAATATGAATGTGGATGACCTGTGTAGTCTGGTTACTAACTGAAGAATGTTCATGAAAAAAGCCATTTATCAATAGCCAGGGCAACTAAGGGATCTACAGTTTCACATGGAATCCAAACCACGGACAAGCCTGATATTCAGTTATCCACCCTAAATAAAAGTTCTTCCCAACATATACACCCCAGACTTCTCTGGTAGTGTACACGTCTATGAATGACAACCATTGAGCGGACGCCGTACACTAACTATCCATACAATTCTAATAAAGTATACTCGTACATCAAGGACCTCGGTTATAACAATATCATACAATGTTGCACACTATTAACCTTTTTAAATTGTCAAAATTCAAATAGCTTAGTATTTTCTGCACTCAGTGCATCCCTAAATCCAAACTGGTTCATGTTAAAAAAAGTAACCCCCTTAAACATTAACGAGTTTTCATTTTTAATTATTTTCTCTAAAATATTTGAAAACACATATAATGAACACTTCGTTCTGTAACAATAGATTTCTTTGTCTCAATTCTTAAAAAGTGGAATTACAACAGCAACAGTGGAATTAGAACCTAAGCAAGCTAGAAAAGTTATATCGATCATACTTCTATTTTTTTCTTATATCTTAAAAATGTGTATAAAAACTATTTTCAGATCAACACTATCAATGTTATTAATCTCAGGTGATTTAATATCTTGTCACAGTAAAACTATAAAGCAATTAAAACTCCAGTACCGCAACACATGGTAAATTTTAAAGCAAAAACTTGGTGTACAAATTTAACTAATCTAAATTGTGTTAGGTTATTTAGTGAGAAGGGGATTCTACAAACCAGATATTGATTTGCTATAAAATAACTTGAAACGTAAAATGGTGTTATTTCAGTTATTTCGCACCATGAGATATTGGCTGACGGCTGGCACAGTTGTCCCATATGGAATATGTTAGCATAGGACTGATGGGTATCAGGAGTTGGGAATGATGGGGGCAGGAGATGAACGGTTCAACAGGACATGTTACTTCACGCCATCGTTCAGAATGGCAATGCTGAATCTGTTACCTGGACAACGAATGAATCATAATTTAGAATAGCTTTTTCCTCTTGGTGTTTAAATTTAGCTATGAACTATTTCACTAGATAATATTATGTTTCACAAGACATGTGTAATACTAAGGTAAACACATGACAATATTTGTGGTACTGTTAGATTTACAGTAGCAGTTTCTGAAAATATAAATGAAGTAAACCTTTGTTTTTATGTGTTTCATTTTACAATGTAAAAAGTACTAAAACTTCAGAACTAGCATGTTAGATGGCATAAACATCATCCCTTTTCGGTGCCTTTTTGTGATTGCTTTTATAGATTTGTTGATTTCTGTTTAAATGAATATAATTGTCTGTATGATCCATAAATTTAATCAAGAAGGATCGAAAACGTTTGTTTTGATGTACTCGAAAATATCGAACAGTCGTTACAGTCTACACTTGAATATACAGGTCCATGTAAATGTACAAAAAACAACTGTCAGATATGGCCAAAGCACATACTGACACAAAAACAACATAAAGTGGTGACAAAACTGCTGTGGAGCGTGGAGGACGTGGTGTCTAGGTGAATGACAAAACACATATTGTCAATAACACAACATCAAGTGGTTACAAAACTGCCGGGGAGCGTGGAGGACGTGGTGTCTAGGTGAATGACAAAACACATATTGTCAATAACACAACATCAAGTGGTGACAAAACTGCTGTGGAGCGTCGTAGATGTAGTGTCTAGGCGAATGACAAAACACATATTGTCAGTAACACAACAACAAGTGGTGACCAAACTGCCTTGGAGCGTGGAGGACGTGGTATCTAGGCGAAGGACAATTCATATATTGTCAGTAACACAACAACAAGTGGTGACAAAATTGCCGTGGAGCATGAGGACGTGGTATCTAGGCGAAGGACAAAACACATCTTGTCAGTAACACAACATCAAGTGGTGACAAAACTGTTGTTGAGCGTGAAGAAATGTGGCGTCTAGGTAAAAGCACATATTGTCAGTAATACAGTAACAGAGTGGTGGGAAAACTACTGTGAGTCTGGAGAAATGTGGTGTCTAGGTGAAGGACAAAACACAAAAAAATCTTTGATTTTTGCTCGTCTACGACTGAAATAAATACAAAATAGCAAATACACTTATTCGAATATTCAATAATAAAATTACGTACCAATATTGCCTCAGCTACTTTTATTTACATACACTCACCCATAAACGTACGGTGGTATTATCACCACTGTACGTGTATGGGTGGGTGGGTGGGTAATCACCACTGTAAGTGTATAGTGGGTCATCACCATTGTAAGTGTATGGGAGGGCGGGTGGGAACAAAAAACGTACAGAATTTTAACTTATTTGAAAATAATGTAAGACAAACAGTAGTATGAATTAGTATTTTTAGAACAGTAGTAGTGGATCAACGACTTAGTTGTAGTCGTTGTTACAAACTAAGGCAGATTATTTCTTAGAAAGTGTTATTAATTAATAGCCCAATGACAAATGACCAGCAGGTGGTTATCAGCTGATCCCTTTCAAAATGTTATACGACTCTGGTTGGGATCGAACTGAGAACCTTTAGCTTATAAAGCTGGGATTTAAACAACTATAGTACTGACAAATTTAAAGCAGTATTAATGGATTTACACAGAAATTTGGCATTTTCAAACTTAAATAAAAGAACATAGACATGGACACTACTAGAGAAGTCTGGAGTGTCCATGTTGTGTGATAGTCAGGGTTCGGATGTTGTGCAGGGAAGAGAACTGAGTATCAGGCTTTAGCTGAAAATCAGACCAATGTCTCCGGGAAGGAGCTACCCGCCCACCCATACACGTACAAAGGTAATGACCCACTCACCCACCCATACACGTACAGTGAAAATAACCCACCCGCCCGCCCATACAAGTACACCTACAGAGGTAATGACCCACCCACCCACCCATACACCTACAGAGGTAATGTATTTATTAATAATGTAATATACACACAAAACCTACAGTTTTGTTTGTACTGTAGATATAACCCACCCGCCCACCTATACATATACATTGGTATTGACCCACCCGCTTATCCATACACATACATTGGTATTGATCCACCCGCCCAACCATACACATACAATGGTATTGACCCACCTGCCCACCCATATACATACATTGGTATTGAGCCACCCACCCACCCATACACATACATTGGTATTGAGCCACCCGCCCACCCATACACATACATTGGTATTGACCCACCCGTCCATCCATACACATACATTGTACAGTGGCGGGGTGCCACTGTATGTGTATGGGCGGGTGAGTAGGTCAGTGCCACTGTACATGTAGGGGTGGGTGGGTGGGTCAATACCACTGTACGTGTAGGGGTGGGCGGGTGGGTATTCACCCACCCACCCACCCATACACGTACATTAGTATTGCAATATGAGAGTTGTGACAAAACTACTGTGGAACTCGGAGATTATTGTCTAAGTGAAGGACAAAGCACATATTGTCTATAACGCATTATGAGAGTGGTGACAAAATTAGAGTGAGTGTAGAGAAATGTTGCGTCTAGGTGAGGGACCAAAGCACATATTGTCAGTAATGCATCAGAGTGGCGACAAAACTGCTGTGGAATGAGGAGATTTGTGGCGTCTAGGAGAGGGGCCAAAGCACACAATATCAGAGTGGTGACAAAACTGCTGTGGAGCGTGGAGAAATGTGGTGTCTAGGCGAGGGGCCAAAGCACATATTCTCACTTCAGAGAACAAAACTTTTCCATCCAATGTTCTACTCTAAACTTACTCTCTCTATCTACCAGACTTGCTTAATGCGATAAGGGTGTAATTGAAAGAGATTCCTAAACTTAAGTTCGACACTCAGGAAGATTAAACAAATACATATATGATAAACATGAAAATATATGAGACAAGGAAAATGACATAATCAATATTAGTCACTATTACATAATGTGTGTCCTTTTTAGTAATGAAATATTTTATGTTATTAAAATGAAATCATATAGATAAAAATTTCTAAAATTTGGCTTCATTCTAACATGATGGTGAATTCATTTCCACAAATGATAGGAGTGAATTCACCTCTGTCCCATTCGACAAATTATATGAATGAATTATACTGCGTCAAATTCCACAAATGATAGGAACGAATTCATCTGTGTCCCATTCCACAAATGATAAGAATGAATTCACTTTCGTCCGATTCCACTAATGATAGGAATGAGTTAAAATATTCACCTGCGTCCGATTCCACTAATGATAGGAATGAGTTCAACTATTGCCAATTCCACAAATGATAGGAATGAATTTAGCTGTGTCCAATATTGTCTTGTAATTTACTAACCTAGTACCGGGAGACCGAGTTTTGCTCGTTCATATTTTCGTGAAGACAGCAACCACTGAATGAATTTCTGCCGGTTATGTTCTGCACTCGCTCTTCGGGGAAAAAAATGGATCCACAGTGCATGCATGTGACGTCAAACGGTCCCACTAGTGAATATTCAACATCCACTGACATGGTGACTTTGTAGTAATGTGGCAAACGTAGAGCAGCTCCGCGTCGCCGTTCTTGTTCAAGATGATCTTTAACAAGAATTCTGATCACTTTCTTCATCATTTAGCTTGGTCATAAGATCTGAAGTATTTCTCCGCCTCCAAACCCTAGATGCGGCTTGGCCGTGGTTATGTGATGCTCAGAGTTACAGGTTGGTTGTGTTGAATTTTGCAAACTAAAGAGGTAGCATCCTAACTCCCAGAGGATCCTGAGGATAGTTTTTCTTGCTCTACCTTGTAGGCTATTAATAAAATTTCGTTTCGGAGGTCTTCCACGTTTCATATCTAGGTTTTCAAACACATAATGTATAGTTCGGTCAAACGACGCTTATTTTATAAGGGTTGACCTTATTTGAAAAATGCAAAATAAATAACCTTATACTGCTAAGTAACTATAGCAACACACACGAAGACGACACTCTTGGAAACACTTCACACTAACAGTGTTTACAAGGTAAACCAACACAAAAATAAAACTAATTGTGAAGGAAAACCCGAACAAAAAAATATTATCTGGAAAAATACTTTAGATCTGCTGTTATTTGTTAATGCGGGTTGTCCTCTCATCACATCAACTGTGGTGAACATTTTTTTCTGCTAGAAGTCGATAACACGCGACGTCTAGGAGCCTCTGGGTCAGAAATCAGAATTTTCCCAGGATTGAAACCGGTGCTAATCGATTTCCTGTAGAAAACCCCCCAAAAAATTAAAATTCTTAGTACCATAACAAATTTCGTCCGAACGCTGCTTTTTTTTAGAGAAGAAGATGTCTATAGTTTGCTCTATTTATACTTTAAACCTAGTTTTATTCCCTAAACTCCTAAGGCAGTCCCTGTCGGCGCGTATCCGACGATTACGCAAATTAAAAAGGGGTGAAATGCAATTAAACACGCATGTATGGATACACTGAATGTTTATTGTTCATATGAAATATATTTAACTGTATTGAAGTTAAATGTGTGGTGTAACTGTTTAAAGTGGACTGTATTGAATTTATGTGAATATGAAATGTGAATTGAAGCCGGCTGAATTTAACTGAGTGCTGTGTGCACAAAAGAGACATGTATGTCTTGCTCGGCCCGGACGCTGCTGTGCGACTCACAGGGTTAGTTTTTAGACACCCCTACCACTTTGCCGGCCAAAGGAAAGTGGAGGGGCACCCCACAAAAACCCTATTTGCGCCGCAACAGTCCCTATATGGATTTTAATGAAAGTTTATTTATTGAAGGAAATCAGCTGTAAAGGAGATTAGCTAATATTCATTCAATCGAAGGATCAGTAGTTTGATGGTCGTGACACTTGGACTTAGCTGTATGACAGCAGATCTATATCTAAAAACTAAGAGTTAAGTACTTGGTGCTCTAGCTTTTATTCTCTTTTATAAAGTTGTAAATGGTCATTTTTTTCCTCCTATTTTTTTGGTAGCTGAATTTTTGTTTGCATTGAAATATTTTATTTTTAGACGAGTTGTTTGAAAGTTAAATATACATGAAGGTTTTCATGATGAGAGAAAGCGTACAGAAAAAAATTCAAAAAATCTAGATATCACTGTCAGTTTGGAAGTATGAGTATTCGTAATTAGTTAGTAAAATTTTCCGTCTAATGTTGCATTATAAATTTATTAGCCTACCTTTTATATAACTCTGATTCCTACCGATACATTGTTGTGGTTAATAGTTAGCACATGTTGCGTGTTCTGAGCTACTGTAGGGGTTGGGGCTGATACCAGACTGGGGTGGTGGCCAGACTTAATGGGTTTACTGAAATCGTGTTAAGGAATGTGTTTTCCCGACCCATGCCGTGCTGACACTGGTATTCTAAAACTGTTTAATCTCCCATACCAACTAAAGGCCTGTCATCAACTTCATGCATGAATAACATCTGAAATATGTTGTTTGTCTGTTGTTGCTTGGGATGCAAATTGTAGATATAACAAAAAACTAAGTGCAGTTGGCTTGATGTAATTAACTCCCTCAGGAGGGTCCATATTAATGAAAGTATTTTCCCAAATATATTTGCGTTTCCTATAATCGATTTCGTATTTGATTATAAGAGAAGTAATTTGTTTCACATCAGAACACCTTTGTAGTACTTTACCGGCGTGGTGGCTCAGTGGCTAGGGATTCGGACTACGGAGTCTCCGCCCAATCTTCTAAGGTTTGAATCCCAAACTGAGCTAACATTCGGTATCTCAATCGTTGAATAAAGTTCACGCACATCCCATAAGAACTATCGAGAGAATATTTTACTTTAAAACACTAAAACTAAAAAAAACTTTTGGCCTAAATTTGTTCTTAATTAGAAGACAAGACATTTCTGTCAATGCAACATTTGTTTGGGGCAGTTACTTGAAAGTAAAGCTGAATATCTTCTATACCTGATGCGAGACGTAGTGGTAGATGACAGTAAAATAGTTTTAAGATATTAGAGGCTGATGCTTTTGTTATTTAATCTATTAAGAATAAGATATATTATTTTTTGACTTCTTCGCAGTCAAATATCTAAATAGTACTTACTAATGAAACACAAGACCAAGGAAGCCTCTGACAGACTGAGTGTTATAATGCAGAACTTTTATATTTGTATAATTTTACGCTTTCCTGGATAAGTTTTTCATGATTCATTATGAACAACTTTAAATTGTTTGAAATGTTCTTAAATGTTATGTTTATTATTATTATTCATTTCTAAGACACCGTTCGTAGAGATATGGGCTAATATTAGGGGTGAATGAGTGTAGATCATAGAACTATAAACGTGCAACGCTGACAGAATGTAGTGTGGAGCGAGCCGGTGGCCGCTGGCTTCCCCCACCCCACTGTAGTGGCTCTGCCGGCACTATCCATAATGACAATATCCTGCTTTTCTTTGCATGCGTTCATTTTATCGGTAGGTAATCCTACTCAGACTCAAACTTCTTTATTACGTTGATAATATAAATTACATGAAATGAGTCAAAATTTCCATAACTAAAATGTTCGTAATCATTAAATATTACTAATACAAAATCTATATACAAATCTACAGATTACTGTCAGCGTCTGCCTGACAATACTCCCGAACGCCATAGAAGTCCCCGTCCAGAAGGTAGTTTCTAACTCCGTTCCAATGACTTGGCACAAGTGTCCCCTCTTTGATCCAGGCAGTGTTAAAAGAGTTTTATTCTTGTGTAGGTTAGTAGTCTCTCGAAAATGATGTTTAGTATTTCGGAATGGCGATTGTAAATTTAGTTCGTAAATTATGGCTATGGTTTGTTGTACTAGAGAAGGTTTGAGTGTGTTTCTTAACACATTTTATTCACAGGAAAATATAGAGAGAAAAATTGTAAAGAAATCTATAATCCTTAAAAATCTTTTTACAAGAGTGTCGGTATTGCTTCTTAAAAACTGCTCCAATTCTATTTTATTTAGTCTAGTTTGGCATTTTATGGTGATTATATGCATATGGCACTTATGTTTATAGTCCTATGGTGTAGATGAACGAGTGTAATCATTGTTACTAAGGTCGACTGCCTTGCCCCCCAATAGCCAGGGAAACTAAGGGATCTATAGCTTAACGTAGAATCCGAACCACGTAGTATTAGTATGATTTTAAGCTAACTGACAAGCCTGACAGTTAGTTCTCTTCCCTTCACAACACTCAGAAGAGAAGTCTGAGTTGACCACTTTGGATGGTATTCAAGGTTCAGACCTTGACTACCATCCAACGTGGTCACCTCAGACTTCTCTGTTTGTGTTTACGTCGATGGTAACCATTGAATGGACACTGTGCCGGTATTAAGAGGACCGAGCATAGAACCTATCGTCTACAATCTCTTCACAACACTTCGTCCCCAAGTTGCTGAGCTACAAGCCTGCGTCACTATACAAACTTATGATTTCTTGACCAGTATAGGTTAACGAAAGATGAAGGATTACGGAGTCTTGACGCAACCAACCACCCACTCAACGTATGTCTTGAAGAACTCAAGCCACAATGTATGGAAGGTTTCATACATACTAAAAATTGTAACAGCTTTCACTTTAAAAGTACATAAATAATTTTATAGGTAATTTATTTAAGTGAGAACTATTGAAGTATTGTTAAAATACGTAATAAAAAAGCAGTAAGAACTATATGAACAAATGTTTCATATATTCTGCCGCGTCATTTTTATTGTTCAAGCGATATGAAACATGCAAGCTTTAAAACAAATAGAACAAGATCCGGTGGGGTAACCTTCTGAATTCCGTGGTGTCCTGTGTCGACCGGTCCTTAGTTCACACGGTCCCCGGCTGAGGGCTGTAAGTGATAGCTTGAGGAGGCCCGTCCTAGAGTCATGTACCGGTTGGTACAATAGACTACATGGGCGAATGGTCTAAGACGTCAGAACTATGAGTCTGATATGAAAAAGCACGGGTTTGAATCCTGATATCAAATGCAAGAATTTAGCAGTAACGTTAAGCTTGTATTATTTTAGTTCCTACGTTCTCTGTCGTAATAGATTTTCCACACGGATAAAGTTAAAAAGGAAATTAGCCTCTCCTTAAAAATAACCACTTACTGACTTGTATAAACTAGCTTGGGACAAGTCATGAGCAAATGTAACATGGTGTTAATAAAAAATCGTCCAAACATTGAGATAATTTAGCAAAGGAAACATATAAATTAGAATGTCCAGACTAAAACCCACGGGTAATAAATTATGATACAAAATATATGTTTAATAAACAACTAACACGAGATAAAGTATTGATAAGTCTTAATTTCAGAAAACAAGTAGAATTGACAAAACCTAGCACGATGCAAAAATTGAGATCCATATAACATATGTCAAGGTTTTAAGTTAATGAAAACGTAAATTTAAAATTCCAACAATTTTACTACAAAACCATTATAATTGTTATAACATAGTACATATGAATATATAAATCGACAAAACCTAACAAGGAACAAACGAAAAATCTAGGACAACTCAAGATTTTTGATTAACAAAATTTAGCCCTTTACAAAAGGTACAGAACAGTTAAAATAACATAGGACTGATATAGGACTGATAGTAAAACTAGGAACATCTAAAACGAAACAAAGTACTATTAAAATACCCACAATGGAATGAAAATGCTAGTTGAGAGTACTTAAATACCATAAAACCTAGCTCTGACCACAGACAAAACTGTACAACTCAAATTGTGATTGTGAAAATATTTGCTCATTCATAAAACGTAATGGAGATATTCACTAACAAAATTGATGAATAAATTTAAAAAGGTGTTTTCTTAACATCAACAGATCGATGAATAATACATCTCTACCAGATGTTAGATGATAATAATACATCTACTACCAGATGTTAGATGATAATAATACATCTACTACCAGATGTTAGATGATAATAATACATATACTACCAGATGTTAGATGATAATAATACATCTACTACCAGATGTTAGATGATAATAGTACATCTACTACCAGATGTTAGATGATAATAGTACATCTACTACCAGATGTTAGATGATAATAGTACATCTACTACCAGATGTTAGATGATAATAATACATCTACTACCAGATGTTAGATGATAATAGTACATCTACTACCAGATGTTAGATGATAATAGTACATCTACTACCAGATGTTAGATGATAATAGTACATCTACTACCAGATGTTAGATGATAATAGTACATCTACTACCAGATGTTAGATGATAATAGCACATCTACTACCAGATGTTAGATGATAATAGTACATCTACTACCAGATGTTAGATGATAATAATACATCTACTACCAGATGTTAGATGATAATAGTACATCTACTACCAGATGTTAGATGATAATAATACATCTACTGCCAGATGTTAGATGATAATAGTACATCTACTACCGGATGTTAGATGATAATAATACATCTACTGCCAGATGTTAGATGATTTGATCATTCATTTATTAATGACCAAAACTATAATAATCCCCATAACGGAAACGTAAAATGAAAACGTTCTGTCTGCCTGTACGTGGATGATTCAACCAATTTAGTGGCCAATTCTAATAAAGAATGTTCAACATTAATTTCCTTTAACGATCTGTCACTAATAAATTCATTTAACAAAAACTCTATTGTCTTACAAAATAAACCAAATAAAACAGAAACAGAATTCGATATTGTAATTTATACTAAAAAAGTTAAAAAAGTACTAAATTTCTTGGAATTATAATTAATGAAAACTTGAGCTGGGAATTGCAAATTCAATCTATTTTAACTAATATTTCTTCAGGTATTATGCCTTACGTAGAATGTCTGTTTTGTGTCAATCTTAACACCTTAAAAACTATTTATTTTTCTCTTATTTAATCTCATATGGTATATGGGACAGAAATATATGGGGCTTTAACCAAAAATAATATGGATAAGATCCTACGAGCAAAAAAAGGCAGAGTAATGCTCGAACTCTGAATAGTTATAATAATTACTTATAAAAAAATAATTAGATTTTGAAGACTCTCCCTAATGGTCTTGACATGTATATCAGGCCCCCACACAGACAAGTTTTTGCAGTGACTGATAGCTACAGCAGATTCTGCTAGTTACTTTAAATAAAAGCATGATAAATTCCCATTAACAGTTCTTAAGTTTGCCTTCTAGACACCGTAACTAAAACAACTTACGGAAGGTATCACGGTGACGTTGACTGTGACGTAACATAAATCTACAGATTTATTTACATTTTTATTGGTCTGTTTCTTAAGACACCGATCGTCAAGTTAGGGGTGATTGTAGGTGAGTGTATATGACCTAATGTAGTCATTGTTACAAACTAAGGCCGACAGTTCCTTATAATTAGAGTCATATTACAGAGGTTATGATATGTATTGCTTAATTATATTTACTATAGAAATTATAATTAATAGCCTAATGAGAAATGAACAGCCGGTGGTTATCGCTGATCCTGTCAAAATTTGTTATGACTCTGATTAGGATCGAACAGAGAACCAGTAACTTCTAGAGCTGGGCTACCAACCAGCCACTCGGGAAGCATTCACCTAATTTAAATCAATCTATTTACCACTAATCAAGTCGAATTGTAACCGCGAAAGCTAAAACAAGTATTTTTATGTTTATTTGTTGTTTGTTGATCCACGCGTCACTTCTCCCATGTGACGTCATGGGTGATGCATGCCATACGTATCGTCTTCTATTCTAGGTGCAGTGAATGTATACTGCTATACTGTAACAAGATTGTTGTTCTCCAGTTTAAGTTGACCTAGTCGCAAGATGTTCTGTACGGGAGAGAACTGAGTATTAGACTTGTCATTAGCTGAAAATCAAATCAATACCACGTGGTTCGGATTCCACGTAAAGCTGTAGGTTCCTTAGGTCCTAATAGTATTGGACTATTAATAAATGGCCCGTTCTGTGGAACAATCAAATTCAGTTAGTAACTAGACTACACAGGCCATATACTCATATAATCATTCATATTCACCTTAAAATACGCAAAAAGTTGTATATGTGTCTCATATGTAAGAATGTTTATTGTATATGTCTGATCTAATTTGTTTGGGTGCTCATTATTCTATTTCTGATACTGGCCACTCACTTTGAATTTGGATAAGGCAATGCTTTTAAAAATAAATCTGGTATACCTAAAGTAATCATGTATTATGCAATATATTAAATATGCCACTGTTATAAAAGATAGTTTTCAAACATTATTAAAGTAATTGGTTAATGATAATGTATTGTATACAACTACATATGGGTCACTGAACACAAAACCACCCCCTCTCTCCTCCAACACACGAGCCATCTCATTTATAACCTAACCCACTACAAAATGGAACATAAACTTTATCGAAATATCTTGAAATTGGATGTAGTTTCCTCCACTATTGATTCTTTTATTTTACTGCTGACTCAGGTATATATTTTTACTTCTTTTAACTACTCAAGTTTGAATTACGTTAAAATAAACCATATCGTTCCAAAATTGTTTTGGAGCATTTATTTATCATCAGCATTTTTGCATATTTATTTCTAATTTTAGTCAAACGTACTTTTTTTTGGTGGTCATATGATGTCAGTTATTTGTATGACTCACATTATGATGAAGTAAATTGTCACACTGTGTTGAATCATGAATATAATTGTTATTAAACAACGTTTTACGAAGTGTAAAACAACTTCATTAAACAATAAAGCAACCAAAAGTGTCCTATATGATCTATTATGCATTATACTCAATTTAATTAATCTCCGGACTTGCGGTGTGTGCGCCAGGTGGCGATAAAGTGGAACCCTGACCTGCAGTGTTGCCAGTGTCTTGAACCCTACAGCAATCTAAACTAAAAGAAAAATAAATGTATGAGACATTAAAAACAAATAAGAAAATCCGTGATCACACAATGTTTACTCACACATCAAAACAAGCAAGTTATTGTAGAGGTGCAGGTAGAGAACTAAAATGAGACAATTATACAAGACGTTAAGGTGTTGCTATGGTTACGGCTGGCTAATATCATCACACCATTGGGCGTAGCTGTCAAAACCTCCTCAAAGTTTCAGATAGTGCAGTAGGAGCGCTCTGAAGTCAAGTAGAAACATTTAATTGATGAACTACAACGTTACTTTTATCTTTTCCCCAATCTATGCACACATACAACCTCACACCTAAGGGTGATTTTGGTTCTTTTTTCTCATTGTTATGGGTTACATCACCGTCTCACACACTAACACGTTTAGTAGGTATCCTATTAGTGCACTCTATTTGACTTTCATCTATATTATAGGAGGATATGTTTTCACAATGGTAGTAATGTTGTATTGAATTTAGTTGTCTAAAGTTTTTCACACCGTAACATTGTTTAAAATATCTCATGGTTTTGGGAAGGCTAAAAGCTGGTATGTAGCCCCACTAGTGGAGGATGCGTGTAAACCGTCCGGCCCACCCTTAGGAAAACTGCACTATCACTAGAAACAAAACATACGACCATTGACTATGGAAACAGACAGTCCAAAACAATGAGTTTGCAGTAGATGGTGCCTGTCTTACTATCTAACGGCGATTGGTTTTAAATGAACGCTCGGAAAACTGTTTAGAGTACAATTAGTCACTTCAGCTTGTTCTAGAGAAAGACAGAGAGACCACTAGCGCTACCTGTGAAAACCTAACATAAACTAATATCACCGAATAGGAAAACTGGCTTCACTAAACCCAGATGATTCACCAGGAGAAAATGTTCCGTTTCCATAGTCAATGGTAGAATTATCAATCTTGACTTTAACTACATTTTAATTACTTTTTGATTTACACCGATTATTCCAAAAGTCCGGGGACGGTTGAATATTGTTTAGACCGTTACAGATAAAGGTACAAAACTTTTCACATTGCTGCTGGACATAAAAAGCTATTTATCCACTACCTTCGTAGGGGGACGGCCTATTTGTATGTTCAAGAATGACTTAATTTTACTGTAACCATATCAGATAAATCTACAAAACTTCATACATGATAACTGTATACAAAAACCTACTTTAAGATGTATTTAGTGTTCTGCTATTTTTCTATGGGAAAGGACCACGAGGAGTCAGCAGAAAAGTTTTAAGGTAATCATAGATTGATTTGCACATAGTTCAAAGGGCTGGTCCGACTCCTAGTGGGCCGTCCCCCTACGAAGGTAGTGGATCACTGAATACATGGTAAAATACATTTTTGTCCAGCAGCAATGTGCAAAGTTTTGTACTTTTATCTGTAACGGTCTAAACAATTTCAACCGTCCCCGGACTTTTGGAACACCCTGTATGTTTCAACTAATTACACCTTATTTTCAATAGTATAACACTCAATAACTCGATGTAATCATTGTTAAATTATTGTGAGGAAAATAACATTTATGGATCCCTCAATGATATAACAATTCATTTATCAAATGAATATCCATATAATTTTATCACTGCAGGAAGATCAATTAAAGTTGATGAGTTCTGATAAAATGTCATTGTCAAAAAATGTGCTAAAGACAATTAAAACTATTTATCATCTAAACAAGATGTTAAACCAAACTAATCTCTCAAAGCTTATTTTAAAAGTTTTCTTATTTTTTATGTACACAAACTAAAGAACATCCTCAGTAATTATTTTCTTTTTGAATTTTCTCTGGTTTTTAAGTCAATTCATTCATTCAAGTCAATCCTACACTTAAATTTCTCAGCGTTTTTATTGCTCCCCAATAATCTCATGGCTTGAAGATTTAATTGTCGTACTGGTTTTTTTATATAAAATGTAACATGTAGAACAAAAGTAAGGTGACTTGAAGTCTAATTTCTAACCTCGTTTCGAAGCAAACAATATAATAACAAACTGATTCAGTGGAAAAAGTTTAAAATAGTATAAAGTCGACAGATATGTAGAAATGAGAGCATGGAAAGGGTGCTAAGTGTCGTGCGTGGGCACACGGGAATCACCATCTAAAAGGTCTCCCCAGTGACGTCACAGGTTACGTCTCACTCTATCTATAGAACTGTCATCCTAATACTAATACTACTAATACCAGCATATATGAGATTAGTAAAACTACTTATAACACCCTCCAATATCACTATATATGTATGGAAGTGTTGGTGGGTCAATACCATTGTACGTGTATGGGAGTGCGGGTTGGTCAATACCACTCTACGAGTATGGAATGGGTGGGACAAACCATTGTACATGTATGGAAGGGCGGGTGGGACAATACCACAGTACGGGTATGAGAGGGCGGGTAGGTCAATACCAATGTACGTGTATGGGAGTGTGGTTAGGTCAATACCACTGTAGGTGTATGGGAGTATGGTTGGGTCAATACCACAGTACGTGTATGGAATGGCGTGTGGGACAATACCTCAGTACGTGTATGGGAGTGTGGGTGGGACAATACCAAAGTGCGAGTATGGGAGTGTGGGTGGGTCAATACCACAGTACGTGTATGGGAGTGTGGATTGGTCAAAACCACTGCACATGTATGGAAGAGCGGGTGGAACAATACCACTGTACATGTATGGGAGTGTGGTTGGGTCAATACCACTGTACATGTATGGAAGGGTGGGTGGTACAATACCACAGCGCGTGTATGGGGGTGTGGGTGGGTCAATACCACAGTACATGTATGGGAGGGCGGTTGGGTCAAAACCACTGTACATATATGGAAGGGAGGGTGGGACAGTACCACTGTACGTGTATGGAAGGGAGGGTGGGTCAGTACCACTGTAGGTGTATAGGTAGATGGGGAAATAATTTAAAATAAATCCACCTTTAAGACTTGTCTGTATGGACAAAGAACTTCTTTTATGTTCACTCAAGGTGGCCTTCTCCTATACCGCTGGGAAGTCGGTAGCCCTACGATAGACATACCAACTTACCACCAGCTAGCTAGAATATGCTTTTCCCTTTAGACTGCACGATGCGTGTTCATTATTAATGAGTTATGGTGAGCACTGTATGATTATTAAAGGTCCAATATAGTGGACCATGTGTTGGCAATGAGTGTTGTATAAAAAAATTAACTAATTTAAAATTATCAAGAACTAAATTTAAGTTTCACATTAAAATTTCAGTATTAAAAACGTATAAAAATACGAACGATTTTACAAAATCCAACATTTGGTCACTATAGTAGTTTATCACTATGAAATGACATTTTACGTGTTAAGATACGATCACTATTACGGACCGAATTCTTGAAATAGAATGCCATGTTATGGTATGTATTGTAAAGCGAAATGTTACACTTCACGAAATCTTTATAATTAATTTATTTGTATTCGTCAATAGTATTGATCTAAGAAGCAAAATTTCTTTTTTGTTATTAACTAAAGTAAGTTTTAAATATTTAACGAAATATTCTATGTAATAAATTCAGTAATGCCCCATAAAAATAAATGTTTTTAATAAGACCTAAAAAATTAATATACTATAACAATTAACAGAGTAAAAAATTAACAGAGTAAAAACAGTTAGTTGCACTGCAACTAACTGATGTAATGTGCAACTAACTGATGCAATGTGTAACTAACTGATGCAATGTGCAACTAACTGATGCAATGTGCAACTAACTGATGCAATGTGTAACTAACTGATGCAATGTGCAACTAACTGATGCAATGTGTAACTAACTGATGCAATGTGCAACTAACTGATGCAATGTGTAACTAACTGATGCAATGTGCAACTAACTGATGCAATGTGCAACTAACTGATGCAATGTGCAACTAACTGATGCAATGTGCAACTAACTGATGCAATGTGCAACTAACTGATGCAATGTGCAACTAACTGATGCAATGTGCAACTAACTGATGCAATGTGCAGCTTACTGATGCAATGTGCAACTAACTGATGCAATGTGCAACTAACTGATGCAATGTGTAACTAACTGATGCAATGTGCAACTAACTGATGCAATGTGCAACTAACTGATGCAATGTGCAGCTTACTGATGCAATGTGCAACTAACTGATGCAATGTGCAACTAACTGATGCAATGCGCAACTAACTGATGCAATGTGTAACTAACTGATGCAATGTGCAACTAACTGATGCAATGTGCAACTAACTGATGCAATGTGCAACTAACTGATGCAATGTGCAACTAACTGATGCAATGTGTAACTAACTGATGCAATGTGCAACTAACTGATGCAATGTGTAACTAACTGATGCAATGTGCAACTAACTGATGCAATGTGTAACTAACTGATGCAATGTGCAACTAACTGATGCAATGTGCAGCTTACTGATGCAATGTGTAACTAACTGATGCAATGTGCAACTAACTGATGCAATGTGCAACTAACTGACGCAATGTGTAACTAACTGATGCAATGTGCAACTAACTGATGCAATGTGCAGCTTACTGATGCAATGCGCAACTAACTGATGCAATGTGCAACTAACTGATGCAATATGCAACTAACTGATGCAATGTGCAACTAACTGATGCAATATGCAACTAACTGATGAAATGTGCAATTAACTGATGCAATGTGCAGCTTACTGATGCAATGCGCAACTAACTGATGCAATGCGCAACTAACTGATGCAATGTGCAACTAACTGATGCAATGCGCAACTAACTGATGCAATGTGCAACTAACTGATGCAATGTGCAACTAACTGATGCAATGTGTAACTAACTGATGCAATGCGCAACTAACTGATGCAATGTGCAACTAACTGATGCAATATGCAACTAACTGATGCAATGTGCAACTAACTGATGCAATATGCAACTAACTGATGAAATGTGCAATTAACTGATGCAATGTGCAACTAACTGATGAAATGTGCAACTAACTGATGCAATTCGCAACTAACTGATGCAATGTGCAACTAACTGATGCAATGTGCAACTAACAGTTGCAATGTGCAACTAACTGATGCAATTCGTAACTAACTGATGCAATGTGCAACTAACTGATGCAATGTACAACTAACTGATGCAATGTGCAACTAACTGATGCAATGCGCAACTAACTGATGCAATGTACAACTAACTGATGCAATGTACAACTAACTGATGCAATGTACAACTAACTGATGCAATGTACAACTAACTGATGCAATGTACAACTAACTGATGCAATTCACAAATAACTGATGCAATGTGCAACTAACTGATGCAATGTACAACTAACTGATGCAATGTACAACTAACTGATGCAATGTGCAGCTAACTGATGCAATTCGCAACTAACTGATGCAATGTGCAACTAACTGATGCAATGTACAACTAACTGATGCAATGTGCAACTAACTGATGCAATGCGCAACTAACTGATGCAAGTGCAACTAACTGATGCAATGTACAACTAACTGATGCAATGCGCAACTAACTGATGCAATGTGAAAACTCAGATTCAATTTGTGGAGGAGCGATACAGCCTGTTTGAACAGGAGGTGGGAGGAGATTTGTCCAGAAAGTACAAACCCTCCCCGTTTATCATCGGTCATCAGTGAGTTGTGGAGAGGGGAAGTTTCTAGAAAGGAAACAGTATTACTACAATTTTGAGCATTGGAATCGTGGATTTACAAAGATATTAAATATGTTTATTACATTTTGACATTAAGGTTAAAAGTAGGATTACGTTTTTTTTTTTTTTTTTCTTAAAACATGAATTCATTTAAATTACAACCTTGTAAGTACGACAAAAAAAGAACGAAAAAAATCACATTCAGAGTGCGGTAAATATGAGTTGGGAGAAAATTGGAGTTAGTTCTCCAATTCACCGTGTAGATGGCAGGGCCAGAACAGTGTTTACCCCTCCCCTTATTCCCCTCCAAATCCTATTTATTACTGGATGAACATAATAATTATTACTGTAGATTTATAAATATGTACTTCAGTTGTAATCTACTTCTAACCAGCCAGGATTTCACAGTGACCATATCTAAGTGGCTTCTGTTTCGTGAAGGTATTTAAAATAATTAAACTATATAAGCTTCTTGAATGCACTTTATTGATTTTATTCTTTTATTCCTGAAGACATGTTTTCGTTTTTTATTGTGCGTATATCATTTGCGTGTCTGTTGAGACCGTTCGATATTTTTGTGTGTGTGCTTTTCATTGTATCCTGACATAATTTCATTATTTACCAAATAGTTGGCCAATCATAACAAAATTTGAATTGGAAATAGCTCTAGCTATACGTAACTAAAAATTAAATTTGAAACGGCAACTAACAAAAGGGAAAATTCGTAAAACCTCTTTGTTACAATACCTGCAATGTATTCATGTTGATGTATTGTATCTAAGTGGATCACGGCACTCTGACAATACAGACGTGGCTTTTCTTATGGTTTAAGAGTCTTCCATACATGCCTCCAGTTGTATGGAAGAAATATAGATTACAGCTTCATTTATGAATTTGCAATGTAAAACTTGACAATGGACAAGGAAGACAGAACTGTCTAGATCATGAGATCAGATTTTAATATTATATACATAGTTCTAATTTAATATACTGTATTATTTAAATAAATCAAACCGGTATAAATATAATCTCAAGGAGATATATTCACACTTATCCTGTATTGCATGTTGACGTTTGACATACATATGTTAAAAAATGTGAGCGTGAGACATCTTTAGGTGAATCATTGTTAATTGCAAAACACGACAACTAACTACTGATAAACGCACTGCCTAGTAGCCAACCGGGAATAGAGAATTGACTGCCTCCGTTGTTCAGCTCAGACAATGGTTTGGGGATGGATGGACAGACAATAACCGGTCTACCAATATTCAATGGAGTTACATGTAGTTCCAAATGTCAATACCAGGAGCCGAGGATCGATTTCAATAGAATTATTCACAGATGAAGCTTGCTAAAACGGGCGGCGGCCAACAAAAGGGAAACGCCGTACTACTTTTGGTATATGCAATACCCGCAGTTTAGTAGTGTAGTTGTATTGCATCTACGTGGATGACGGCGCGTAGATCAAACAGACCTAGTTTATGACATTCTAATGTTGCAGTGAAATATTATGCATTATTGTATAAGTGCATCAATGATTAAGCATTATTGTATTATACCTATGAATAATAATAAATTTCATCACAGGGCATCTCCTTGGAATTTACGGAGAAAGTCGTTTATAATTTATTTCAGTCATTGAAAAGGTAGTAAAAACTATATAGTAATTAGTAATGGCATTTAAATACAATTACTAAGCTTTTACTAACAAGCATATACATTTGATTAAGTGAATAAATAAGTCAGCAAATCCTCCCAACTTGACTAACCAAAAATTGTTGAGCAAGTTTATTCAGCTTAAGCCTATGCCAAATTAGTTTTTCTCTTATTTGATTTAATATACCAAGATTTTTCTCAATTGATGAATTCATAATATTTTATTGATTACTATTCCAATAGTTTAGTTAATATTAATGAATAATTACAATAATAACTTTGATAAAATGAGCAAGCAAACAACTGTGGTATTCCTCGACTGGCAGTAAAGAGCCATTTGTAGCTATACATTTTGTCTATAATTGTGTGTTAGGCATCAAGTAGTCAACTATAATATTTTGGCCAGTTTAACCTATAAAATAATGTTAGCTTAGTAAAAATTAAATTACAATAAATATAACCCTTAACTTGTTTAACACATTTCCTTAGATAGTTAAAAACTTCTTAATATATTGAGCACATATTTGGCTGAATAAAAAATAAGTATTCTTTACAATTTTTAGTAAAAGTATAATTCTAAGAACGAAAAATTACGAACACTTTTTGAAAGTTAGGAGAATCGATCAGCTTGATTATCTATTGATTTATACAAGCATTGCTGTTGTGATAAAATTCCACTTTTGCAATTTGTTGTTCTCCTTTCACTAGGAGGTTTAAAATGTATTACAAAATATTTACTGGGATATCAGATAAAGCACTCTAAATAACACTAACCCTAATCATATAGAAGAAAGAAGCAGAAGTCTGAATTTGTGTCAAGTTGGTGAGTCGAGCAGTTTGAGCGTGTGAATCAGGGTGTAAATTGTGTTTTGTAAGGAGGCGTTTCTTTGTAATTAAATTTAACTACTAATAGTCAAATTACAAATATAATTTGACCACTTTCCAAATGTTTTTGTACTGTTGTCATAAAGGAAGACTTGTGAAAATTAATGGGGGTTTTTTTTTATTTATACCTTCACCAAACACCATGGCTTTCTATTTTAAAGATTATGTCAATAATGATTGATCTCAATGCAAAACTAGTGTCATTTGAAAGACACTAATAGTGGAGCAAGAGTTGATTTGTCTAATTAATTAATAGTTAAATATGAGAAACTTCCATTTCCTTGAAAACTGTACGTAAAAAAAAAAAGAAATCTTGATATCAATTTATTGTGCAGCATTTACCATAGCTCATTATGATAGTAAATACAAACCGTACAGGTGAAATACAGTAGCATGATTTAGCTTTCTGACGGTAAGACTGTATGTACACTACGATAAGGCTGTATACGTACCAGCGGTAAGATTATATGTACTGGTGGTAAGATTATATGTACACTACGATAGGCCTGTCGACGTACCAGCGGTGAAATACAACAGCATGATTTAGCTTCCTGGTGGTAAGATTGTATGTACATTACGATAGGCCTGTCGAAGTACTAGCGGTGAAATACAACAGCATGATTTAGCTTCCTGACGGTAAGATTGTATGTATATACACTACGATAGGCCTGTCGAAGTACTAGCGGTGAAATACAACAGCATGATTTAGCTTCCTGGTGGTAAGATTGTATGTACACTACGATAGGCCTGTCGAAGTACTAGCGGTGAAATACAACAGCATGATTTAGTTTTCTGACGGTAAGACTGTATGTACACTACGATAGGTCTGCCGACGTGCCAGCGGTGGCTTGGCATTTAGAAACGACCACTATAAGCATTGTAAGTAAAGTGAAGTGAGTATAAATGGCTGTATCCAGGTACTCTTTATAATGTCTATCACTACTCCATCTCCGGTGTGTTGAGGCAGGGCCCGACAGGACGCTTCTGTCACTAAGCCCTTACAAACTGACAAGACCAATACCATGGGACATGAAAGCTGCTATCCATCAAATCTGGGTGGTTCTTGTTCCTGGACTTCGGATCAACAATATATATTAATCTTAATTTATGTCGAACAGTGCAATTTTTACATTGGTCGTGACTACTTTGCAGAGTAGCCCACCACTAATCCGTAAATAAAGAATTTTCCTAGATATTAAAATAAAGAATATTATTGAAAGTAGTGTTAAAGCCTTAAAACTGTGTTCCTCTTGCTAGCAGATTCACCAGAACCTCTGACCTTAACGCAGGGACTGATGAATTCATACCCCAGGAGGTCCAATTGAATTTAACTTCCTGGGCTTGGACCTTTGACCTATAAAACATGTTATAAAATTCTTTATTGCTGCTCTTAAAGGGGTCGTTTCGCTTCACGAGACTCCTGAAACACGGCTTTCACCTTCATGGACTCGGTCCATTGTAAATATCCTATCACAAAATTTGAAGTGTTATTTGATAGTCGAAGAACTGTTCTAGTGGACCATTAGATGAATGTTGTAAAAGTCATTATTTTTACAGTTAATTTGTGTAAATTAATTGTAATTTTTGATCATATAAAAAAGTAAATTGTATCAATTTACGGTCCATTTGATTGAATTTTATTTAAAATACATTATTCTCTCTAACTAATCATTATAATAAACAGGAATAGTAAAGTTGAAATAACACATTATATTTTAGCCCGCTGACGGTAGAGTTGTTTTTCTACTGTAGAGCTCTCGACTTCCCATCGGTGACTTGACAGTTTGTGATACGGCTACCATAGAGGCAATTTACTATTTCCACTAAATTCACCGTGTAAATAACAAAGGGCCTTTATTCTATCTTATTTAAATTAAGACGTAACCTTGATGACTGACGGATTCTCTAACAATTACGTCATGAACTCATTTTCCTTTCAGTCAGCTGATTGTAGAGAGCTTAAAATTAAAACAGATATAAAATTAACTGCTTAATCCTATTTAAGTAATCATTAAATTCATTAAATTTTAATCTAATCCATTATAAAAGAGGCATCGTGTTTATAAACATTTAAAACCAAATTAGCTTTTTGATTTGAATAATATTTCCATAAATTATAAAACAGTTTTTTTTTTATTTCATTGACCAATTCACATGGGCCTGTAGACCTGCGTGTAAACGTTATTCAACGAGTGAAGCACTGACCGTTGGTCAGTTGGGGGTGTGACCCTTAGACCTTCCACTCACAAACTGAAGCCTAAGCCTGTAAGCCTTAACAACAACAATATTTATGAAAACTACATTTTTCCGAAGTCATATGAATTCCTTTTAATTTATTCAGATAAAATATACCAATAATCGATTACACAAATAAGTACTGACCCGTCACAGCCAATAGCACAGTCATCATAAACTTTAACAATGTATTACGAGCTTTTTTATTCATTTTTTTATATGATAGTAGAATGAAGAAAATGAAATTAAAATTTCGAGAAAGTATATATCAGTTTTTAATCTTCATTTGAAACCTCTGAGAAAAGAACGAGTTCCATCTCTAATACATTTTCCGTGAATTATTGTTCAACGGAGATGTAAGAAGTGAACAAAATTGAAACACTGTCTAGAAGTAAAAATAGTCTTTTAATCCAAATTTAGTGATATTTCAGAATAAACTATTACATTAAAGCACAGAGGATTGGATAAGATTGCGACTGATGTACCTGAGGCCATTTGCTACTTTTATTCACCTTTTATGCCAGAAGACAGCTATTATTAGGTTTAAAGTATCTTTAAAAAGGCAATTATTCTGTTACAATACTTTATCAAATATTGGCTATAGTTACTAAAAAAGTAATAATAATAATTATTAATATTATACTTTGACTCCCCTTCTCTAGAACAGGGTAGTAGTCAACAGAACAACAGTCAAGATGGATGTGAAAGAGGGAAAACAGACATGATAGAGATTAACGACCGAGATACCTTCAGGAACTAAAAACAAATGTGGAAAGTGAAGTCAGAGAACGAGAGTAAAAAGAAAACAGGAACGAAGTGGACGGAAGAGAGAAAATGAGAGAAACGAGAAAGATAAGAAAAATTCTAAAAATGAGTCAGAATGCTTGTGTGATCCATCAGGGCCCAGTTGCAGTAAATAATAATAGTAATAAATAAGTAAAACAATAACGTCATACACATTTTACGTTTACAGTATGAAATTCATTATTTAATAACATTACACTATCCGTTTTTTTTAATGATTATTTCAATAAATGTTGTCCCTTATAATCGAAACCTAAAATTCAATTGATTTGGATTGAACAAAAACTATCTTTACCGTATTTAAGAAATTAGTTTGGTTTAAATTTGATCTATTACTGTAAACTTGAACAATTGTATTGTTTTACTAACAAATTTAGTGAGTTAACAGAGTTTTTAACGTTGTTATGAGTAAATTTACTATTGTATGTTGTTGACTGATAATGTTTGTAATATTTAGTACGAAAAAGTCATATTTATTTGTTATAAAGAATATTTTGTTCAAAGAAAAATACAGTTTGAGTGTTGCTAAGCAGATAAGCAGTTTTTTTCAAGAATACAATCTAATTATGCTTACAAGCAAGCAATTACTGTTCCAGCTACACGAGTGATCAACTGAACATCTACCTGGTCAGCTTACCTAGGTAAATTAATGAGTTAATTTCAATTCTAATGCCCAGACAGTCTACTTGTACTTTCGTATTCAAGTATGGCGTCATTAAATCATTGCTAAGTGCAATGAACGCACGTCAGCCGGCCGGTGCCGCCCGGTGCTGCTCCTGGCGGATGCGGCGTCAGCATGCAATCAATACCCGACTCAGCGTGGCATATGGAGCTTGTGGTAGCCATCTGTCTCGCACCCTTGTCTTTTGTAAATTTATTTCAATAAGTTATAATAAATAAACTTAAATTTTTATATCGTTTTTTTCGTTTGCAGTATTCAAGTAAACCAATTTTAAAATGTTGGTACAGTTTTTATACAGTTATATTAAATCTAAGATAAGATGAAAAAATAATTATTCGTCCATCTAACTACTAAGGATGGGCAAAATAGCACAGGGTGAAACAGGCAAAATAGCACAGGGTGAAATAGGCAAAATAGCACAGGGTGAAACAGGCAAAATAGCACAGGGTGAAACAGGCGAACTAGCACAGGGTAAACCAGGTGAACTAGCACAGGGGGAAACAGGAAATAGAATACAAATGGTATAAATTCATTCGAAAAGATATACAGGAGGCTTTGGTTTTTAACATATAGTGACACCACCAGCCTTTTGGGTTTGCGTAATTTCTCACAATAACTAATAGCGTTCATCACAATGGCTATTCTTGGACCTTAATAAGTTAATACGTTTAAAATTATCGTCAGCGCAGTTGGTTAAAGATTCTCAGTTCCATCCCAGACATAGTAAAAAACGAATTTTGAAAGGGGTCAGCTGATAACCACCAGCTGTTCATTTGTCGTTGGGCTATTAATTATTGACACTTTCTAAGGAATGGTCGGCCGTAGTTTGTAACAATGACTACATTCACTAAATTACATTCATCACACTCATTAAAAATCCAAATTCGCCCATACCTTCATGATCGGCGTCTGAAGAATAAATTAATATATACATTACTATCATAATTACATTCAATTAGATCGGGTTTGAACGTATCCAATCAAATAATTTTTTTAGTAATTGAAAAAAAATTGTTTAATCTCGTGCAAACTGTTTCCTGATATATCTATATGAACAGAATAAAAACTTAATTATACGTTTTGGAGAGATCTCCCTCTCACTATGAGATCTTTTGAGAGCATAAAATCAGCACAAATATTTTAGAAATCTGCTTATTTCACAAACATTAACTCTGATCGTATAGTAAACAAAAACATGCGTTTCTTGATAAAAGTAGGTTGACGCCACTCGGAAAGGAATGTACTTGTAATTTAATGTTTTTTCACAGTATTATACGTGCAAAAGCATTAATACAATACACCCATACCTACATTTCCATGCGTTATGGATGTATGGTAATAGGGTGATCTATTTTGGGTCGCAACTGTTTCACGATGGCAATACAAGTCCTACAGATATACATAAATAAACAGGCCTTTTAGATTAAATACTAGACAGATGCCCTTCAGCAGATATTGACAGAGAAACAAAATGTAAGGAAATTATACGCAAAGTATATAAGTATCAATATGTAAGAGCGATTCACCCAAGTTTTACGAATTAGCTATATGAATTGAACATAAAATTAGTTTTTTTGTTAGGAAAAATAATAATAATAAGTTAAAATCTTCTTGCAATATGAAAATATAAAAATTTAAAATTTTTTTATAAACTGTACGGTGAATAGCACAATATTTAAAAAAAAAATACTTCAAATTATGTCAATGTACGTTATTTAATACATACTGTAGTTGTTAAAATACAATTAGAACTATATTTCTATCAACCGTAAGAAATTTGAGGAGTAGTCAATTTGCCTCAATACTCACCTTTAATATGTATTTTCGGCAAGTTTATGCATATACTATCTTCATAAAATATAACTATTAAATCACTGAACTGAACAATCAACTTGACGTAAAAATGTCATGCTTATTTTCCAATTAATCAATATAAATTTAATTAAATACTCATGTAGCTGCAGCTTTATTCTTGCCCAGTAGGTGCTGCACTCCAGCGGAGATAGTATACACTTCTCACTCCTCTATCTAGATATAGACTGTAGTTGTATTTAAAACTGCAGAATGCTCTGTTTAGCAAGAGATAGAAATAAACAATTTTAGCAAAACACAATTCTGTTTACCGAATAGTTTAAAAGAAACTCTTGAATTTTAATGTTTTACCGAATAGTTTAAAAGAAACTCTTGAATTTTAATGTATACAACCTTAAATTGAGTAAATAATGTCACAACTAAACAAATTAAAATCTGCTTACTTAATTTCCATAAATTTACATTTCTTAAAGTCGTCTATTAAAACCTGTTTCCTTTATCTGTATCCTTAAACATGTTTATTTCATCTATATCCTTAATCCTGTTTCCTTCATCTGTATCATTAAACTTGTTTCCTACATCTGTATCCTTAAACATGTCTCCTTCATCTGATCCTTAAACATATGTCCTTTATCTGTATCCTTAATTCTGTTTCCTTCATCTATATCCTTAAACCTGTTCCCTTCATCTGTCTCCTTAATTCTGTTTCCTTTATCTGTATCCTTAAACCTGTTTCCTTCATCTGTATCCTTAATTATGTTTCATTCATCTGTATCCTTAAACCTGTTCCCTTCATCTGTCTCCTTAATTCTGTTTCCTTTATCTGTATCCTTAAACCTGTTTCCTTCATCTGTATCCTTAATTATGTTTCATTCATCTGTATCCTTAAACCTGTTCCCTTCATCTGTCTCCTTAATTCTGTTTCCTTTATCTGTATCCTTAAACCTGTTTCCTTCATCTGTATCCTTAATTATGTTTCATTCATCTGTATCCTTAAACCTGTTTCCTTCATCTGTATCCTTAATTCTGTTTCCTTCATCTGTATCCTTAAACATGTTTCCTTCATATGTATCCTTAAACTATTAAACAGAACTGAACCACATGCGGGTTAATTATGTTTATTATTGTTTATTTAATTTTGCGTTAGTCATTCAAAACTTATTTAAACTTGTTATTATTTTTTCTTGGTCTATTTATTTTTTCGGTTTTTGTTGTTTTTATCACTAATGGATACTTTTAGTGTTCTTTTTCTTATTATAATTGCCAATTTTTTCGTACATTAATTTCGTACTTTATAAAATTTGTACTAAATGTTATCAGAGTTCTGTAATTTTGCCAATAATTCATAAATATACTCTGTTGTAAACACAGTATAGTATTTAATTCTGAATACAAAATGCGTTATTTCTGTTGCTGGTTTATGAACGTTGGGATAGAATTGTTTGTCGTTTTTTTGTAATGTTTTCGAATTGTGTAATAATACCTCAATGCTACATTTTAAGTGGCAGTTTTGCTGTTTTGTAGCGTTTAAATTCTTTAAATGAATAATAATGATACTAGTAACTGTGGAACATATTTAGTTTAGAACTTCCGTAATATGAAGTGTGAAAAAATAAAAACATTTTTAGAACCAAATTTAGTGTATCTTGTGTTTTAATTCACAAAAACAACATGGTAGCTAAGGATCAGGTGGAACCTTAAGGAAAAATTTAAATTTATCATGCCTGTATAAAACAAAGTTACAATATTTATAAAACGCGATATTCTCTTTCCATGAAACTAAAAAGACCACAGAGGATTTTTCAGAAAGAAATTATAATAAGGCTCGTTTATATTTCTCTGGGGTAATAAACGCGTAAATAAGCAAAATATTTGCATCCAAGAAGTGTGTAAATATAACATTCTTATTTTACTAGTAAAAACTGTGTGAAATCAAATATTAAATTCATCACAATGTTACAAACAAGAAATGTGGACATGTCTTGACAATCAACCACCACTACACAACCATAGGAAAAAAAATAGAAATTTAATATTACGTTTGAAAGTTACTCATAAGTGTTTTAGTTATTGTAATATTAATATAATTGTTTAAACTGATCACAGCTAAACAGTTATTTGGTAAAGCCTTTATTCCTTTTAATGCACTTCTCAAAATAATAATCGCAATGTAATTGTATTTACGTAAACCCTACATTTGTTTGACTTTACCTGCACAGACCTGCTTTATTAGGATATCAAACATTTTTGCTAGATTTAACAAAATTAGTGAGAAAGTTATAGAATGCTTGAAAGCATTTAGTTGAAAACATTTAACTACACTTATTTTATAATTATTAAAATAAATTGATATCAGTTTTAATAAACACATATAATTTCTTTTATAAAAGCGTAAAAATGTCAAATATGAATATAGTTTTATAACAATTTTAATTATCACTTAAGATAAATTAGTTTATTTCGTTAACAAATGCAAGTCTCCCATCAAATGTAATTTACAAAGGGAATGGAGAAAATGTTTAAAGAACTTGTTCTGACAATAGATATGAATCATCCTAGTTTCACAAAATGCCGTCAGATGACATGACGATCGTCGTTGTGTAACTCAAGATTCCTGTTCTGTTATTAAATGTAATATTACTATACAAATTAGTCATGCCACTAGAGGCAGGGAAAACTACTAACTGGACAACATAGACCGGTGGTCTATGAACACCTTCCCTCTAAGGTTGGTGTCCAATTGATCTGAATATAAAAGCTTCGATATGATTAAGGCATTAAAGGCAGGCTCAAAGAGGGTTTTGACTTCTGAGGCCTTTTACAGTGTGGGAGAGTTCTTGACACATCACTGGGAGACTAACTATTAGGTTACTAACACCGGCTTAGATAGTTGTATGTGAGAGCAGCGGGTGAATGAAACATTTATATGTATAAATGAGGTAGCTACATATATTTTTTAATTTGACGTTTGTGATACATTTTAACGTAAATGTTTTATGCAATAAATATTATTAGTATTATATTATATACAGTACAAGGACTAGCCTTTACTATATACATATAAGAAGTATACGTAGTCCTCTGTGGTACTAAATAATATCCACTACTAATCCTACCTTAAATGGCTTAACAAAAATACAAATATCAAACTGAGATTCATAAAAAACGAACAAGTGCACAGATTGAAAAAAACTGTGAAACATAATCATGCGCAAATATTTTTAATACTTTGCTAATCTAAGAACATGCAGAAAACAGGAAAATTACACCAAATTCAGACATTATTGTTCTCTAAAGAACGCAAAACAAACAGCTAATTTGCTTTTAAACTTTTATCAAGTGATGATTTGAAATTTTTCCTTGCATTAAATTGACTGTTCATTAGATGTCAAACAATTTATGATATAGAAAAACAAAAAGAAAAAAAACGACCGTATCGTTGCTTTAAAATACTTCAGGTCATTTTCAGTTTTTCATAATAAGTTTTATGTGTTTTAATTGTTTTTTACATAAAGTATTTTCAGTGAAACTTAAATCTAGAACTGCAGTTTCAAGTTATGTACCTCATTAATGTATTTTGGCATATAAATTAATGTAATTTAAAATTAAAACTGGAAACACGTACGTAATTTTCACTACGAAAATTAATGAAATGTAAAATTACATGAAATTTTTTTTAATTGTTTAATTCTCGATTTTTTTAATTTTCGAAGCATGTGAGCTATATATGTCTTAAAATCATAGGGCTAAGGTTAACATCATGTTCGAACGTGCAAGTTAGGTACATGCTTGGCCTGTTTATGATGGGATTATGTTAAATTTATAATTAGACTTATATTATGAAATATTTATTATTTATAAACAATATTAAGTTATGTTTCAGATATTTTTTGTGATTGTCATATGGCAATTGTTTGAATTTTAATATCTAATCAATGAAATATACAGAAATATTCTAAAACTATCCTTTGATAAATTTTTCACAACAGATTAGCCCTTTGTTTTGTGTTTCTTAAAACCCACTAAGGAATGAAAATTGGTTTATTTATCCTTAAAACTCACTGGCAGTAATTAGTATTAAAATTATTGATGAAACATTGGATTTGTGTTAAAAAAAAAAAGTACATCCTGTCTTGATTCTTTATTGCTAAAACAAATCCAGAATCATCTTTAGCGAGATAGCAGGCTCCATAATAAGTTGCGGCGCCTGCCTCTAGCGCATACAGAACAGCTGATCAATAATGGGATGACGTCACCTAGCTCTGCTATGACCATCAAATGGAAAATAAAAACATATTTTTTTTAGGTAAGGTTTATGATTGGTACAAACGGTAAAAGATAAACATTTTTAATAACTTGTTAATATAATATTAGCATTACCATCCCTATAACAAGCTAACTACTTAGTTAAGTTGTTTAGCCTACCTATTTAATAATTGAACTAATAAATATTTAATTATTTACCATATTTAGTTTTACTCTAAATACGGTTTTAAATATAGGCTTTGTTTGAAGAAACTGGGAATATAAAATACAATTTACTGGCGATTCATTTGTTGCTTGGTTGTATGTAAAACATTTGAGGTTAGTTACTCCTCGTATTGTATTACGTAACATTTTATTCCTAAAAGAATTTGTAAAAAACATTAATTTTTGTTCAATTATCAGTCTTTTTCTTGTATTTAAGCCATGATCTGTTTTGAACATACAACTAGACTACCATTTCCTCAGGAATCTCGTAATGTTCAATTAACGGCGGCTTGTGAACCCCCTAGTAAAGTTTGGGGGGTTTGTTTTGGGAGGTTAGCCCTCATGGATAAGTTAAGCATACAAGATTCTGTATCCAACCGAAATTAATTAGGTTGGTTCATTTTATTTCAATAATATTTAGTTTCAATGAAAAATGAATAAATTTGTATCAATAAATACTACGTTTATTCTTGAGGACTTGGACTAATAAAGGGTGGAACTGACAAGGTGCTGGCCCTGTATCCCCATGGAAAACTGGAGAAACACGTTTAGCTCACTATTAATTTAAAGTGACCACTTGTTTTCTTTCTTGTGTATGATCGTATTTACAGTATGTGACGGCGCTGAACCGTGATTGAGGTACAGACATGTATTGCGGAAATTGTATCACAAATATCACAGGCGCTTTAAAGATGTTATAAAAAAATTTGTTTTAACGTACGATGGCATTAACCCACGCGCCCACCATCCCATACACGTACGGTGGCATTAACCTAACCACCCACCCCTACACATCAATGACATTAACCTACCCACCCTCCCATACACTTACGGTGGCATTAACCTACCCGCCCGCCCACCCCTACACGTACGGTGGCATTAACCTACCCGCCCTCCCATACACTTACGGTGGCATTAACCCACCTGCCCAACCGTACACGTTCGGTTGTATTAACCCACCCACCTACCCAAACACGTACGGTGGCATTAACCCACCCGCCCACCCCTACACGTACGGTTGCATTAACCCACCCGCCCACCCCTACACGTACGGTTGCATTAACCCACCAGCCCACCCATACACGTACGGTGGCATTAACCCCCAAAACCCCCTTGTGAATCACCGGGGGGTTTGGAGGGTACGGAGTACCCCACAAGTAAAAGTGCATGATGAAATGTTTTTAAAAATTATACGCTTAATACATTTAAAACTATTTTAAACATATTTTAACGATGTTAAAAACGATACAAGAGCTGTTATATATTGTTTTTAAACTAAGTTTTTAAGATATAAAATAGTTATTTGTTGGCTTTGCTGTGCAAACAAAGAACAAATATTTTTTATATATTTTAATAATTAGTCAATCCAAATAATATTACTTACTTTTAAAATCTGTTTTTTTAAAACTAATTTTTGTTGTTTAAAATAAAGAAGTACTGTAGCTTTTATTTAGTCTGTTAGGCGCAATAATAATAATTATTTTCATCTGTTATACGAATCAAAAACATCACCTGTACTGCCAAGAGTTAATGGTAAATAATTGCAATTATTGCAGACGCACTGTTGCCACCGTTCGACCATACCGTAGTGGAGTGCAAGTGGAGCACACGGCAAGTGTGCACCACTGGCTTCTACTACAAGACAGCCCCCACCACCGCCTTCCAGCTGATAAACCTTGCATATCAAGGCCACACTAGATATACCTTGTATACCTAGTGTGGCCTTGTGCAAATAAGCTATGGAGCACAACTGAGACTGTGCGACAATAGTGCGGGATTAGCGCAAGTTAGTTGAAGACGCTTTTTTGGGGTTTATTACATTTAACTGTTTAAAAGGCATTGAATAAGACATCTCGTGATTTCAATGTGTAAATAATTTAAATTTAACTTTCAATGTGGTTCATTTTCTTTTTACAAGTTTCACAGGAGATTTACTTGCTCATGTGCTCTTATGTAGTATCCGCCACTGTGTTCAATATTGCCACACTTTTTCCATATCGCTGCCAATTAAAAATATAATTGAGAATGTTAGTGCATATACGAGGGTTATTCAGTAGTTAAAGGGACACATAGGTCTAGAGAAAGTACAAGTTTGGTATATTTAGGGCCTTAAGTTAGCTTCACTGGGATAAATTCTAATCAGCTGATTGATAAGCAGGCTCTGTGAAATTTCCACATTGGTTGAGCAACTCTGTGATTCGAGTTGATTTCTGAAGATTAGAAAAACAGCTAATATATATACTCCATGTTGAAAGTTTATAGTGTAAGTTGTGTGAACCATGGACATTTGTAATATACTGTATATACTTAATGATTTAAATATTTGCCATTTAATTCTATTGGTCGATTTTATAAATTGACTGCATTAGGGTTAGAGACTCGTAATAAAGGACAATTAAACGATTAATTGTCTAAAGAATCATACTTAATGGCGATCATTATACAGAGTTGTCTGAAAGATATGTCCTTTTCTATCTCTTTGCACTTTAGTAGACCAAAATATTACTGAAATAAACTTATACATATTCGGTCATTTAAAAAATGGTGAATGTTTACTAATACTAATATATAATTAATGTCTTTTTTAAATACATTTCATTTTAAATTTTTAAGTACATATTAGTAAATTAATAGTGTACGAAACATTATATATACCAGTACATATAAAGAATGTATGTTCAGGGTAGAATGTACTTAGGTGGTGAACTAAGGAGTGTGCTGATGTCTTGCCAGTGCCTAGAAAAATTCATTATTTTAATGGATATAATCCTAAATTTGTTTTAAAACTATACTCCTTATGAGTTCCAAATGTTTCAATAAAGATATAAATTGTTTCAAAATTATAAACTAAATTGAATGCATAAAAATATAAACATAAATGTTGGTTTTATTTTTATTAGTTCTAGCGGAGAGAAAAAGAAACAGAGGTCGCTTTATCATGGTTGCAGAAAATGTCTAAGCGGTAGTTACCGCTAGTGTAAATGTTTTTTAGTAGTTATTACTTTATTATTTAATTATTTCTACTGTTCGTAGTTATAATTTGTAGTAATAATTAATTACTACGTTTAATCTTCAGGACCTTGAATATCGTACAGAGTAATTAAAAACTAACTACACGACACCTACTCAATGTACTTATAGATTCGATCTCAGTTTATTTTTTATCTGTGGTTATAGGTAATAAATATGCATTCAGAACATACAGTTATATTCTCTCAATACGTATTCTAGTATTTAAGAAATCCTCACCATAACTATTTTCTAATAACGTTCTTGTCAACCATTATTTTTACAAAAAACAATCATTTGCTGTTTTTACTTCTTTATTTACTCAAGTTAATTGAAATTCCCTTCTTCAGCTGTAATTAAAGATTTAGAGTTGAAGTTTTAGAAAAAAGAGATAAATTTACCTTGCTTTAATCAACATGCTTGATTTAACATTTTTTTACTTAAATACAAGTAATCCTATTTGAGCTAAAATTGTACTTTTCGTAATATCCTAGCAATTTGAAATTCTTCCACTGATACGGTTCTCCATATTTCAATTAGGGGTACCTGTGAAATAAGAGATCCCAGACAGGTTGCAGAAACAGGAGGCCTACATCGATCTGTCTGCAAACAGACATGAACACACAATTTCCCCGTAATGACAACCTGCCTGTTCCACATTGTACTTCGAGGTTATTCCAAAAATAGAAATACTTCCTTCTAAGTCAGAAGATCTCTTTGGCCACGTCTGATTTATTCTTTATAGTCCTCCTCTTTGAACTACTATACCATTCTTTTGTATAATGTATTGCTTCTTTGCTAAAGAAACCTCTCACTGCTGTCACGCAACCTGGTTTTATTATCAATTACATAAATCACTGAAACGGCAAACATTTCACATAACTATTTCTTTACGGTAGTTCATTTCATTTGTGTGAGCACCGAAAGGATAATCAGTCATGATTTTATTGTGTGTACATTTTACTGAATGGACACGTTTATAAAATATAGATATTTTAGATCTTCGAAAGCCAAATGAAAATAATCAATCCATTTTGGAATATTAAATTACTTTATTAAATAAAAGAAAACCACTGTTTGAAAGTTATTTGTTGCCATTGGTTATTTTATGAAAAATAAATTTGCTAAAGATTTGTAACACTTAAGTTTTTGAAAAATCACAGCATTTCGAACACAAGTATACTACTTCTGTCGTCTTGATGTGTTGCTAACAGCCTTATCCTACAATTGTGACATTTTTTTTAAATATTTGAAGCCTGTATGAATTACCAACACATTTACCAATCGTATACAAAATTTCTTAAATTAATAATGAGGTAGTTTAGTCAATAAGGACAAATAATATAAAGCAATAAGTTGTTATTCAACTATTATAAAAAATATTTTAACATTTCTCAAAATAATTCCGACCGTTGTTCTATCTTTAGTGTTGTGTTACTTTTAAGTATATATATATATATATATATATATATATATATATATATATATATATATATATATATATATATATATTTACAGAGCAATTTGCTTCTTCGTAATGACCCTCTAATGGGTGTACACAACTCTATGTTGCTCATTTAAACTAGGATAAAAGTAATTATTGGTCACTTCCCAATTACATTTTTTGCTAGTTTTTGCAAGTAGCAATTGTTATTTTGCTAGTTGCTATTGTATGAACTGTTGATAGTTGTTACCTGTTAAATATTATGCTTATAATTATTATTGCTTGCTCAGTTATAGTTATATTTAAATTACTGTGTATATGCTGGTCACTGTCCATATTTCCACAATTATGCCATCTCATTTGTATTCATTGTAAATTGGCGTTTGCCGTAAATAAATAAATAAATACATAACAATGTGTAAACATCTATACATATTTAGTTAACTTGAAAATTACTTTAAACAATTATATCTTTGCGTATAGAAACAAGAAGACTCTGTCTAAGGTAATATATTTGCTGTAGACGCACGACTGTGCTACTATCTAACGGTGAGGTTTCAAAAAAGAACTCAAATCAGTGATTGGTGTAATATTAGCTCAGCTTTAGTTACTTCAGCGTGTGCTGGACAGAGACAGAGACGAAGGATGAAGAGACAGAGACGAAGGATGAAGAGAGAGGGAGACTGTTAGCACTACCTGAAAACCGAACATGTACTAGTTTTAATGAACAGAAAATCTGGTATCATGGGACCCATATGAGCGGACAGTCTCCTTAACGATATTGCTGATAGCTGCTGTGATAGACAAGGAGCAACAAAGGAGAGTACTGTCGCCAATATAGATGCTGATTCACATAATATGATTCAGAATCTCTCTCTCTCTCTCTCTCTCTCTCTCTCTCTCTCTCTCTCTCTCTCTCTCTCTCTCTCTCTCTCTCTCTCTCTCTCTCTCTCTCTCTCTCTCTCTCTCTCTCTCTCTCTCTCTCTCTCTCTCTCTCTCTCTCTCTCTCTCTCTCTCCCTCCCTCCCTTCAGGAACCTTTCTCTGTGATAAAGAGCCTTTAGTCACAGAGAAGAAATAAACAAAGGTCACTTTGTTATGGCTGCAGTGTAACGTAAGTGGCAGATGTAAATGGATTTTACCTAATGTACATATTTATATAAATATATAGAATAATTCGTTACTACATTTGTCTTTGAGGATTTGGGAAAATAAAGGGAGGAGCTGACGAGGTCCTGCCGTCTGCATGGTAAACTGGAGAAATAACTACTCGATACACTAACTCAACATACATTCAGCGCACTATTGAACGTGACCTATGTTTATTTCTTCTCTGTACAACATTCAAATTAACAACGCTGGAGCTCGATATACGAGTATTATTTAATAAACTCATATTCTGTTTGTCTTACTCGTTTGGAGGTCTAAGAACACTTGTCTTCTTCGGAAGTTTGATATCGGAGGGGATGAGGTGAAAGGTAAGCAGAGGTAGAGGTGTAGTTTAGCGAGATAAATCGCGGACGTGCTCAAAATATTCAGCAGCTCGCGAACTCTCGTTGCCAAACATACATTGGATAAATGTGGTTAACGTAAATTTTTATGCGTTTATAAACGTAACGATTTGGACGTATATTCCACCATGGTTAAAGAAGGTGCAAACCTTTTTGAAATACAAACATTTTATCCAAAATTATGTTTTTATGAATTCTGAAATATCTGTTCGGATAGAGGTAAAATGTTAGAGAGACGTGAAGAAATTCAAAATTCTGTTGCACAATCTTTTAGTAGCTCGGTGCCATTATAGCTTCCGGAGTTTTTCATTGTCCTTGGAATAGGCAATTTCTATACAACTTGTAGATTATTATTAAATATTATTGTAAATATTGCCTACATGCAGTTGTAATTTTACTTTCTTAATTTGTAGGCTACTATATTGACGCTATTAAGCAGCAAAAAGGCTATTAAAATAAATATTTTTTGTTTCTGTACATATTGGTAAAACTTTTATTTTTAAGTGGGCTATCTAAAGCACTGGTTCCCAGCCTGTGGTTCACAGCAAGGTCCCTACTGGTTCGCCAGGTGGTTCGAGATAAGTTATTTTTAATAACACTCCATTCTGAATTAAGAAAATAGTGTAATTTTCATAATGCATTTTATTTAGATCATAATTTCTTTGAGAAAGTCAAAGTGTAGTATAGTTATGGCCCTGATATGGGCCTTAGTGTAAGATAGTAAAACACTGTCAATATATTAAGCAGAAAGTAACCCTCAATATTTATTTTAAAAAGAAAATGTTGCCACATAAATTACTTCTTTGAATCCAAATGTTGAAATACTTGCTAGTGAATTAATAGACTGAGCGTTAAAATACAGGCATTTTATGATATTTTCATAATTCTAGACTTTTGCAGGACGGTTTGTTATCATACAATACTTCCTTGCTGTATAAAGTTTTTATGCTGATCTCAGCTTCCAATCAATAAAAGTTTCAGTATAATTTTAAAATATGTAATGATATTTTTCTTTTTTTTTTAAATCATCTAAAACATCTTGTGGCCCGCCGATATTTTTATAAAATATCAGTTGGTCCTCGAAGGTAAAAGGTTGGAAACGACTAACCTAAAGCATGGTTGTAATGACCAATTTTAAAATACGATGAAATTATAGCGAACATTTAACAATCGTTATAAAATTGTAAATTGCATTTATAAAGTTTCATTTTTAGTGATACCAGTGAAAACTTAAATGAAACAAACACGCTTTAAGTAATATGCAGGCGTGATAGCTCAGTGATAACTAAGGCGTTCAAGTTGTAAGGTTATAATCCCCAAACGAGCTACTTGAAGTAACAGTCATCGTATAATACCCAAACGAGCTACTTGAAGTAACAATCATCATATAATCCCCAAACGAGCTACTTGAAGTAACAGTCATCATATAATCCCCAAACGAGCTACTTGAAGCAACAGTCATCATATAATCCTCAAATGAGCTACTTGAAGTAACAGTCATCATATAATCCCAAAACAAGCTACTTGAAGTAACAGTCATCATATAATCCCCAAACGAGCTACATGAAGTAACAGTCATCACATAATCCCCAAACGAGCTACTTGAAGTAACAGTCATCATATAATCCCCAAACGAGCTACATGAAGTAACAGTCATCACATAATCCCCAAACGAGCTACTTGAAGTAACAGTCATCATATAATCCCCAAACGAGCTACTTGAAGTAACAGTCATCATATAATCCCCAAACGAGCTACTTGAAGTAACAGTCATCACATAATCCCCAAACGAGCTACTTGAAGTAACAGTCATCATATAATCCCCAAACAAGCTACTTGAAGTAACAGTCATCACATAATCCCCAAACGAGCTACTTGAAGTAACAGTCATCATATAATCCCCAAACGAGCTACTTGAAGTAACAGTCATCACATAATCCCCAAACGAGCTACTTGAAGTAACAGTCATCATATAATCCCCAAACGATCTACTTGAAGTAACAGTCATCATATAATCCCCAAACGAGCTACTTGAAGTAACAGTCATCACATAATCCCCAAACGAGCTACTTGAAGTAACAGTCATCATATAATCCCCAAACGAGCTACTTGACGTACAGTCATCATTTAATCCCCAAACGAGCTACCTGAAGTAACAGTCATCATATAAGTTACGCGTGTATATTGGTGGCATGGTCCTTCAAAACTCGCGTACGTTTTAAAAGTAATTTAATACAAATATAAAGTGTTGAAGAAAATTGTTTATGTAAATGCCTCATTGGCGGTTATATCTAGATTATAAATAATGTACATCTTTAAACATCTTTAGTAATAATTACTAAAGTTATGCTTGAGACGTTGGGGAATAAATGGAAGAACTGACAATGGTGCTGGCTTTGCCATTATCACGGCAAACTCAAGAAATACCTACTCGACACAGGTTCAGTATACAATTAGATGTGACCTCTTTCTTTCTTCTCTGTGGTAAACCTTATTTTATTTGGTGAGATTAAATTTCAATAATTATGTAGACCTAATTCAATTACAGTACAAGTGAACGTCACATAACACAAAATATTACAATATAAGCACAAAATGCTCAAATATATTACAATACAAGTACAAAATGCACAAATATTATTATGATCGATTTCGGTGAACCACGCTCACCTTCCTCAGACCAGAGAGATTCATTAAAGAATGGAAAATGGTGTTCAAGAACTCAATTTATAGGCCTATGATCACGTGACCCCATTGGCTGGAATCGTTAAAATGGCGGCTGCTGTGATATTATTGGCTAATCCCTATTGGTTGTTACTTCTGTTTTTTTAGTCGCTGAAAATACATTATCAAAAACTGTTTCGGAATCTAAATTAACCTGTTCATTCATTAATTTATCACGATCCTTAAATTTTTCTTTAAAAATAAATAATTCCTCCCAAGCATTCATACAAACTTTTAGAATATCCACATTTTCATATATTTTATTGAAACTGTGGGTACAATTCAGAAGGTGTTTAGCTACATTAGATCTTTCAGTTTTTTATTTTTAAAAGCAGAGACATGGTTTTTATATCTTTTGCTAAAATTTACAGTCTGACATATTACAACCATTACAATTAATCCTATGTATTCCTGAATTATTGTATTTATCTTCACTTTCAATATTCGGGTGTAAAATGTTGGACGTAATACTACAAGTCTTAAAAGCTACTGATAAATTGAATTTCTTAAATATTTGTGTAAACAGTCCATTGTAATGGAGGGATTACATACTTCTTTTGTTCTTTATCGCATTTTTCTTTTTTAAGCGTTGTTCGTTTATAGTCTTGAATTTTATTTTCTATTTTATTTTTAATTCTACTTCCAATTTCATCAATGATTGATGAATTGTATTCATTTGCAATAGCTATTGATTTTATTACATTTATTTCCTGTTTTCTATCTGCAACACTTAACGGTATTGAATACGCCCTATATAATATACTTCTGAAACGAGCTGTTTTGAGAGACGGTGGATGGACAGAACTGTTATTTATTGTACGATTAGCATACATACCATTAAATTAGCATACATTTAGCAAGTAATCGGTAATAATGTCATTACTTTTTCAAGGACATAATTTGGAAAATAAAACCTTTAATTGGACTTCTATTAAAGTTATTAGCGTAATGATATATAGTAATTGTAAAATTATTGTACATTTAGCTAATTTTAGTTTTCATACGAGATACGAAAATTATTCACTTATTCATTTGTACACACTAATTTCAATCCATATCGTACTAACCTTTTCTCAGTATCATTATATGATTTTTTTTATTTGTCTCCTGTACAACTATATTTTCTGAACTGTCAAACAAACTGTTTCTTAGGGCGTAGTTGGGTACATTATATCTGCAAGAATAACTACGTGTCTTTGAGATGTTAGGTGTGTTAAGTTGATCAAGAATTCAGATCATGGAGTTGTGATAAATTTTATACAGTTACGATACCAAATGTCCACAATTTGAAAATAAACCATGACTATAAGACATAAGTATAGTTATTACTGTACCAAGAATTACTTTAATTCTAAATACTCGAATTCAATCTCCAAACACGATATAAAAATAATATATTTTTTTTACAGCATATAGCGAATGTTTTTAATTCCAGATAAAATAAATCACTTCTTTTAAATTATTATTATTTAAGTAATAAAAAGTGATTAGATCAACTAGGAACATAATTATCTATTAATTATATTATGTTCATTAAAAATAAACGCATACTTTAAGTGACTTTCCAATATAACTTTAGATACGAGAAATAAAAAGTAATGCTACAATAATTATTTCCCTTTTGTTGCAAAAAAATATAATGGTGATAGTATTTTTGAATGAAGTAAAATAATGTATTTTTGAAGTAGAATGTGAAATTCCTTATTCTTCGTCAAATTAAAAAACTTTATTAACGTTAATTTACGCTTTTTGTTAATTGAGGGAGGGAGGTAGTTTTTTTTACTGAAGAAGGCAAAACTAATAATAATAAAACTATAAAAATGTAGAATACATAATTATTATAGTACATCAATATCGTTATAAGTAACACGAAGTTATATAAACTGATGAAATAAACTGTAAGTAATTAACAATAAGTTACTTCACTTACTGGTATTAATTAATGACAAATAGCCTCTGAATGATTAATGGCGCTAAATCCAATCGTATTCTGCATTTTGTGACGTAAATCTTACATTTTCAAAAAGACAACGGCGCACTATTTATTTATTTTATTTTTTTTATTTATTCATAAGACGCCGATCGTCTAGATATGGGCGAATATGGATTTCGAATGAATGTTATGAGTGTATATGTGCGAATGTAGTCATTGTTACAAACTAAGGCCGACTATTCCTTAGAAAGTGTCATTAATTATCAGCCCAATGACAAATGAACAGCCGGTGGATATCAGCTAATCCTTCTCAAAATGTATTGACTCTGATTGGGATCGAACTGAGAACCTTTAGCACATGAAGCTGGGATTGAACCAACTATGCTACCGACCAATTTAAGTGAAGTTGAAAAAAGATAATGTATCAATGCCATTTGTCACAGTGAGTGTTTATCTTATTACATGTGAGACGCCGACACAACGTTGTGTGTATTTTAAGGCGAATATGAATGATGATATGAGTGTAGGATGAGTGTAGTCTGGTTACTAACTGAGTTCAACTTTTCTTCAGAAAGGGCAATTTATTAATAGTTCAACAGCCAGGGCAACTAAGGGACCTACAGGTTTACGTGGAATCCGAACCACGCTTGTATACAGTCCGTATTAGTAAATCCCCCTCACACTACACCACATAAGTTTGTAATAATTAAATATAAGTCATTTAGAAAACCTATATATGACATGGCACAGATTTTAAGGTAGGCCTACATAGAATAGTTAACATTTTAATGAGATCTACACTACAATTATTTGGTCCGAATGTATTGTAACCTGCGTGTTATATTTAACGCATATAAGGGTTTCAGCAGTGGAGGGGAATCGTTCTACCACTCTGACGCCGTACGTCACGGGCAATACTAACTTTCGTCTTCAAGCTCTGGTTTGTGTTCAACTTCCACAACCGTGTTCAGTTGTAAGAAATAACTGTGATGAACTGTACAAGTTTGTTTTATTTGTATTTCGTGTTTAGATTGCTATTCATTGTGTTTTATTTGTATTTCTTGTTTGGATTGCTATTCATTGTGTTTTATTTGTATTTCTTGTTTAGATTGCTATTCATTGTGTTTTATTTGTATTTCTTGTTTAGATTGCTATTCATTGTGTTTTTGCTATAAATGTATCTGCGTAGAGTTGTTATTTAATACTAAATAATGATTTAATTAAATCGATATAAGCTTAATTCGTTAGTATTAAACAAAACAACCCATGGTCACTGTTGCTGATGACGTGGTGGGCGGAGCTTGCCACTGTACTGACAGCACGCGATCGACCTAACATTAAATAGAATGACACAGTCGGAGACGAAAACTCTCTCTCTCTCTCTCTCTCTCTCTCTCTCTCTCTCTCTCTCTCTCTCTCTCTCTCTCTCTCTCTCTCTCTCTCTCTCTCTCTCTCTCTCTCTCTCTCTCTCTCTCTCTCTCTCTCTCTCTCTCTCTCTCTCTCTCTCTCTCTCTCTCTCTCTCTCTCTCTCTCTCTCTCTCTCTCTCTCTCTCTCTCTCTCTCTCTCTCTCTCTCTCTCTCTCTCTCTCTCTCTCTCTCTCTCTCTCTCTCTCTCTCTCTCTCTCTCTCTCTCTCTCTCTCTCTCTCTCTCTCTCTCTCTCTCTCTCTCTCTCTCTCTCTCTCTCTCTCTCTCTCTCTCTCTCTCTCTCTCTCTCTCTCTCTCTCTCTCTCTCTCTCTCTCTCTCTCTCTCTCTCTCTCTCTCTCTCTCTCTCTCTCTCTCTCTCTCTCTCTCTCTCTCTCTCTCTCTCTCTCTCTCTCTCTCTCTCTCTCTCTCTCTCTCTCTCTCTCTCTCTCTCTCTCTCTCTCTCTCTCTCTCTCTCTCTCTCTCTCTCTCTCTCTCTCTCTCTCTCTCTCTCTCTCTCTCTCTCTCTCTCTCTCTCTCTCTCTCTCTCTCTCTCTCTCTCTCTCTCTCTCTCTCTCTCTCTCTCTCTCTCTCTCTCTCTCTCTCTCTCTCTCTCTCTCTCTCTCTCTCTCTCTCTCTCTCTCTCTCTCTCTCTCTCTCTCTCTCTCTCTCTCTCTCTCTCTCTCTCTCTCTCTCTCTCTCTCTCTCTCTCTCTCTCTCTCTCTCTCTCTCTCTCTCTCTCTCTCTCTCTCTCTCTCTCCCCTCCTCCTCCTCCTCCCACTCTCCCCCCTCCCCTCCCCCTACTTTCTTCCTCCCTCTCCCCTCCCCACCCCACCCTCCCTCCCCTTCAACTCTCCTTCCCCCTCTCCCCCTTACCCTCCCCCTCCCCCTCCCTCTCCCCCTCTCTCTCTATCTCTCTATCTCCCTCCCTCTCTCTCTCTCCCTCTCTCTCTCCCCCCTCTCTCTCTCTCTCCCTCTCTCTCTCACTCCCTCTCTCTCTCTCTCTCTAAGCTCTCTCCTATCGGTGTTTTCAGTAGGTTGCAAACCAAGTGACCCATCTACAGTCTGTTTGTTATCTTGTTTATATATTTCCCGAGTAATTATCCCTCTTAATATTTACAACTTTGTATAGTAGTTCGTTGATACAGTTACAAAAAGCTATGTTAATATTTTTGTGTGGTTTGATTTTGGTACTAATAGTGCATATAGTTTACATATACATATAATCATTTTCGTTCAGGAGATCCATTTGTTTGGCCATACTTTTGAGTATTTCTTGGTATTATCAGGTGTGGTATTATTGCAATCAAGAAAGAAAACGTTCATCAAAGATCTATACACAAAAAGGTCTAAAGGTCTTGCAAAATAAAAATAATTAATGTTATAGTGAATACTTTCTTATTATAAAGTTACATGATTTTTTTATATTTATTTCATTCCAATAATTTAGTCCTAACTATGACTGTATGTAAGATTCTTATGGACGAGCCTTACAACAATAGAAAATACTGAAAAAATTGAGAATTACACACCGTAATCCGAGCGAGAAACAAACTATTCATGCGTGACCAAAAGAGATAAATTCTGGCAAACCCACAAAATACGACACCGATGTTGTCTACTAAAGTGTTTTTAGACCTAAAAAAGGAAATATTCCCACAAAATATATAGGATCCTAGGAAGAATAGAATATTTGTTATTGAAGTGCATTATTAGTGTACACTTGTAAATATAGAAATTTGGGTTATGATTAGGAATAAAATAAATCTATTAATAGTAACACTATTTTGTTAAATTTTTATTTTAAGGGGAATATTGTGTTTCATTTGTATTAGAATAAGGATTGCCAAATGCCACAGGAGCCACATTATCAGTAGAAGCAACATAATGGCTGATAATTAGTGACAGGCATAGTGACAGCATAGCATAACTTAAAGCTGCGAACAAATAGACGTGTTACTGAGCAAGAAAAATAATAACTATACTGGTGCAGCTTTGAACTAAACAATATTACAGTGTTCGATTAGGATGTAAAAGACATTCGAACACTATGTCTTCGAAAATGCACATTCGAAAAAAATATGTATTCATAATTGTAATAGAGCAAAAGATACATTTTATTGTTCTGGATGCAATATTCCTTTACCTTAAGGATTAATTACACGTACAGTTGTAGTGGCCCACCCACCCACCCTCACACGTACAGCCATTCCTTCAAATGTCACATTCATACATACATGTCAGGTCAATACATTCTTCACATTCACACCATTGGTTTGAGTTAGGTACTCCAGCTCCTAGTCTGTTTTTATTTATATGTGATTTTATTTATACAATTATTTAATCTTTCTTAACACACAATTAATTTCACAAAATATACCAGAGCACGTACAAGACTTTTCGTGTTTAAAATAATAAGTACATTTACGAGTAAAATACAACCTCCTTATTATAATGCATATAGTGAAATGAAATAAGAATAAAGCATTAAAAAAGACATGAAACGATGTAAGCACCAATGGCATTGGCCACAAAGTTTGTTTATATGAAGTATATTGAGGTTTTTATGGCACCATGCGGTGGAGAGAAATGTCGTAAATGTTTGTACTTATGAACTAGTCGTTATAGTTTTATTAATGCATGCTCCTAGTAGAGTTAACTCGAGTCCAGGCAGCTAACTTTGGCTAACTTGCAAGTCATCATACTTATAAACGTTTTGCAAAATTCAAACCTCTTCCATTTAGAAATTTGTATATCAACAAGATAATGAATATATTTTGTTGTTAGTTATACTAATACACTTGTAGTTAACAATAGCTACATTTTCCGAAATTTATTTATTCCTGTACGTAAACCAAATTTTACGTTTTAAAGTACACCCAAATGTAAAGTGAACCAACCTGAATCTAAGTCAGGCATTTGCAGTATATTAAAGAAAATATTAAGTGAAATCAATTTTTGTTCACATTAACTGATTTTAATGTGAATTTAGTTTTAGCAGCATTATTTGAGAGTCATGTTTCTTTTTCATTCTACATTGTAATTTATAAAAGTACTTGTATGTACAAAAGCTTACTTCTTGTTTTTATCTATTTAAAACTAAATATGTTAATTGCACACACAAAAGCATCTAGTTTGTTATTTTGATAAAGAAACTCACTCTACTCTCGTGGGTGTTTGTATATATCGTAAAATGTTGGCACATCCACAACGGGCTTTTGTCTTTGGGTGCCCTAGTTTATTTTACACTATCTCTGTATTATAATTGTGTATTTATTCATTGTAATATCTATTTTTTGTTGTATTTTGTTTTATTTTGAAGAACAAATTAAGAAAAAATTATATATTTTTATGTATTACACTAATAATGTACTGTATCAATACAAAACAAAATATTTTTCATTTGATATTTGTGGCACCAGAGAATAAAATAAAATACTTGTTTAATGCATTCAGTTATTATTTTATTATTTATTTATTATTTTTACAACGATTTAATTTACCATATATATTAAAAATTTCATCCATCGGCTTTTACGATAAATTATATTTTGACGAAGTGATTTGTCTGTTACTATAAAGTATCTAATTCATTCTCTTTTTAGAAAATGAATAAATTGTATATTTTTTAAATACATTTTTCTATTAGAAAAGTTTATAGATGTGTTACTATACGATAGTTTCATAAATGCCATATAATAAAAAACTAATTTAATATGATGTACGTATTCCTAATTCTAATTAACCTAGTTTCATACAATATGCAGTTTTATATTTCTTATCCCTAAAATGAACGGTGGCACTCGAGGTGCGACATGGACTACCTGTGTTAGCGACCCAAAGGGCCATAAAACTGGCACTCGAGGTGCGACATGCCACCTCAGGTAGCCTGGCGAAGGGTTGCGGGGTTGTAGACGCGCTCTCTCTCTGTGTAACCAATTTTCCTGGCTGTTGAAGAAATCTGGCAGGGTCTTTAATGTTAGGTCAATTCTCGATGGAGTATGTCTACATGCAGCCTTTGAATGCCCTTTCGATCTCCACGATTTCTAGATGTTTCTTTCCTCCGATAAGATCTCCCAATGCTATTTTAATCTTATTGGACACTAATACGATCGAGGAGCGCTCAGTATCGACGATTTATGGTGAGCTGATTGACGGCGTCTGAGCGAGCAATCTTGGACGTTGAGGTAAAAGTCTGGACCCACCCGCCCACCCTTACACGTACTGTGGTATTTTGTATATATATATATATATATATATATATATATACAATATATTTTGTGTATATATATATATACAAAATAGGACCTACGTTACTAGGATAATCACACCATTTCAATATTTTGACCTAACCTAACCTAACCTAACCAACACGGCCACACTGCTAGCCGAAGCGCCATGTCGCACCTCGAGTGTTAGTTTTGGGTTCTCTTTTGCTGCATGTCGCACCTCGAGTGTCCAATTATGACCCTCAGGTAGTCCATGTCGCACCTCGGGTGCCCCCAAATGAACTACTCAGTAAATTTATATTATGTAGATAGTTGCAATTTAAAACGTTTCATAAGATGTATACACAAGTCTAACAATTCGCTACAACATATAATATGGACAACACAGAGTATGAATGAGTCTTATACTTTAGGTGCCAATATACTATAAAAATATGTTATTTTCATAACATGTATAGAAATATCGTAATTATTCAATTATCACGCTTCCTGGAAAAATATCATATGTACCTCAGCTTTCAACTTAGCCAACAAAAACAATATTTTTTAAACACACGTGTCGGTACAAACAAATAAACTAAAGTTATTTATTTTTCATACATGTTATTTAATAAATAAAAATAATTATATTATATTTGTACCGATAGGATAAATATATCTATATTTGATCTTACACATATAAATACTGAGTTTTAAATGCTTTTAAGATTGGCCAATTGTTTACAAGAATCTGTGTTAAAAAAATTACAGAGTTTACTTGATCTCCATTACACTATTATCATAGATCGGAAAGGAGTCAAACACACCAATAAGTTCAGGATCTTACCACGCTAGTAATGAACGGTACGTGAATCATATAGGTTACTCAAGTCCTCGACCTTAGAGCGCTCTTACAGCAAGTGCTGGAACTACGAGTACGTTCGGAATACTATGACCAATGTCGTGACGAAAGTAGCCCGCCGTAACCATAGGAACGCCTTATTAACACCTTGTAGTTGTCACATTTGAGTTCTTTATCTGCGCCTTTCTAACAACACGCTTATTAGAGAATACTTGGAATTGTGCGGATGTAAGCATTTGTGATTTTATTTTTATTTTGTTTATATTTCCCTATATACTTTTGTTTTTAATTAATTATATTATATTGTTGTAGATTGCCGTATGCACAGTGTGCTCTTGACAACACCTATAGTGAGAACTTCACTCAAACGCCACTAATCGCGCTCATGTCGGGACAATTAAATTGCAAACAACAATAATACCACCGTGATAAATTTTTTCATAGATGTAACCCAATGATTAGGGTTTATAACAAATCAAAGTCGATATAATATATCAAAAACAAACTCAACGTCTATGTAGAATGGGTTTTTAACCAATCAAAATCAATAATGATTTTGATTCATTAAAAACTTGTTTATCGAATTTCTTCATTAAGTGCGATTTAGGTAATATTTTTAATGTCTTGGATAATCAATTGCCTGTGTTTGTTCCAGATTCATGCCACTTACCACATACCGGTGTCTCAGCTACCCCTTTGTATTTATTTAATTATACTATTATGCTCAATTCAACTTCGTACAAATATTTATTGCAGACTCTCAATATCTCTCCCTATTTATACATTATACAAAATGTATATAATATAATTTTATTTCTTGTCCATTTAATACTTAATTATAAGTTACTACGACTAGTATTTGAGTGAAGATAAGATATCTCTGAATGTTTCTATTCAGAACATTAGACATGTTTTCAGTGGGTCTTGAATCACGTAGGCGAAATACGATCACATAAATACATTGGCATTGACTATATATAAAGTATTGTGTAATTTACCTTTTAATTGACACCATTTTGGATTAAAATTATAGTACAGTGACGAAGAGGCCATATTGAAGGAGTTGTAACACTAAATAGAATATAAAAAAAATTTCTTAACGATCAGTCATCATGTTTGGCGTTTATCGTAACTTCACTCATTTGGTTATGAAATGTTCATTTAGTGATATTTTTATCAAACTTATTAAAAATTCTACCAATTTCATAAATAAATTTATCTTGATCATAGAATACGTGTTGTGAGGTGATGTTTAGTATTTATACTTGGCTCGAGGGACGCAGTCCAGTAATCCAGCTACTTGGAGACAAAGTGATGTGGAGATTGTAGGCGATAGATTATATATTAGGTCCTATTAGTACTGACATGGTACCGGACCAGTAGGTGCTATCGGCGTGGACACTGCTAGAGAAGTCTGGGGTATTCATTTTAGGTGGTACTAAGAATCCGGACGTTATTTAGGGGAGATAATTAAGTATCAGATTTACCAGTTGTGAAAAGCAGATTAATATCCTACTGGTTCAGATTCCATGCAAAGCTGTAGGTCCCTTGACCAGGAATTACCAAGAAATTGGGCTATTGATTAATAATGACTCTGTCTAAGGAACTTTCGGCCTTAGTTAGTAATAATGACTGATAGTTAATAATTCGCCCATATCAGTCTCTTAATAGCGATTAAAAAATATAACGTAAAGAAGATTATGTAATACACATTAAATTTGTGCGATACTTTTACCACTAAAACTTTACATTTCACCAATTTTATATTTTCTTACAACTGATATAAGGATAACTGTGGATTAATTCCACAACAACTCATAAAAAATATAGGGAGATATTGTAAAACTATTACCACAACTGATAGCTCGGTCGGTAACGACATCTGCACCAGTTACCCTCATTACACTGGATCCATCCAACCACACAACATCCTGCTGATTAAGGGTACAACATGTCTTGTTAAGGATTCTATCAGAACAGATAGCCTGTTCGATAAAGACACCAGTTACCCTCATTACACTGGACCCATCCAACCACACATCACTTGGCTGATTAATGGGACAAGATATATTGTTAAGGATTCTATCACAATAGATAGCCTGGTTGGTAAATACCTCTACACCGGTTACCTTGGACCCATCTGACCGCACAATATCCCCCTGCTTATTAGGGGTACATTATGTTGTGTTAAGGATTCTATCACAGCTGACAGCCTGGTCGGTAACAATCTCTGCACCAGTTACCCTCCTTACACTCGACCCATCCAACCACACATCACCCGGCTGATTAAGGGTACAAGATATCCGGCTGTTAGAGATTATATTCCAGGGTATATATAAAAAAAATAAATATTTTTATATAATCTCCAATAGCCCTTTGAGATTTTATTACTATTTGACACTCGTTATTTAGATTAATTTTTTTTATATTATTTTTTAACCTTAAGTTTTTGATCAATCAATTAGTCCTACTTATAATTCGTTTTTATTCCTCTGTTTTAGTGAATATTGTTTTTTTATAGGGAGTTCATCAACCCGGCACCAAGCTTTATATGTTATAAAAAAAACACGTCAACCCGGTACTGGACCTTTCACTGGCCGCCATGACAGTATGTCAACCCGGCACCAGCCACCCCTCTTACCCATTCCACCTACACTACCCCCTCCCAACCCCTCCTTTCTCTTTCCCCTCCCCTAATCACCTCCCCTTTTCGTAAGGTGCCGTAGGTTCGCGCTGTCCATGTCCGGGGACCGAGCTTTACTAAACGAAGGTGTGTGATGGTTTTAAAATGAATGGGGGTGAGCTTTGTAAATTGAAGGCAACGCTTTGTTCAATAGGTTAGGTTAGGTTAGGTTAGGTTAGGTTAGGTTAGGTTAGGTTAGGTTAGATTAGGTTAGGTTAGGTTAGGTTAGGTTAGGTTAGGTTAGGTTAGGTTAGGTTAGGTTAGGTTAGGTTAGGTTAGGTTAGGTTAGGTTAGGTTAGGTTAGGTTAGGTTAAAGGAGTTAGGGCGATGAGATGCCTAGGGTTCGAGGGAGGGAAAGAAGAGAATGAGGGGCGTATGTTTGGTGTTGTGGAGGGGGAACCCAGCTCCCCTACCTTCAAACTGTCTCGGTGCCGGGTTAAGTTGTGACATTAGTAACGCCTGATTAACCTTAGAGCGGTGGTCAGATTTGGTGCCGGGTAGACGTGCCGCCTTTTTATAACGAAAATCCTAAACTAATATTAAAATTAATTATTCGTAAAAAAATGTAATCTAAAAATAAACATAAAGAAAACATTATATAAAAATGTTATATTAATTTGTTCTCATATTATTCTTAGATATGAGATACCTACCCTGCTTTGTGCTTATTTTAAGGCAAATATAGGATAAGTGTTAATGAACTGTGTAGCCTGGTTACTAACTCTGTTCGACTTTATCCCAGAAGAGGCAATTTATTACGATCTCAATATCCAGGGCAACGAAAGAACCAAGATCTTTTCGTGGAATCCAGATCACCTAGTTTTGGTCTGACATACTCTCTTTTCTCATTCCTCTTTCTTATGTAGACATAATATTCATTTCTCTTCCATACACAACATCCGGACACTGACTACAACCCTACAATGACACCCCAGACCTCTCTAGTAGTGTCCACGCCGGTAGTTTGGAAAACACTAATCTATGCATTTGAATTTCTTGGAGTTCTGCTAATTTTTAATGTATTAATTTTTCCGCATTTTCTAGAAGTAAAAGTGATTCAAACCACAAAAACATAGAAAGTAACACTAAACGATAATGTTATATTAAATACAAAAATTGGTCCTTTTCTTTATAGTTAACCATGATAATAATAAAACGTTGAGCTCATTGCGCAAGAATAACTACCCTCTTTCTAGTCCACGCTATAGGGAAGATAACTGAGTATCAGGCTTGTAAGTTAGCTAACAATCAGACTTATATGTAGTCGTTTGGATTATACGCAAAGATTATAGGTCACTTTTTGGCTATTGAATATTATACAATGGCTGTTCTAAATAATGATCGACCTTATTTAGTAACAATATCTACAATCTTTCGTCTATTCTCATTCGCTTCTCATATTTGTCCGTTACTCCGCGAACGGCGTCTTAATGTCAAATAAAAGATAACAGTAATTTCTAAAACCTGTAATATATTTATCTAGGATTTTCTTAAAAAATTGCTTTACATTTCTTGAAGTACACTTCACGAAGTTTGGTTGTCAAGGAGTAATGCAAAAGGTTTCCGGCGAGGACAAAGTAGAAAACAACTGGTCTGACCAATAAATAAGCCGGAGTCGCCACGGCGGCGCTACCTACCGCCCGAGTACCCTTGCTTCTTGGGGCTCTGCCAACACCTCAACACACGTTTGCCAAGTTATATCAATATTTTAACCGATAACAAGTGATCAAATCCAAAATTGGACAAACTTTGGTATATTGGTTTCATTGCATGAATCTCAAGAATAATGAGACATTCACAAATATAGTTCAAGTTTGGTTTATTTATTTTGACATTTTCATTTAAAATGATGTTATTGCAAACAATATTTCATATTTATTGAATAGAAAATAGTTATTAGTTTCCGACTTCAGAGCGCTCTTACAGCAAATGCAATTTTTACATCTTGAATTTTTGCACATTTCATTTCCCTAAATGCAACTTTTATAAAACCCCCTTGTTTGATATTGTGAATTCGAGAGTAAACATATTATGATCGTGCACTTTCTTAAGGTAAGACTGTAGTCAAATTTGGTGAAAAATATCAATTTTTAAATTTACATATAATTAAAATAAGCATTTAACTGTGAATATCTTTATATGTAACACTTGTTATTTTCATAAATAATTATTGTACAAATTCTGTAATAAATATATCTATACACATTCCTTATATGTTTGAAAACAGGTGAAAAGGCCTTATATATTAGGTGTATGATAATTAGATTTGTTATAATATACTAAAATATCATGTGTAAATGAAGAGGTTATAGGTGTTACTCCATGCAATAAATCAGCTGTTGTTATAAACACAGCTGATTTAGCTAGCCTTACTTCATATTGATATCTTTATTGTAGTCCAACAAGTTGTACATGCACTGACAATGTCATTTTATCTAATCGAAAGTCTTATATTAAAAACATGCGTCATTCCTAATATTTAAATCTAAAACACTAAAAGTTAAGATCGCTAAGGTCGTGCAAGTACATTTCATCTAAAGAATAAAAGGCTTTTTTCAATCATTGAGTTAAAACATGCTTAAAATTTGATATGCTTACTGTTCTAGCTGTGGTAGGTAATTTATTAAACATTTGCGCATATTTATACATATATGTTTGTTGTGTTTTACTAAGCCTAGCATTCATTAAGTCTAGGTTGTTCTGAATCCTGGTATTGTGCGAATGTATCTGACTTCTTAAATTAAACATGTTAAAGTTTTCTTTTACAAAAACCAATAATTGCAAAATAAAATGCAAGGAAGCGTGAGTACTTCAAGACTTACACAATGTGGCTTACACGAATCTGTGGATTTGATACTCATAATGCTACGGATAGCTTTCTTTTGGGATTTAAAAACTTCTTTAGCTCCAAATGAGTATTGTACCATAGAATACTACCATAAGAAATGTGGGAATGAAACAGTCCATAGTAAGCCGTAATGAGCACATTACGACTAACACACAACCTTAACTTCCTTAGGTAAAATATAACCCTTGACAGAGCAAAGACAGTTAGTATGAGCATTCCAATTAAGCCTTGGGTCCAGACTAATGCCAAGCAACTTAACGAATTTTCCAGGGTCAGATAGCCGACGTAAATTAAAAATAATGTCATTTGTTTTATTATCATTAACAACTAAACCATTTGCTTCAAACCAGAGAACAGCTCTTTCTTTCATATAATTAATAATGACCTCATTGAGATCAGAAGTGCTGTTTGAAGTCACTAAATTTGTATCGTCAGCAAGTAGAATAGTTCTGTCAGGCACAAAGTTAGGAAGGTCATTTATAACAATTTTGAACAAAAAGGGACCCAGGACAGAACCTTGAGGAACCCCACTAGTTACATATAGAAGATTGGATCTCTGATTCCTCAGCTTTACAAATTGATTGCGGTCAGACAAGTAAGAAGATAAAAGTGATAATGTATTGCCTTAAACGCCATAATAATACAAATTTTCAATCAGCTTTTCATGACCCACCAAGTCGAAGGCCTTGCTCAAATCCAGGAGTAATGTTGAAACTTCTTTATTTTCAAATCCGTCATTAATAAATGAAACTACGTTTTCCACAGCCTTAATTGTAGTTAAGTATAGAAAAGTTTTAGTAACATAGTAACAACATAAGTAACAAAATAAATAGTACCTGAAGTATGGTAATTTAACGTGGGTGGTATGGTGACTACAGTCTGATCTTAATGTTTACATTGTCTTTACATTTATGTCTCCTTTTTTTATAGATAGTTCTTATCACATTATTTATATATTGCTCTTTGTATTATTGTTTGAACCACTTAAAAACGCCCTTCAAGTGAACTTTTACCTCAACAAGTAATTATTGTTTGTCGTTTGTCAAACACGGTACTCTTGGCAACACCACAGGTCAGAGCTTCACTAAAATGGTACCAAACTCGCTCATGTCAAGTCGGGTCTTTATTAAATAAAGCATAAAAACCACTATTTATCGAAAAAAGTCCCTTTCTTCAATTACGGCTTTATATAATTTACGTACAGGACTGTGCAGCCTGTTTTATTCAATAAATCATTGTTATAATATGAACTATCAACTACAATCATTGATTATTGTTACAAAAAACACTCATCAAACTAAAACGAAAACACAAGAGTTAGAGTTAAAACTATTTGGTTTGTTATGTTTGTCACAAAATAAATAATGTTAAAAAAATTAATAAACAGAACTACACAAAAAAGAAACAACAAAATAAAATATTTTCTAACTAGTATGAAATATAAAGTAAAATATGTATACAATTAATACATGAACTAATATAATAAAGAGAAAATTACTTCAAGAATCTTATCAAACAGATTTTTAATTTACAATTAAATAAATAATATATACAAATTAAATATTTATGTACAGGAAAGATACAAGTCAAACGAGCCTTTACTATTACATTGAACTTTTTTATATAATTAATTACGAAAATAATAAACAAATATATATAAACTGAGCAAATAACAAGGTAATCAAATTGGCATTTACTAATTACATTTACATAAAACATTACTTGAGAGGTTGTAAACTCCACCCTGCTTGTTGTCCTGCTTACTGATTCAACATTAAATAGATAGAAATATTTGTTAAAATTACATTAAACTGAACTGGCTCAAACATTACAGATTACTCTGTATAAACAAGAAGTATGCCCTTCTGAAAGATTTTGGTATGGCGTTGATAACATTCGACTCTAATTGACTATTCCACTGGACTGGGTTATTTTATTTATTTAATTATTCATCAGCGGAATAAAAATTAAACTTTTGAAATGGTCTGTTATGCTTATAATGTTTTGTTAAATGAACATTTAATTTTCATAAAACTTAAACATTATTGTTTATATGTTTATCGGGTAGCAAAATCAAGGGTATACCATTGGTCTATTACACAGATTGTCCTAAAATGCATAGCATAATTACTATTTTGTATGTTTTGTAACGGTATTGTATATTGTATAGTGTTCATCGTAATATGCACTAATTCAACTAATTATCCTAAATATATTATATTTACAACTAAACATACATGGAATGTGAGGCATGTAACATAAGTTTGTCGTTAAATATTCTTTTAGTGTTTTGCAGCCAAAAAATATAACATACTTTTATTAATTAGCGTTAATTATTAATCTATTTTCTATCAGATATTGTGATTTTTTCTAGATCTACCAGAATATTTGACTGGACACTGTATATTGTAGGCAGAGCGTACGGGTTTTAACTAATAATAATAACAACACAAAACTGTTATTATATAGATATACCTTTTTCATTATCCTTCAAACATATACAGTATATACAGTTAATAGTTAAATATCATAAAATATGTCTTAGAGAAGCCTAAAGTATTGAATTACTGTAATGTAACATTTAGAGCGGTGATGGACCATGCCATTAGTGCTATCTGTGTCAATGGCAACGTCCACAACTGGAGAAGTACCATACATTCCCACCAAACTTGCCTTCAATAAACTGAAGTGCAGGTTTGAGTATCAGTATTACAACTTTTGTTGGTTCACTTACTAACCACCAACTAGTTATATAGCAAATATAAACCATACTTATATAACAAGAACTATCAAATATTAAGGTTACCTGTGAGAATAACTTTAAGAGTTTAGCTTTCTAAAAAGACGATTTTACACTTAAGGTGGGAAACAATTTAGCATGTAAAAATCATGTTAAACAACAACGGATACTATTTCATAATCAAAATTAAGATGTTTTATTTTTATTTTATTAATATTGCTATTTTCGTATGAAAATAATTACTATACAGTGTGTTACAAATAAGTTGGGCTGGCTATGCATTTTCATACTCTACGTGTAATTATAAGCAAAAAATGAGAATAGTATTTTTTTTTTCAATTTCTACTTTGTTTAGCAACTAGACACCATTTTTTCCATAAAACAATTTATTAATCTCTTGTTATCTTTACGACTATTACAATACTCGGTAAATAGGTTATTGTTAGAAGGTACAATTTAATGAAAAAATATTTTAAAACTATCTTAATTATTTTTAAAATGCGGCCTTTTTCTTTTAATTTTAACAAATAACTAAAAAAAACACTGGTTTTATAAAAATTTTGAAACACAAAAAAAGTTTGTAAACAACTTCCCTTTTTCAATGATACCTCATATGTGAAAATCATTATTTTATGAATTAACCTTTATTCAGATACTGTTAAAATATTGTCAAATTAGTAGCCATTTAGTTTGTATGTGAATTAAAGTCAACTCATAAAATAGTTATTTCTTAAGCGATTTTTACAAATGAGGTGTTATTGGAAAGGGGAATTTGTTTACAACATTTTTGTGACCAAATTGTTATAAAACCAGTGGCGTTTTAGACATTTGTTAAAATAAAAATAAAATGGCCGCCATTTTGAAAATAATTAAGATATCTTTAAAATATTTTTTTTTAAATTAATGCTCTACCTTTTTACATGAACCTATTTACCGAGTTTTGTAATAATTGTAAAGATAACAACAAAGATATATACGTTTTTACGGAACAAACAAAATGGCGTCTAGCTGCTTAGCAAAGCAGAAATTGAAAAAATATTATCCTTCATTTCCAGATTAGAATCACACATAGAATATGAAAAAGCAATGCCAACCCAACCTTTTTGTAACATCCTGTATATTGTGAGCCATGTCATTGCAAATCTGATAGTTTAGTTATAGTTGACAATTTTGCATGTACAGATTACCAGCTGGATAAGGGCAATAGCTGACTAGTGTTCATCTTTTGCCTAACATATGTTTCCTTAAGACTGGGGTGAGGGGTGGAGAGGGGAACACTGCCTTTCTATTACCCAGGCTGCGATGGTACGTCTTGGACAGTACTTCTGGATTTCCCTGATTGCTCATGGAATAGAATAGTTTGTTATTTATGTTATTAATAAGTAACACTATTTTTTCACTGTTTCGCGTATCAGCTGTATACTACTAAAGTTACGCCAGACAGTCACGACCTGCGTGTAGGGGCAGTAGAGGAAGAATGTTTTACCGCTCCACCACCGTACATCACGGGTATGAGTAACTTTTACCAATAAACTCCCATCTTTCCTCATATTCCGCAACAGTATTTTGTTGTAAAAAAAGCTGTGACAAACTGTTTATGTTTGTTTTATTGTTGTCGTTTATTGTTTACATTTTTATTCATTATGATATTGTTATTATTAATTAATTGTTATACAAATAGTAAATAATAATTTTATTAATTCATTCTTTATTAAAATCGTAACTGTTACTCAAACCAACTAATGGTCAATGATGCTGATGACGTAATGGGTGGGGTTTTCTACTGTGCTGCCAGCATACGGCCTACCACCTAACTAGCTTCGGTGATAATTTTTAAACAGTGGGGAGAATAGTTCTCTGCATTACTTCGATCACTCAGTGCATCTCTCTCACCAGTCCTTCCAGTAGATCACAATCTAATATGTAGATGATAAACCCCATCTAATGTCTGCATTACAATTAATTAAGATATAACAATTAACCTATTTGAACTAGTTTATAGTTGAAAAACATATAAACAGTAAATAGCAAACAATTTTCTAATTTACTGTGTGTTTCAAAGAAGCAGATTAAATATTTAATTGTTTGTGTTTCAGGTATGTCACTGCAAGTAGCTTTCTACCTTATTTCTCTGTAACCTCAATATGGTGAGTATATTTTATAGCTGCATGTCGATATTTATGTAAATTTTACCAAACAATTAATTTAATTTAATATTTCTTTACCTATATAATATTCGTAATTAAACTAATGCTTATTTTTCTTAAACAATACTACGTTTCTTATATAAATGTTGATAAAAGAGGTAATTTTTCTGTTTTAGAACCGTGAGAACACATATGATTAATTGTGTTAGTATGGCCCACCTACTTACGTGCTCATAAGAATTACTTTATTTACAGCTGGTTTTGGCATAATAAAGCCACTTTTGACCTATGCGGTCACGGTTTGGGTCCAGGAGAGCAAACTTTATTTTTAGGCTACAAAAACGAGCTGTAGGAAAATTTTAAAAAATATAGTACGACATCTAGCAGACAAATTATGAAGTGCAGTAATTTATCAACTTTTCCAACTCTTAATCTATTCTTAATCTCTTAAGTGTATGATATATTCTATATATCATAACCTTAATATGATATATAGAATATCAAGTGACGCATATCAATATCAAAGAATATCAAGTCAAGTGACGCATGTGCATAGACTTGAGTTGTTCAAGTCAACCGAATAACAAATGTAGATGAATTGGAATCACCGGCAAAACTAATCATAGAAGTACAGTACATGTTCCATTCAATGAAATGATAGACAAAATAATAAATTAAAAAAGAAAAATAAAGTATTAAAAATGAAAAAAGTTTAAAAAGAAAAAATGTGTGGTGGTAAATTGATGTTGAAATTTGTCAAATTGACTTATTATTAAAAAACAAAAAAAGAACTACTTACAAGTTTTTAATTGTAAAAAAAAAACCTTATTTATAAGTAACAAAATTCAACAGACGAAGTGGTTTGTAAAGTTAGAAGGAAAGAGTCCTTAAGAGGGAATTCAACGCTAAACGATCCCCTGGTACTCCACCCTTTAGAAGGAAACAATACCACCTTTCGGGTCATTTTAATATTTGGTTATAGAGTAATTCTTCTCAAATTACTTTCATTTTCACAACAATATATTTCTGTTATTCCTTTAGGGTCTTATAGAATAAATGAAATTATTTAAACATAAATGAACTGTGTTGATGAAAATTAACAATTTTACAGAAAATTAAATTTAAAATGTTCCCCTTCTTCACCCATGTATTAGATAAGAAAATCATGTATGTAGTTGTTTTATATAAATTTAAGAGTCTACAGAGATGGTCACCATATTGTATTTATTTCCATAAGAACAATTTTAAATGTGGAACTGAACTGTAACTGACCATTTGTCAGAAAATTATAAGTTTTACATCGTTTGAAGGAGTGTAAGTTATCCACTTTAAAACTTTGGTCAGCTTTTAAAATGATTGGTCAATTGCATTTTAATAAACTTCTTCTCTAAAATTCATTATTTTACAATTTCATCACAAATCAACATTTAAAAAAAATTAAAAGTGGATTCTCTGCTAACTTTTATAGAATAAAGTCACTGTGCTTTTCCGCAGTTAACATTACTCTAATGGGAATAAATTCAATATGGCGACCACCCCTGCTGACAAAAGGGTCCCGTGGCCGAGTGGTACGCTACTCGCCTTCCAGACTTGTTTTCCCGGGTTCGATTTCCGGAATAGCGAATGATAGAACTAACGACAACCATATCCAGTGTATTAACAGAGCAAAACGAGATCCATTACGATCAGGAGGGTAAACAAATAATATTGTTAGGCGAATCCCTTATGTGCCTATTCTTGGATTACTGTTATATAAATTGAAATATACCGGTTGTCTGAGCTAGAGGTATCATTTAATCACTATCTACCCCAATGGATCACGGGAGGATAGCCAAAAATATCATGGGGGCTACTTAAGTGGTCGGCGGTCGGCTACTATGGTAGATCATGGGTGGTTACCTAAATTGATTACGGGGGGGACACCAAGATGATCATGGTTAATAAATAATTAAGTTAAGGTAGTGACGAAGAAGACCCACCCACCCATGCACGCACAGATGGTATATTGTACATTGTCGTACGATGATACCTAACTCATACAATATACAATGCAACTCTCATTTTAAAATAACTATGCTAACATATTATAATTACAAATGAGATTGATATTTTGTTCATAACAATTCAATGTGATTGTCATAAGTTGCTTCAATTCATCTGTATTCATTCATACAGATCGCGTCTATAGATCTGTATTAATTGGTCACTCTCACGCGGTACAATCAGTATAATAAATATGTCGCCATGTGTTTGAAAGCAATAACTCCCAACTGCAGTCAAACGCCTGTGCCATAATTTGTGTAAACTTTGAACTCTTATCTGGTAGACGAAATCTTTGATGAGCCCCTCTGCGAAGGGGGTTCATCTAGGGGGTTAAGATCTGGTGATCTTGCAAGCCATGCGATTGATTCTTTAACGTTCATAAAATGCCTCATTCAGAAAATCCCGAATAACGTTGTGATAATGTGCTAGAGCACCGTATTGCTAGAATATGGTTTATTTGAGGTACTGCAAAGTTTTGTAACATGTCTCGATAAATTTAGTCTGTTACTATTTGTTCTATCAAAATGGCCCATGATTGCATTGTGCAACAGTCCCAACCAAACATTTACTTTTGGGGTGTCACTTTCGTGCATTACTGAAGCATCCGGGAGTCTTGATCCCTAAGTACTGCATTTGTCGGTTTATTATTCTCCTGAGATGAAAAGAAGCTTTGTCGCTGAACAGTACATTTTAAAGAAATGTGGGATTTTCTTTTATGCGACTGACTCAATATCTCGTTAGCAAAGTCAAAACATAGAAAGATTGCATATCCCCTAACTGCTGGTTTTTAGGCGGTGTGTGTTATATAACCATTAAACATTATATTATACACAATCTTGGTTTTATTACTTTCGATTTGTGATTTAAATCGCTAAAAAATAATGAATACCCCTGATGGAGATATTTATTTCCTGATACCTCTAGTCTGGACACCGGAATTTTATTGTTATAAAAAACACTAAATAACTAGGCATGGAAGTTGAGGGATACATGTAAATTATTTGTAATATATGAAAAATCGTTTTATATCTGTTCGAGGAAGGACATAACATACTCCGGAAAACGCTTCATGTGGATTGCCACTGCAGTAGTAATGGCTGATAAAAAGTGAATTAACCGTACAGACTGGCTATATAGCACTGTAGTGACCTCTACAAGTAATGAAGGTCAATGGCCAACTCTTTGAAACATATATCACAAGGCATTGTCAGGTTATTGATTCAATTTGTGCAAATACAAAAGTTCGTTCACAAATTACAGTAGTGATATTGTAATGCAGTAAAATAGTTTAAATCTAAATTCTCAGAGTTTCGTATTTTTGTAAACTTTTACAAACAGGTAAGTATTAATCTTTTAAAAGAACTTCTTCTAAACAATGGAAATGATTAATATTGTAATTAAAATCATGTTTCCTTTACAATTTTATAACTATTTGATAGTGTGAAAATCTAATAATTATAAATTCAATAAATAAATAATAAAAACCTTTATTTGTGTTTGACAACTGATTGTTGTATACAAAACGTCATATTGTGCTATAAATAAATCTAGATAAATATAAACATGAAACTTGAAAACACACCACTCATTCTCTCACCTACACATACATTTCCACTATTCATTCGCACCTCCATTCATACGCTGGCAATTTCCGTCCCAACTCCGAGCCAAGATTAGCTCTCCCAGTTGTATTGGAGGAACTCCTCCACAGAGTAGAAGGCCTTTTCAGTCAAGAAACTCTTCAGTGTGACTTTTAGTGCATGGGGCACTGGAACATTTTTCATTGAGTACGTTGACAAACGTAGCACCCGCCTGCGACGGTAAGCGCTTGTAAATCGCCGTTCTGTGCTGTCAAATTCTGTAACTGTCCCTGCCTCTGGTTCCGTACGTATGTCACTACACTACCTCGCATAAGGTGACACCTGGTCATACCTCGAGAGTAGTTTCAAGGATGTAGAGACAGGGCAGCTTAATAATAGAATAGTAATTAAAACATTTTCTCTTCTAGCTCCTCCCTGCCAATGTATTGACCTTCTTCAGGCTCTCTTTCACCACACATTCATTACTCTCCACATTTACATCAGCGTTCCTCTTTCAATTCTATCTCCAATTCAGCATGTCTTCCTCCTCTCTTTCCTATCTCCCAATGCCCTCCTCCCCATATTACTCTTCAAGTTTGTATGTAATACGGACCGAAATAATGATGGACCATTCCATTATACTAATCGTGTTGTATTAACTGAGTTGAATAATTTATAACTCCCGGTCGTGTTAAGAGAAGTTATTTCATCAATGTTACTTATTGTTATTAATAATATTTATGTCATCAATAGTTTCATTGGTGATATGATAGTTTTTGTTTTGAAATGTGAGTCTCGACGAGTAATGCTAGAACTAAGCTGCTTTATAAGGGAGAAATGATTTTTGGCATTGTCCATTCAGGAAGTCTACTAATGTTTACTATTACTAAGTTTGCAAATGTTTACTGGCAAAAGACAGTCAAGAGCTGAGTCTAAAAGTATTATCATTTTGCCTTGATTTTGTTCTGTGATATAATATAAAGTTATTGCACCTTAAAATACAACTCGAACAATAATATGTACATATTTTAGTTAGATGAATAACCATCTTTTATCGATGGAATGTTTATCGAGATCCATTGTTGTCGTTTTTCATTATGTTGCACAGATTCTATATCGAAGGAAAGTATGTCCTTCAAGTTCCTTAGAATGCACCTTGATAAAGATTTTACATTATACTATCATAATGGTCATATTGAGAAAACTTTCCCCCAAGGATTTTGATTTAAAATCTTGGTAAAATTATTATTATCTGTTTGGTCAACAAACGGTTTACTTGTGGACTGTTTGATAAGAAGCCGTGGAAAGTATTTACGAAATGTTTTATTTGGAATGTTTTAGCCTATTATATGAAGCGGAAACAATGAGTCTTAGGAGAGAAGACGAGAAGATATTGCTTTTAGAGAAGGATGGAGAAAATAGGATTGGAAGATAGAGTTCGAAATGAAGAAGTACTGAAAAGGGTGAGCGAAGAAAGAGAAATACTTTACTAAAACTAAAAAGAATAAAAATAAATTGGTCAGGACATATTGTGATGAGAGGAGAGAGGCTGATAACACCAATAGAATGAAAAATTAGAGGAAAGAGAGGAAAAGGGAAAATAAGATATCAGGTGGTGGATCGGAGGCAGGTATGAAAACAAAACTTACACAAAACAGAAAGGTTAGTTGGAGGCCTGCAGCAGGACTTGCCTGAGAGCAGAACAACATTGATGATGATGATGATGAGTCAGATAATGCCTAATTTAGTCATGGCTTACGTCGTATGATGGATTGATGTACGGTTTACTGATTAATGTTTTAAAGAATATGTTGAGGGACCAAGCTTAACAACGAGAGTGCTCAAATTACAACAAAACTATTCGATTCATCGCGAAAATAAGCAGCAGAGAATCTTATTGGATATGTTGGAAAACCCTACAAATATTGAGTCTGTCATGATATTTCACGTTATAAAATTTGTGCATATGAGATAAGAGACAAACATGTTCTGACAGATAATTTCCGTACTGGGCATCGCAGGAAGATTGGTGTATGAACATTCGCTATTCCCAGCTATTAATAGTTCAACTATCAATAGTTCCTGATTTTTAATTAAAATTTTAAAATGCCTAACTTGTTAAAAACTCACCCTCTTGGAAACCAATCAGGTTAATGTGTCAATGAGTGGCAATTATTAACTGGGAGAGCACACAACTTGAACACTGAGGGTGAGGGGTGGGTCGAAATTGGCAATGGATGAATGGACAATAAGTGCACGATTTACTATTAGATTTAAATGTGTGTTGAAGTTGATTTAATGGTACATTTCAACAAATGTTTACCAGTGACCTTTAATTTGACTAACTGATAGTGAAATGGTCATTAAATGAATAAATCGAGATCTGCAATTTAAAATTTATTATGTCACTTTTGAAACTAATTCTGTATTAATAATTCATTTTTCGTGCATAAAATATGAATTATTTTATTTCACTTACATACGTAAGTTTTATTTAATTTGAACACTTTTTATTGCATCAATATTATTTAATACAAACGTCTCAAATATTAAAACCATATAACATGAACATGAAATAATATAACAAGTTTAATTTTAATTAGACATGTTTTATAACTGCATGGTAATTTCACACTTCCAAACCTTTTTATAGTATCCAATTCAATAAATAAAATATGGTTGTAAAAAATATATGTAAGACAGAAATAAATTATATGTTAAGCATTTGTCAGTAAGTTCATAGTGAATTTAATTGAGATTTTCTTAATTTATGAAAGAGCGGATCATCTATAATTATCTATGAACTTAAAATATTTTGATTTTTTTTTTTTTGTATATCGTATACGTACCCAATTTTTCTTTAGAGATTATTTTATAATTTCTATTCGCACAGGTTAAAATGTTTAAGTTTTCTTTTATCTTTTTAAATCAGTATTTTCATTATTGTAAAATTATATAGCCTAGAAATATATTTTTTTCAGGCCCTTATACCATTCTGAACATAGTATCAATTAAAATTGTCACGGTTAAAACTTTTGGTAAAGTAGAAAAGATGAAAATAAAGTTGATCACTTATTAGCTGGGATTATTAACATTGTTATAGGTGAACCCATTGTTATAGAGAAATTTCATTTGGTTTTTACAGCCGTTGTTGACACGAGCTATTCAATTAATCAAAAGTGTATAAACAAGAATGGCGAGATGGGCGGCAGAATTGATGACTGGCATAAAATGACTAACACTGGTTCTCTCTGCCCTCACTAGATACGTTTTACAAACACATATATAGAGGAAACACTTGTAGTTTGTATTTTTTTAAAGAGGTTTTTAAACACTACTCTACTTATTCACCATATACTATTTATCTGTGTGGGGAACTGGGAACTTAAACATAGTTGGGGGGGGGGGGCGGTATACTAGAAGGTGAACTTTACTTATACAAATTTCCGGTTTAAGGCTAGGATTCGAACCTGCGGTAACAATTCAGGCTCGTCCTGTCACCTTTGACCAATCGAACACCAGCTCATTAAAGATCGTACCAAAGTGAATGTAAAGAGTCAAGCATGCATAACTGTCGATATGTGTAAACCTATGCAAAATCATCTAAGCTCACAGATGAAACTTCATCCGCAGCGAGATGTCGTAATAGTGCATTAAAGAGTTGTTTCAATCAATTCTTACTGTCGACGAGTCACGAGAAGTCCTCTGAACATCATGCCTCTGTGATATTGAAGGCGCTAGTTTCTAATGAACTAGTCATGTAGGGTACATATCATAATTAGTAATTATGACAGGTACACTACATGGCTTCTGCTGTTTCAATAGAACTCAGCGCCTTCAATGTCACAGAGACATGAAGTTCAGAGGACTTCTCGTGACTCGCCGACTATATTATACCGGCGTGGTGGGGCTCAATGACTAAGGCTTCAAACAGTGGAGTGCCAATCCAATGTTCGAATCCCCAACTCAGTTAACGGTTGGTACTTCCATCGTTGAAAAAAAACCACAGGCCTGCACGCACATTTAAACTGGCGAGTGAAGTTTCCGGCCCGCCAGCGTGGTGGCTTAGTGGTCAAGGGTTCGGATTGTGAAGTGCAATATCCAATGTTCGAATCTCCAACTCAGTTAACGGTTGGTACTTCCATCGTTGAAAAAAAAAAAACACAGGCCTGCACGCACATTTAAACTGGCGGGTGAAGCCTCCGACCAACCAGCGTGGTGGCTTAGTGGTTAAGGGTTCGGAATGTGGAGTGCAATATCCAATGTTCAAATCCCCAACTCACTTAACGGTTGGTACTTCCATCGTTGAAAAAAAAAACACAGGCCTGCACGCACATTTAAACTGGCGGGTGAAGCCTCCGTCCAACCAGCGTGGTGGCTTAGTAGTTAAGGGTTCGGAATGTTGGAATCCCCAACTCAGTTAACGGTTGGTACTTCCATCGTTGAAAAAAAAAAAAAAAACACAGGCCTGCACGCACATTTAAACTGGTGGGTGAAGCTTCCGATCCGCCTGCGTGTTGGCTTAGTAGTCAAGGGTTCGGATTATGAAGTGCTTTATCCAATGTTCGAATCCTCAACTGAGCTGATGGTCGTTACTACACTCCTTGACTAATTTCACGCACAGGCATATAGGACCATATAAACTGGCATTGGGAGTTAAAAAAAACATACTAATAATATTTTCCCCTCCAAATCTAGATTATAATTTCTAAATCACAATTGAACATTTAATCCAGTCAAAATACGCACGAAAGTAGGGGTAAGTTAACACAAATTCTGATACAGCTGAACAATGGCATGGATCATATACTCAGCATTCCAAATAATATGTCAAAAGTCCTAAGCGTTAAAGCAGTGTTAAAATTGTTATTGAAGGTCAGAGGTGATTAAAAATAGTGTATTTGCAAATTTATCGTGAACGGTAAGTTTTATGGAAACTTGGCTTGTACAAAAGTTGTAGATCGTATAGTTGTCTACAAAAAATATTTTTATACTTCTTTCCCTACGAGTCATCGATTTTGAGATACAGTGATTCAAAACTTTAGAAAGTCATTTTAGTTCGAACGCTGGATAATCATTACGAATGCAAAAATAAAAACCATGTTTTCTTATGTATTTTTGTTTGCTCAATCCAAAAGTGATTCTTAAAAATCACAAAATAAAGTACAATTAATTGTTTAGAATGCAGTTGTTGATACAATCTATCAAAATACTGTTTTTCTACCCCAGACTATTTTTTTATTTTTACACAATATGGCAAATGTTAAGACAAAAGTGATCCTGAATTGTTAGCAAAAATGTGTATTTTTAGAGTTAGAAATTTGTTAAAGTTTTCAAAAAGTCATAATTTCACACATTATTGCGCACATTATGTCCTACTTCAACAATACTTCTTGTTCTAAAAACACGCATCGATGGTATAGTACCGTTTCTGTAGCTCCTGGGAGGAAGGACCTTGCTTTGAAGCCGTCTTACCGGTACCGGTTAGTTTACACTACCACTTGTAGAGTCTACGACACTGTTTAACCAGTTAAATCGAATCTGATGGTTCGATCACTCTACCGATCATAGACTCTACGAAACTCCTTCTCAATAAGTAAATATACATAGGTTCCTTTACACTACCAATCGTAGAAACTACAACCCTGTTTAACCAGTTAAATAAAATATACTGGTTCGTTTACTCTACCGATCGTTGACTCTACGAACCTCTTATAAACTGAAAATATGCGCAAGTTTATTTACACTACCAATGGTTGAGTCTACGGCCCTATTTCACCAGTTAAATAAAATTGGCTGGTTCGTTTACTCTACCTTTTGTAGACTCTACGAACCTCTGTTTCAGTAATTAAAATGTTACTGGTTCTATTACACTATCGTTCATTGTGTCCACCACTGCCTTCAACAGTGAGACGTGCTAACCTGTATTTATCATACAGATATCTTGAAATAACCGATATCATACAAGTATCACAGTAATAAGACATCGAGAAACAAGTATACGCCTATATTAAACAACTATGACCCAAGTAAGGGAACCACTGAGAAGCTTTTGTGTAAAAGTTTCTTACTTTACAAGTGTTGAAATGTTAAAAAATATTTATTCGAAAATCATTACGGGGATTTATAACAAATGCTATAAATATAGTCACTACATTTATCTACATTAGTAGATAAATAATTACAATGGCCTGTGTGCAGTGACTGACCTTGAAACTGCTGTGCGGATAAAATTTGTCTGGTCAGACGGAATCGATCAATGTGAAGGCGCCTCGCTCAGCGGTGTCGCCCACTGCATTGTAATCATCTGTTGGTTTTACACCATGGCAACGACGAAAAACTATGGTTCAGATGGCTAAGCTGTAGTTTTGTCTCTTACATATCGTTGGACAGACTTCTTACTAGCTTCGTACTTTCTCTTCCTCAATTTTCCACTTTGGACTTCCAAACTACTGTATAATACTGATCGTACATTTCGTGAAGTTTTAAAATAAACTTCATAAAAAAGCTATATAATGAAAATATTTTAACTTCTTTTTATCTCATGATGATTCCATTACATAAAAAAAAAAACAATCATTAAGAAGTGAAGGAACTGCATGACGAATTGACTCGTGGTGATGGTCAACAAAATACTCAATATTTACTTGAATATGAATTATTTTGTTTGAAGACACAAGTCCTAGCCTCACTTGTTTGATAAACATAATTAGGATGGATTTAATTTTTGATAATGCTATTAGAGGTAATAAAATAATTGCTTAAATTACTTTTCCTAAGGGACATACTCTCAGGATCTTGTTAATTTGATAAGATAATTATAATTCAATATAGAAGAAAAAATGTGGCAGAAGCAACGAGAAAATGTGATGATACTTGAAAGAGGATAAATGAGGAAGCAGATGTGATAAAGTCAATGGTGAAAATTACTAAACGTAGAAAGCATAGAAAATTTCTTAGCACGATTTGAGTCTATTGATTTATAATGCGAAAATAAAAATTCTGCACCCTAGAAGCATATTTTAAACTGGATAAAGATTTGAAAGTAAGATGATACTAAAATAGTATTAATTTTAACTTGAAAACAGTAGAATCTATACCACTAGGTAGATGGTTAGGAATATAAAATATCATATGTCAGAGCACCAAGAAATTAAAGTGACATTTTATCCAAATACATAATTTTAATTTTGTTGAAAATCTAACTGATAATTGAAGGTCATAGGTAAAGCAGTCAACTCGGCATGCCTCACGTTATAGGGTAATGCAGCACGACAACCCTGCACTTCCTGTATCGACTTGGAATGTTCTTCCTTCCTAAAAAGTCAAAGGCCACGTGTGTATCAGTAGGCTTGCCATGCCCTATATTAAGAGGTACTTCAGGATGACAGCCCAACTCTACCTTTATTGACTTGGAATGTTCTACCTTCCTACACAATTAAAAGCCACGTGTGTATCAGTAGGCTTGCCATGCCCCATATTAAGAGGTACTTCAGGATGACAGCCCAACTCTACCTTTATTGACTTGGAATGTTCTTCCTTCCTACACAGTTAAAAGCCACGTGTGTATCAGTAGGCTTGCCATGCCCCATATTAAGAGGTACTTCAGGATGACAGCCCAACTCTACCTTTATTGACTTGGAATGTTCTTCCTTCCTACACAGTCAAAGGCCACGTGTGTATCAGTAGGCTTGCCATGCCCCATATTAAGAGGTACTTCAGGATGACAGCCCAACTCTACCTTCTCTACCTTTATTGACTTGGAATGTTCTTCCTTCCTACACAGTCAAAGGCCACGTGTGTATCAGTAGGCTTGCCATGCCCCATATTAAGAGGTACTTCAGGATAACAGCCCAACTCTACCTTTATTGACTTGGAATGTTCTTCCTTCCTACACAGTCAAAGGCTACGTGTGTATCAGTAGGCTTGCCATGCCCCATATTAAGAGGTACTTCAGGATGACAGCCCAACTCTACCTTTATTGACTTGGAATGTTCTTCCTTCCTACACAGTCAAAGGCCACGTGTGTATCAGTAGGCTTGCCATGCCCCATATTAAGAGGTACTTCAGGATGACAGCCCAACTCTACCTTTATTGACTTGGAATGTTCTACCTTCCTACACAGTTAAAAGCCACGTGTGTATCAGCAGGCTTGACCATGCCCCATATTAAGAGGTACTTCAGGATGATAGTCCAACTCTACCTTTATTGAATTGGAATGTTCTACCTTTTTACTCAGTTAAAGATCGCTTAATCTTGGCAGAACAATCACCTTCCTACCAACACATATATGACGTTAAAGGACCACTTACCTTCTAACACATATATGACGTTGAAGGGTCATCTTCTTACCAACAAATTTATGATATTGCAGGACCACCTATCCACTAATACATTTATGACGTTAAAGGACTACCTTTCTAACAATATATTTAGGACTTTGAAGGGCCATGTACCTACCAATACACATATGAGGTTTAAGTGTAACACTCTAGGCTTTATGTATGACATTGAAGGACTAGGTCATATGTATGACGATCAAGGACCTACTCCTTCCAGCTCATTTATGATATTTAACGGTAACACACTAGGTCATATGTATGATGATCAAGGACCTACTCCTTCCAGCTCATTTATGATGTTTAACGGTAACACAATAGGTCTTATGTATGACGATCAAGGCCCTACTCCTTCCAGCTCATTTATGATGTTTAATGGTAACACACTAGGAGGCATGTAGGAGATGTAGACGATTTCAAAAAATTAATAGTAAGAATTTATTAATAAACTTAAAAATGCAAAAAGATTGAATTCCTCAGTTAGTCATTTATTTATTGCCCTTTGATAAATCAAATTATTAAAGCCACTGCAACTACAATACAGTTTGTAATGTATTGTGAGCGTGGCGGGCGCCACTATACTGTATTGCGTGCCATATTGCTGCACAACTCGTGTCTCACGAATACCGGCTCTTACAACTGCTGTATTCTAGTTGTGTTTTAATCGCTTGTCTGCCCTACCATAAAACTCGTTATGTCCCAATTGTATAAACAAGATTTCATGTTATCTATTCAGACGTTGATATTTGGTTACATAGCGTACATGTTTAAACATAACTCTTTACAATCTATTTCTGTATTTTTATTTAATAAAATTAACATAAATATTTTCTGAACTAGTAGATATTTTGCGGATTTTTTAAGCTTGTGAGAAATATAGTATATTGGCCCTCTGTCATTTGTTGCGTTCTTTTAAAACGACGTAGAAATTATAATTTTTCGCACACATTGTTAAGTCACAATTCTGTACGCTATTTAAATTGCTCTTATGGGATATAATTTATACACCACCTGCACACCCATTCAAGTACTGAGGTACTGACCCACCTGCCCGCCCATACACGTACAGAGGTATACACCCATCTGCCCACTCATACAAGTACTGAGGTACTGACCCACCCGCTCGCCCATACACGTACAGAGGTATACACCCATCTGCCCACTCATACAAGTACTGTGGCACTGACCCACCCACCCACCCAAATACGTACAGAGGTAGGTATATACCCATCTATCCACCCATACAAGTACTGAGGTACTGACCCACCTGCCCACCCATACACGTACAGAGGTATACACCCATCCGCCCACTCATACAAGTACTGTGGTACTGACCCACCCACCCACCCATATACGTACAGAGGTAGGTATACACCCATCTGCACACCCATACAATTACAGAAATAATTCATATTTTATACTATTTATGAATATAAAAATAATCATGATATATTTTCATTTCAAACCCTCAAATTTAAAACATACTATGAAATTTAGGACTATTGAGTGGGCATTTATTTTAACGATTACTTAACTCAGGAATTCTATTATAAGTTAAATTAGGCTCTTGTATGAGTAAAACTAAACGTTTTAAAAATTAAATCATAATTATTTCAACAAACTAATTATAATGCAATTGTAACGTGCACTCTTATGGAAACTGCAATTAAATGTTATTTTATAAATAAAGGCATAATATTTTAAGAAAGTAAAATCATATTAATAGCGTATTTTACACTTGAAGAGTTTAAATTTCAAATAATAAAATTTCAAGTTTATTGACAAATTTAAAGCATATATAGATTTAATTGTATAGATAAATATATTGTAAGGTTTGAAAATAATTAATTGCAATTCAAATAAAATATATGGTAAATATGGATTATAGAGGTCCCACCCGATGATTTCTATAGTTTTTTTAACAAGTCAATACACGAATCCATAGGAAGTTATTCCGGGAAATATTAATACAGTATTTGACAAAAATTAACATGTTTTCATTCTAAAATAACATAATTACAATAATATTATGTAGTTTTCCTTCTAAACATGAATATGACATCAACTTCTTCCCACCGAAAATAATAGCTGGATATTAATAAAACAATAATGTCAGTTTAAAGTTAGGTCAGTTACCTAATATTCTGTGGGTACGGTTTATCCGTTAATACTTGATAACTTATAAGGAGATAACCTAAAATAACCTAACCTTACCTGCCTCAGTGTCTCAGTCTAACCTGACCTTGCCTCAACATAACCTAACCCAACTTTTATGTAGAATATCCTAATTACTTTTTTTGCATGAAAAAATTATGTCATATTAATGTTCAGGAAAATTATACGACAAAATAAATGTTATATACATAGTTTTTGTGTTGAAATGTGTTTGTATTTATTTAATTTTTGTCAAAACTCTGTTTTATGAGGGAAACTGCTTATGGATTCGTGTTTGTGAAGTGTATTTGTAATCTGAATCCGTTAAAAAAATTGTAAAAATATAATGGGATTACTATATTTTATATTACTAATAAAGGAAACAGTTTAAGAATCACTGTGCAACATACGTGCAAAAATGTGAAATAGTCTAGCTTCTATAAATAGCTCAGCATTTTTCAGGGCTAAGTTTGTTTATCCTAACTTGAACTGAATGCAGTTACTTTAGGTTAGGTTAGGTTAGAAATAAACAAAAATAAAAATAGAAGCCATCGCATATATTGAGGTACTGTAAATTCACAACTAATGCTCTCAAGTTATAGTTGAGAGCATCCCTTCCTACCAAAGAATGTTAAGGTAATCCTCAGGCCCAGATGTCGTATTGAATTTTGTCCGCCGAATGCAGTTGCCTGTAGTTGGTCAGGGGGTGGGCCGGGTTGTCTACGCGCATGGCGCAATGCGGGTCGCCTATCAGTCGCTGCCCGGCGTTCAACGACTTCACATGGTGATCAGCTGTTCTTTACATTCCTTAGCCTAGCACTGCCTATGTACTTTCAAACAAAATGCTATGTAGTCAATACTGTAGTACTGTGTTGCTTATACAACATTAAAATTTATTATATTTATACTGTTATTATAACCAGATTTTTTATTATCTAGAAATGTTTAAAATAGTAAAATCTTATTTTTAAATTGAGGTTTAAAAAGTTACAAATCATCTACACGCTATTATACAATTTTGTTTCAGATAATTTTCTTAAAGTGTATTTTTAGTTTAAAAAAAAAGTTTTTAGGTATATTTTATATTTTAAAAACGTATATTAATTTAAAGATGCATACTTTTTCTAAACTTTTTAATAAATATACTATATTGTTTGGTCATAAACCACAAAAAATGTTTAAGTTACTATTATAACAATAGTATATATAAAAAGCCTTAAAAATTTACGGTTAGCAGTATTATCTGATTATATTAATAAATATTTTATTAAGTGACCATATTTGTAAAAATATATTTCCATTCTAAAACAAACTTAATTGCTAATGCCTAAGTCTGATTAAAATACACATTACTGTATGTACAGATATTCCACAGTAATCATTTTATTTGTAATTTTTTATAATAAGTAGAAGAGTTTAGTCTCAATGAGAATTCATTTTAAGTAAATAAGTTATAAATTTAATTATTTATATTTATTAGCCATAGTTTATCAAACATTTGAAGTCATCAAATATAACTTTTGTTCTATTTGTGGGTCATTTTGAATAGTAGTACATAAATAAAATAATGTGTGGAAATATTGTTAAATAACTCTTAATGAATTTGTCCTTATTTGTGGAAATGTATGCAGTTAATTCTTGTTCCGTTTGGCTTAATTGCCAAATTATATACAGTATAGGTATTTGAAGGACACGTGCCTGTATACAGTAGTTATAACCCCCCCCCCACCCTAGTCAGTTAATAAAATATTTTCGTGACCATTATTATCTCAGGAAATCCAGGATAAAACAAACAATTGCTGAATTTTTAGCGAATCTATTTCATCAATTAAGCATGGTAATTTTTTTATTGATTATAATTGCTGTCATCTGGTAATTTTTGTACTCAAAAACTGTTTGGGATTGTGAATTTTAGTAAATTATAGTTTTAATTAATTTTAGTATGAATAATGAATAAATAAACGTTTATTTGCTATTCATGTTTGTTTTACATATCAGTTATCTATTTTTCTCTATAGGTTAGAGTTATTTGATGGAAACCACTATGACTATATTAACAATTAACAGATAAACTTTCTAATATAGATTACGAATTTTGTTAATAAAATAAATAAAAGACTGTATTTTGTTAGTATATTATTACAAATAATGTTTCTAACAGGGAATTTACAATCAGCCCACCAACCAAAATCCAAAACAACAATCATAACAATTCAATAAATAGTATAAAATGTTAACAAAATAATTAACAATAAAATTAATTAAACATAACAATAATATAAAAATGTATTACCAACATCAAAACAGCTATAAACACATAGTATACTAATAAATGTGTTATTAATGGAAAAAAATAATCGTTTGATATATTAGTGATCTAATGAATATTATAGTTTGGATATATATTGATGACCAGTATGATATATTTACGATATTTTGTTGGATTTATTGTGATTTATTTTTACTCAGCTGTTAGATATGATACAACTTTACGTATAGTCAATATAATGTGTGGGTAACAAGCTAACTTTTAAGGAAACTGTTACAGCAGTCCTTCTAATAAGCAGGAAATCTGGCTTCCAAGGCATTATTCTATTAGCACTAATACTACAATTACACTATAGATACAAACAAACAGTCCAAGGCCATGCTTTAGACGCATACCTGTGCTGCTATCTAACGGTGGTTGGTTTTAAATAAGCCTCGGACGAGTGTTTGACAAACTATTATCCCAGCTATTATCACTGACTATAGAAACATAGAGACTGTCGTAGACAATAAATTTGCTGTAAACGCACGCTGGTGCTGCTATCTAACGGTGATTGATTTGATATAAGTGCTCAGATGACTGTTTGCCATACTTTTGGATCAACTATCAATCACTTCAGTGTGTGCAAGAGAGAGACAGAAAGAAGTATTAAGAGAGATGGAGGGGGTGACCACTAGCACTATCTTTGAAAACGGAATATGAATTAATTCCATCGAACAGGAAAACCGACTTCACGGGCGATGAGTGGATAGTCTTCTTCATGCTATAGTAATTACTTAAATAAATAGGTCTCTACATTAAGTTATACACACATTCTAATTATGATTCATCCCGTAGGGAAACCAATTTCTGTGGTGCCTTAATCAAGACCATAAATCAAGTAATCAGACCCGTTACAATCTCCTTAACTTCCGATAAATCATGTGTAAAGGAAGAACATTATGGGTGGCATTTAGAACAAAGCGCACATTGTCTTGGAGGATTGCGTAGAGAAAATTGTAGTGAATTTTCACTAAATCCAGCCAGTACATATTTAAAATAAATAAATAACAACATTCAACACATTACAATTGTTATATTATTTAAAGCTAGTTGTAACGTGTCCGAAAATTATTATACTTATAGTCCCTCTATAGAAAATAAAAACTACGAGTTAAGGCATGTGAAATAGCTATTTATTGACTAAATATATTTAAATTAAAAATTCAAAAAAAGTACAAGCAATTGTCCTTCAGCCTAAATATAATTGGAAAAAATCATGGTCATAACGTACATTTTGATTTTTATATTATGGATAGTACTAATTTCCCCATTTAACAAAATATAATTTAAGGTTGCACATAGAAGTAAATAGTACAAAAATAAATAAATAAATCAAGAAAATAAAAACCTAGTTTATATATACATATAATTTTGTTAATGGTTCATTATAAAAGCGAGTAAAACTAAATAAAAGCTGGTGTTAAATTTGTATTAACAGAAAGGTAGTGTTGTGCATTACAATATGTGAATTGAATAGGTATGTATAATAAAATACAAATATGTAATAAATATACAAGAAACCCCACAGTAGTAAATATTTTAGATTTTACAAGTATTGACTGTAAAAGATAGATCAGTTAAAGAAACAAAATAAATTCAATACATTTCAACAAAAAACATGTATATTAAATTGCAATTAGTATAAATCAATGTATGTACGTATGGAAAAGTTAAAACAAATAGAAACTGCATGGCAACAGACGATAGTGCTATGTCAATTTAACCGGTAGTCGGAACCCCTCTTGTTCGGCTTTGGCTTGTCTAGCTCTTGGCTTTTACCACATACATGTTTATCTAAACACAATCTGATTTTTCGAACACATCTCGATATAAATATCGAACTTAGCCTCATAATAGTAACCATTTGAGTTCTCGAATATTCAACCCTACGAAAATTGTGAGGGTTTCATTAAGTTGCATATAAAATTTTCTCTACATGTTTTAGAGTTTACAAATGTTGCAGATGTGAATTAACTGCAGATTTCAATCTATATTTTACATTATTTATGAATTCTGACAATATGAATACATTTCAGAGTGATATCCCTAAATAAACAATGCTAATGTATTCCAGCTCACATGTGAGTGTGCGTGTGCACGACCCCTTCGTGTATATGCAGCATACAATGTATTCGGTAACGTACGAATGAATCTTACATCAGCGCAATACATAAATTTCAGCTCCAAAAATAGATACGTCATTGGTGTTGGTTTACTTTTCAAAATAATACTATAATAAAACAAGACACTGATCAATAGTCTCGTAAAAACTAACAATTTTGTGAAAATAAATATAAATAATCAAATAACAGCCTAAAACTAACAAATAGAAATTTGAATTTGAAATGTTCTTTCCTTTGCATGTCGTGTCTTTGCAATCAAGTCTGTCCTATGTACGTTTAGCTCCCTAGAATACATAATACATTCTTTATTTCCATACTTCCTTTGAGACACGCAGCTCCCCACAAGGAATACAAATTATTAGATTAAGTAGCATAGTTTTAATTCGAGAAAACCTTTTTGCGTAGCAATCTAAAGTAAATACTTGACGTTTGTAAATTAAATGACGTGATTTCTAAAGGAACAATTATTCAACTGTTATTTGTTTTTCAATCATATGATATTTACACAATCATTGTTTCCTTCATATACTAAATGTCAAGGTATATTCAAAAATAAATCACAAATAATAAATATGATTTTAATTCAATACACCAACAATGATTTATTGCTGAAAGGAAAAATAGCGTATCCAAATAAAACAAATGTAATTTTAAGTAACAATAATCTATTCAGATTTTTCAGCATCTAATTGGTTTCAGAATAAAGTATACAGTATGAAACAACGGTAAAGTACTGTGGGCTAAACTATATTTTTCAACTAAAGATTAAAAAATGAATTTAAATTATATTAACATTTTGTGATAAAAGTACAATGTTAAAAGTACAATAAAATAAAAAGTTGTTAATGAAGTTAATTTCCAAATATACTTTCAAAAATCATATTGTTACAAAATAAATAGAATATCAAATAAAATAATACGTATTCTAAACAAATCCAAACCAAGAACATTTCAGTGACATATAAGGTATGTTAAATACTACTGTAAATTCTTATTTATTTTATTTTTAAACTAAACTAACATTATAGTTCATATTCATCTCTTGCATAGCTCTATGAGACCTTCTCGCCTCATTCGAGCTCTGGGTTTTAAGACACCCTCCAACCTTCCTAGGTCTCTAGTCCCGTTAGACCCTCTAGCCCCATTGGGACTCTTAGGTCACCCTTCAGCCCTCCGGAGCCCTTCCTCTATTAGACCCTCTAGCCCCATTAGGACTCTTAGGTCACCCTTCAGCCCTCTGGAACCCTTCCCCCATTAGACCCTCTAACCCCATTGGGACTCTTAGGTCACCCTTCAGCCCTCCGGAGCCCTTCCTCCATTAGACCCTCTAGCCCCATTAGGACTCTTAGGTCACCCTTCAGCCTCCGGAGCTCTTCCTCCATTAGGCCCTCTAGCCCCATTGGGACTCTGGGTCTTATGATACCTTGCAGCCTTCCTGGGTCTCTAGTCACATTAGACCCTCTAGCCCCATTGGGACTATGGGTCTTATGATACCCTCCAGCCCTCCGGAGCCCTTCCCCCATTAGACCCTCTAGCCCTATTGGGACTCTGGGTCTTATGACACCTTGCAGCCTTCCTGGGTCTCTAGTCCCATTAGACTCTCTAGCTCCATTGGGACTCTTTTGACACCCTCCGGAGCCCTTCTCCCATTAGACCCTCTAGTCCAATTGGGACTCTGGGTCTTCCTGGATCTCTAGTCCCATTAGACCCTCTAGCTCCATTGTGACTTTTATGACACCCTCCAGCCCTCCGGAGCCCTCCCCCCATGAGACCCTCTAGCCCTATTGGGACTCTGGGTCTTATGACACCTTCCAGCCTTCCTGGGTCTCTAGTCGCATTAGACCCTCTAGCCCCATTGGGACTCTTACTCTCCAGCCCTCCGGGACTCTACCTCTATTAGACCATCTAGCCATATTAGAAGACCATATAACTCCATGAGGAAGCTAGATTTAGGCTGATTTTATAATTTGACCTAGTTCAAAATGTTTGACTCAAAATGTAATGGCAAGAACACGTTACAAGCGTTGTAATGTATAACTGAGATTTCAAATGTAGCACACCTCTCAGATATTTACATGAACAATTACAGATTTTTACATGTACAACTAAGGTCAAAGAAGCCATAGGAGTGCCTCTGACAGTTGGTGCTAATACTTCGGGACTTTTCACATATTTTTTGTTCCATTATTGTAAGTATTTATTTTGTTCACAAACACCCAAATACAGAATTGTCAGGGAAACTTATAAAAGTAGATTTAATAATCATGTTATATAGTTTTATATTTTAAACAGCTAAAAAAATTACAACAGTTAAATTATCAAGCACCTAATCCACGGTTTAATATAAACTATCGAAATAAATTACATCCTATGATTATAAATCTTAAATTCAATCTCTCTCTACAGAAGAACAGATTTTCCAAAAATATAATAAAATTTATTGTTTGTTAGATGATTTTAATAATATTACATTTTTTATTTTATAGAATTTTGTAATGAGTACCTCTTGTTAGTTTTTCAAATCCTTCTCAGGGCTATTTCATCTACAACGAAGCTATAATGCGTGTTCTTTGTGCCTCTGTAGTGAAGTGTATTGTTGTACTAAGTGACAAAAGATGACCTATAAATCACCCCTCCCCCTTGTTTGCATAGAGACCACTGTGTCAAATACTCCTAACTTATATACATATGTCGGCCTTTAAGACTGTAGAGATGAATGAAAATCAACTCTTGGGTTGAATGCATGCATACTTTACAATGTCGATAGCACATTTTCCTTTGAATTATTGTGCTATCGAGGCACCGGCTTTTATAATACATAATCAAATTAGATTATCTCTTTTGAAAAATTAAGATTCAACTAAAATATATTACAATAATTTACTTTAATTTCTTGTTGTTTTGGTTTTTTGTAAATACAAAATATACATAGAAAAAAATGTAGACACGTTACCATGGGAATAAAGCAAAAGTTTCTTAATACTATTTATTCAGAATGAGTTTAAACTAAACAAACCGCTCTAATAACAACACAGCACAGATAGATTTTGTAGATTTTGGGTATATTAAGTTATCTCAACCGAAAAATTTAAGGGGACAATAATGAAATAGAATCTTGAGTAGACTGGTCAACTGTTTTATAAATAACAAAAGTACTTGTTTCCTTTTTAACTTTGATAATTTTTATCTTTACCCTATAAAATAATAGAAAATAAATGTTTGTATTGCGCTGAAAAATTGTACAACGTTATCGTAGTTGCCATGTTATAATGAATAAAATTTAAATTTAAAATTCATATCTAAAAGGATGACAGAGTTATGTCATTGAGTTCTGCTCACATTTTCCCCAATTTAAGTTGTCAGGCTAAATTGTTTATCTTTCAGTTATGAGTTAAACTGTCTTTCAATCCAAAAAGGACCTCAAAACGGTGTTTTGGGTTCCTTACATTCAGTGCATAAAAAAGTGGTAACCATAGATAAAATAAACTCCTACATTCCAGGGAGGATGTTCATACCTACATGTTGTCGTCGTAGGTATTCCTGCCGCTAATTGCTTGGTTATGATTGTCAGTGTCTCGTGATGATTCTGATATTAAACACTCTTTAGTAATGACCTTGTAATTTAACGAGTGAACTGTCGACAGTTGGATCAGCTGTTGACCGAGTTTCGATCCTTGCATATCGTGTCCCGCAGTCTAATCGATACATTCCCGAGCTACTTTGTCAGCACGAAACGAATAAACGCTATCGGAGTAATTCATTTAAAAGAAAAAGCAGTTAAAAACGTCTTTGACTTAAAAAAAGAACTAAAATTCTTGACCTATGCAGCCTAAAGATGAATTGAATCATGATCATTTTTCAGCTTCTAATTATGGCCAACCTAAGTAATGTACCACCTAACCTGATTTCAAAAACTTTTGTTTTTACGTGTTAAAAATTAAATAATTAAAATAAGGATTCAATAACTATCCAAAACTGACTACCACCGTTATGAGAGAAAAACGTTTTCGATGACGGTTTGAAAAATTATGCATCATTTTGTTTTAATGCACCTCAGCGTATGATTTTCAATTGATCATGATACAACCAGAAAGATTTTCTTAATTAATACAATAATATTAACGCACGCAAAAATCCAGCTGAGCCAACATTACTGCAAAATTTTAGATTTTAGTTGGTACAAGAGTAGACCTAAGTTTACTTCTACTTCCTTTGGAAATCTGATGATAGAATGCACCTCATGATAAACTAAATCATAACAGCATTTTTCATTCCAATTTTTAATGTTGTTTAATATGTTAACTCCAAATGTTCAATAAAAAATACTGTTTGTCTACTACTATTACTATACTATTCATCGTCACGATACATTTGGAACAGAAATCATCTCCTTTCTTGCATGTATAAAGTTAACATTTAAAACACGTGGATATATAATGGTAAAGGAGTATTCATTGTGTTGATGCCTTTAATATTTACATTGTAAAAATTATTTTATTTTCTAGCCATTAATATTCTATATAAAGAAAATTAAGAAGAAATAAAAACGATTAAAAAGAACTATAAAATATCCATTCAAGAAATTTATCTAAAGCCATTACATCTTTTTAAACTGCGAACAAATTATTTAAAAAAAAATAAATTAATTAATAAAAAAAAATACATAAAGTCATGAAGTTAACTAGTCATTTCGATTTTAAATATATAGAAATCCCCAAAATTAATATAAAAAAACCATTCTGAGAATATTTTTTACATATTAAATTTAACAGAGAAGATAAATCAGCATATGATCAAAATTGCACAAAATTAACAATAAAATTATACATCCTTAGATAATGGTTCTAATTAAAAGCTCATTACTTTACAAGTATTTGATTGAATACACAGAACCTGTTTTTTTTTTGTTTTTTTGTTTTTTTATAAAACTCATTAATATAAACTTAACTTAGATTTTATAAAAAAAGAAAATAAATTATTCTTATAAAATTTGAGATGATATTCATAATCCTTTTTATAAATATCCAATAAAAACCACGATTAAGGGATTTTCAGAAAAGAATAAATATAAAGTGGCCTTTTAAGCACAAAGAGACGATGGGTCAGTTGTCAAAGCCGTATTGAACGATGGGTCTCTCCCGAAGGTCTTATATTTTCTTGCTTGAATTTCTTTGAACGCCTCTAGGACAGGAAACATGAACGTGGAATTTTCACTCATAGAACTAAGATAACAATTCAATCAAAACAAGACTTTAAACTAACAATAGAATTCATGAAGCCAACTTATTCAATGAGTATATCGTATATTAATGTATGTTTATTAACACCTCTAGGACAGGAAACATGAACGTGGAATTTTCACTCATAGAACTAAGATAACAATTCAATCAAAACAAGACTTTAAACTAACAATAGAATTCATGAAGCCAACTTATTCAATGAGTATATCGTATATTAATGTATGTTTATTATATAGCACATTAACATAAACTTTTGGCAGTTTTTACTGCTTTAATAATAATAATAACGTTAGTGGGCTATATTTACCGTTTACCAAAAAATCCTGAAATGTTGAAATAAATTTACACTAGTGAAGTTGAGATAGAGTTGATATTGGTTACTACACTAGTGTACACTAGTGGTGCAGTGCTGTAACCCAGCTACTTATAAGACAATATGTTGTGGAGATTTTCTTAATACCAATGGTGTCAGCCCAATGGTTGCCAACGACGTTGGCACTACTAGGAATGTCCATGTTTGGTGGTATTCAGGGTCCGGCTGTTGTGTAGGGAAGATAACTGCATATCAGGCTTGGCATTTAGCTGAAAAGCAGACAAATACTACGTGGATTGGATTCCACGTAAAGCTGTAAGTCCCTTAGTTACCCTAGTAATTGGGGAGCTACTAATAAATGACTCTTTCTGAAGAACAGTTGACCTTAGTTAGTAACAATAACAACTACCCACGATCGTACACACTGATCACGCTCATTCGCCCCTCAAATTTGCCCACATCTCTATAATCAGCTTCTTATTAATGAACAATTAAATAATTAGTGTTTACTTATTTGACTATAGTTATGGTATGAATTGAAACCAAAATATGGCCCCTTTACACTTTGATTAACTTTAGTTGTAAATATAAACGCATTTTTTTGAATACAATCAAATTTATTATTTTAAAAAAATTCCTAAGTCTTAAATCGTAACGAATTGTATTTCCTGTCAGGTAGTTCAGCAGATCGCGCCCTAAAGTGGGCCAAGATTTCCATAACGTTCTCCAACCCCTGTTGGTGTAGTCACTTTCAGCCCTTTCGTGTAAAAGATGATCCTTTATTTTATGGGTCCCTATCTCTTTCAAACCAATGTAAATCCCTTCGATTATCCTATACTTAAGTCCTTTTCTCTCTTTTACATTATTTTCCACTGTGTCTTTTAAACGTATTAATATTATTTGTTAATTTTGTCACTATAATAAAATAAAAGCACAAGATATTTGGCTATTGGTTAGTGCATTTTAAATGCAATATTTACTAACTATAAATTTTTTCGTTTTTGTCAGATTCTTTGAAGAATAATATAATAAAATTTGTTAATATGTTTCAATCATTCTCTTTTATAAAAGACATGTCTTAAATAAATGTTGTTGTTGGCAAAAGTTGCATTACAAATTATTATATACATTTTTAATAATTTATATTTATAGAACATTTGGCACAATTATTTTCTCACAAAGTGGAATAATTAATTGCTCTCATGTTTTTAGTTATTTTATTTTTAATATGAATATTACTTATTTTAAATGATTTGAGATGAATTAAAAGCATACCCCTACCTGTAAACTTTTTAAAGGGTAACCTGTAAAGTATATTATTCTTCACTTTTTTCTGCGTTCTGTTGGCAGTAATGTGTTTCGTAATAGAACAAATAAATTAATTAATTAATTAACTTAAAATGAATAATCAAGAAAAGTTTCACAAATTATCAGAAGACAATCCACAATACCACTTTATAACACCAATTCGTCTATACTCCCTCCAGGATATGAAATTGTTCATTCAACTGTTCTACATTAAACAATACTTAAGTAAATGGGACTTGCCCTGGGAAGTCCGTAGACATTATGAAAACTAGACTTCAGTGGTTAGTATTTAATACAATAAAATGTTATGAAGTAAACTCTTAAGTAAGAAACTAATGCATCAAATTTAAAACAATTTATAGGAGGTTTTAGATAAAATTATGTGGAGGAAAGTTACTGCAAAAACTTTTCAGGTCTTTGCCTTTTTTGTAAATAGTTTTTAATTAGCTAAAAAATAAAAAAACACGTATTACTTGTGCTGTTTTTTGTAAAGGCATTTGAAAGTAAATAAATATGAAGTATGTTTTATATATTTTCAGTAGTTATATTAAATGGTTATCAAATAACATCCCAGATACCTATAATTTTTTTTATTTCTTATAAAATATTTTATTAGTATAATTCAAGCAAATAATTAGTTAGTTTAATGTTATCCTAGAGTAGAGAGAAGCCATAAATAGGTAAATTATATTTAACTATTAGGATCTGTTTCGTTAATTCACTACCACTACTTTTTTCGTTTTCACTGCTTGATTAATACAAGTATTATAATGCTCTAAAAACAGTCCCCCAATCATTTTTACATCCACTGTGGTGTTCCTTATCCACTAGGAATCCGATATCACTGGCTTTTTCTTGTTGCTTTCCATGAACTTACACGGAGAGCGCATTCGGCGGTAAGTAAATCATTTGATTTATCAGTTTGTGATCAACTAGTCAATACACAATCACCTAACCTAACCGTAATTGTGATAAAAACGTACTGGTATTGAAGTAAGGGAAATGGCAGTGATAGTGAATTAACGAAAAAGTCCAATTATTATTATAAAATGCTTCATTTAAAAATCAACCAGGTCCAACACATTAACCTACGATTTGGTAAACATCTCCATGTTAACTCTAGGCACATACTAATCATAATAAAGCATAAAATAGCATAGCTATTATTGATTTAAGAGGCAGTAAATAGAATAGCTTCTTTGGGTTCCAAACACCTGACCATAGAAGCATTGACTATAGAAACAAGAACACTGTCCGCTCATGTGTGTCCCGGGAAACCGGTTTTATTATTCGGTGAAATTAGTTCATGTCGGTTCTTCATAGGTAGCGCCAGCGGTCTTCCTTTCAATGTGTCTTTCTAGCATACGCTAATAATAGCTGAGCTAATAGTGTGCCAAACAGTCGTATGGACGCTTAGTTGGAACCGATCGCCATTAGACGGCAGCACAGGTGCACGTCTACATCAATTAATTGCATTGTCTTGGAAACCCTATTTTTACAGTCAAAATAGGAAGCTGTGCAGGCATTGACATTAACAATATAAGTGGCAGTAATTACATAATATACTATAAATAATTGTGTTTTTTATTGATAAACGAGCCATTAATAACAAAAATTGTTTCGAAAGGTAATCTGTTTATTCCTTTTATCAGGGATAGCAGAACGGGGCATGTAAAATGTTTGTTTGTTGAAAATTTATTAAAGACAATTTGTATTTAGTTTATATTCATGTTATTATGTTACTGCTACGTCTAATTAAACTGTAGTTATAATATTAGTTGATAGAGTATAATTAATTAGAAGTTTAATCAAGTATTAGCTAAGATTGGCTCATTATGTTACTTGTTTTTGTTAATGTTTTATCTCATTAAATGAACCAACTGAATTTCTACAGGAATGCTATAATAATTTTAAAAGCGAGTATATTGATTATATTAGCCTTATTCTCCTTACACATATGTACTAAAAATGTTATTAGATTTTGTTAGTTAATATTTTTTATATATTTTTAAAACATACAGATTTTTTATTGGCATATTATATGATATTAGAAATATAGTACAAACAAACGTCTCACAGACACTAACTAGACAATGAAAGTACAAAATGAACAGGATTATGTGATCGATTTTGCCAATCACGCTATACCAGAGGGCCAGAGGGAATCACAAAGGAAAGAAACTTTAGTCTAATGAAAGATGAATCGAGTTTCATTACTTAGTTAGTCCCTCTGGTCTGAAGATGGTAAGCGTGTTTTACTAATATCGATCATCATCACAATACCTGTCAACGTTGTACTTTTATTGTATAGTTGGTGTTGTGTGACATTAGTTATTACAATATATAGCCCCTCATAACTAATTCAGATGTGTGATTATTTCATCTTGTGTGATAAACTAATTTTATTTTATGTCCTTCTTAAATCGGTTGTGTTTTATAACCGACCTTGTATCACAGTTTCAGGTCGACCGTTTATTTTGTGATATACGTTCATCATTGAACTCTCGACGTGTTTTAAATTAATTGATCATTGACATTGTGTGCCCACAAACTGATCACCATGTGAACTGTGTTTTGTGTGCTGTTGACTTTTGTGAGTTTCGGTGCTAAAGGACCTCCTCATGAGTCCAGTCACGTGATCCAAAATGGCGGACACCCCTGCGCCAAACCATAACCCCGTAAGTAACAATGTAATGAAGCCTTGTTCATAAATGTATTGAAGTAAGTTATGTAATGCATTGTATGTCTGATTCCATGGTCAACAAGTAAAAATGTGTTTCATAAAAATGATTGCTGCAATCTAACATAAATATATGTGCTTAGTGTGTAAGATAAATTTATGATCTTTGATTTTCAAAAACCATGTCTTAAGTATCACAATTTAGTGCAAGCATAATTCTGATTATAATAAAATAATAATAATATAACTAACCTCAGGAAAGCAGGCTATATTTCTTGACTTATTCTTGACAGGTTTTGGACAAAAATATTAAACTCAATTTAAATATATTAAAAATACATTTCATTGCTAATTGTTATTGACTAATAAGCAGGGCCAAAATGTTTCCTTACGAACCCCAGCCTCTAATAACTTTACATTACAAAAGCAATGCATGTTTTGAATATGTAACGTTCGAAAGATGTTTTGCTTACAAAATGATAATGAACTGATATATATCACTTTCTGGGGACCAATCAATATCAGAATGCATTTTAAAATTAAAGAAGAACGAGTTCAAACGATAGTAAACACATAACTGCAACATAACCTCGAATTATTAGTTATTTATTTATTCCTTTTTTTACATTGTCATATTTGTAGAGCAACAACACACTAGCGCATTCTGGTGGTATATTATCAAACTGTTGATTTAATTTGTTGATCCATTGAAAAATATAAAATTTTCCGCATAACCTTCCATAACTAACTCAATTTTCAAGTAAATTGGTATTGGATTGTTGTTGTTTGAATCGTCTAATTACAAACGATGAAAATTATACACGTTAAAGTTATGTACTGTATATAAGTATAAGTTACATGCACTGTAAACTATATATAATTTCTAATACTTTATTGTGTTAAACTTGTATTACACAATACAGTTTATTGTGTGTTACACAACACACGATAAGCCTATTAATACAATTACCTAGTAATAATTTAGATTTTTACAACTATAGTAGTTTTGACAAACAATTTGAATTAATTTGAGGATCTAACCGTATCAGCTTTAAGTTAATGCAACACGACTATAAATATATCGTTAATAAAAAAAAACCTGCTTATATTATTAGGGTGAGATTTAGTTAAAACAAGTTTACCATCCTCAGACCAAATTCGCAAAGAAGTCATCACCATAGTATAAGTACTATTTTACTGCGCTCGTCATATTATTTATGTGGCATGTAGAACGTAGTACTCTTGGGAACACCAGCGTCAGCGCTATACAAAAAATACACCCAAATGCCTCTAAGCGCTCATGTCAAGTCGGTTTATTCATTAAGTAAAGTATAGGCCCATCTACCAACATCTAAAAGCCAAAACACATAACAGTGACATTGCAGTAGTACCTGTACTCAAGATAGACGGAAGATGAACTGGAGACGAATTTTGTATATAATTATATACAACCATTATATCTTTGGTTTATAAATGATACAATCAATAAGCAGTAGTCTAACAATTTAAGATTAGACAAAGAAAAAAATTTGAGATTTATGTTACTAAAAAACTTCAAACCTCAACCTCTACTGAATTGTATAGAACCAGGTGTGATAAAGGCCAATTTTACACTCTACGGCTAAATGAAGTAATAATACGTTTAACATATATTGTAATTTTAATAAAAAATATGATTTCGTATATTCCAAATATTAAAAATCTATATTAAATATTTAAATAAAACAACAAGTGGTGATCTACAAATAATTTTATAAATTGGTCATTTTTGGCACTTGAAAGTGTAAATTATTTATGAACTAAAGTAGTTTATAGATTGAATAAACAGATTTTAAAATGTAATTTTCCATGATTTTATTATTAATCAATTACTTATTATGAATTACTAATTAATTGCAGTTAGTTTTAATGAAGTTCACACTACCACTGGAGTAAACGTGAGTTAAATAATGGAGAATAATTTAAAGTTTAAACACTTAACCAAACAGAGACTAACAGAAGTCTGCTGTGAAGTTCAACGATTGTTGTAATAAAAGAATGTTTGAGTCACCGTACTTAGAAGTTTTAGATAACTTCTATAGTTTAACTTCTAGAAAAGATTTATTAACTTTATTTAATTCGATATTAATTCGATTTTTAACCCACCCACACACGTAAAGTAGAATTGACCTATCCACCCACCCATACACGTACAATGGTATTGACCTACTTACACACGTACAGTTGTATTGACCCACCCACCCACCCATACACGTACAGTGGTATTGACACACCCACATAGCACAGAACTATTGATCGCAATTCGGCTGGCTAGACAATAAAAGCAACTAACTCTCTTGCCTTCTCAGAACAATTAATAAGCCCGTATGAAAGTCAGAAAGTTTGTTAAGTTGATTTTAAATTTGCAACATAAGAAATATTATATTAAATTTAACCGAATTAAATTATTTTAATATCAAAAGTCTATTTCTTTCAACTATCATAAAATAACACATTTTACTACGCAAATATATACAACTTATAAAAATAGTTAAGTTATATGTTTTGAGCCAAAATATATAGCTCTAGTAACTTATAACTAGTTACACAATATAAATAAATAGCTTTTCAAGGGTTATTATTTTTATTTAGGTGCTTGAAATCAAGATAATACTTATACAAATAAATAAAATATAAATGCATTTAAAGAATAGTTATTTCCTTTATAAAACTCATTTTTGATCCAGAAAAAATAGAATTTTTCAAGAAAATAATCTAGAATTAAATGTAATCTATGCTAATAAATAGGACGGTTCTGACTTGTAATTTTCCTGAATAGTTCTCCTCCTTTCAGGCTGTGCGCCTCCTTTCAACACTTATGGGAGACCCCATTCAATATGTGGTGAATATTACAATCGGAATATGACACACATCACCATCAAGGATGTTCTACCCTCAGGCAGGTCCTGCTGCAGCCTCCCGCCAAACCTATCATAAGACTTGCAGCAAGTTTTTTAACCTCTCATGTGACTTGCAGCAAGTCGTTTAACCTTTCATAATGACTTGCGGTAAGTCGTTTAACCTCTCATACGACTTTCAGCAAGTTGGTTGTTGTCTCATTCCCTCCTATCCTTACACTGCCCTCTATATTATATCTTTCTGTTCCCTTCTCTTCATTTCCTCTAAAATTTCCTTTTATAGAACAGGCTCTCTCCTCTCATCACATGTCCTAACCAATTCATGTTCTTCTTCTTATAATTTTAAGTATTTTCTTCTCGTTGCCTTCACTACTTTTTCATTTTACTCTCTATCTTCTCGTCCTATTCTCCCCATCATGTTCCAAATCCGCATATCCACTGTTTTCCAATGTACAAATATGAAACAGAGGAAGGTTACATTAGCCTGCGTGAACACGGAATACGTTAGATTTATATCAAAATATATAGGATATTAAAGAGAGCTTCCGATCGGATTGGTAAATCTCAACAGAATGTTCTTACACATCCACACACCTTCATTTCTCTTAATATACTCATGGCTTCCTTGAAATCCTCCCACGCCTCCAAGGTTGAGAACCACTATCCTATAGAGACTGATTTCAAGCGCCCAGTAACCGTCGTTGATGGTTCGTCGTTGTAAACATTTTCATGTGTACAAAAATGTAGTTTAATTTGTGTGTGTTTGTTATTAGGCTAGAATATAATTGTATAGGTTATACGTTCATATGCTTTTTGTTAAAGGCAGGCACTCCCTTCTTATTGGCTCGGTGTATTTGTAAATTTATATAGTTACTTGAAAGTGGTTACAGCAAACTGATATGTCATGCAGGACATACTCGCGTCATTTATAATTGCTTAATAAAAATATAGGAAAGTCAAATAATCTATTTTTACCCAATAAAATAATTCTTAACATGAAAACTATACAAACCAATTGTAAATATGACAAAATATAATCCTAGTTTTTTAATTAAATAGTTTTTTAATTAGCATAATACGTGTTGGTATATATACAATACAAGTAAACGTTACACAACACAAATTTATTATAATATAAGGACAAAATGCACAAATATATTACAATACAAGTACAAAATGCACGAGTATTATGGTGATCGATTTCGGTGAACCACGCTACCTTCCTCAGACCAGAGGGATTCACAAAAGAATGGAAACTGGTATTCAACAACTCAGTTTATAGGCCTATGATCACGTGACCCCATTGGCTGGAATCGTCAAAATGGCGGCTGCTGTGATATTATTGGTTAATTCCTATTGTCTGTTACTTCTCTTCTTTTTTCGCTGAAAATACATTATTAAAAATACAAGCACAAAATGCACAAATATTATGGTGATCGATTTCGGTGAACCACGCTCACCTTCCTCAGACCAGAGGGATTCACAAAAGAATCATTCTTTTGTGAATCCCTCTGGTCTGAGGAAGGTGAGCGTGGTTCACCGAAATCGATCACCATAATATTTGTGCATTTTGTGCTTGTATTGTAATAAATTTGTGTTGTGTGACGTTTATTTGTACTGTATATGTACCAACACGTATTATGCTAATTAAAAACTATTATTAAAAACTATTTCGGAATCAAAGTTAACCTGTTCATTCATTAATTTATCACGATCCTTACATTTTTCTTTAAAAATAAATAACTCTTCCCAAGCTCTTCCCAATTCATGTTACGACCCTTCTTACAAACTTTTAGAATATCTACATTTTCATCTATTTCATTCAAACTGTGGGTACAATTTCCATAATATTCGTGCATTTTGTACTCGTATTGTAATATATTTGTGCATTTTGTGCTAATATTATAATAAATGTGTGTTGTGTGACGTTTACTTGTATTGAATATAATCCTGTACATGTTTTCATTTTTTTAATAATTCAAGAATAATTTAATTGCAGCTTATGTAAAACATATTTATAGAATTACTGATTCGAGTGAAATCATAAATGACATAATCTACCTATTGATTTTAATAATTATAAAATTAGCTGCGAATATCCTAGCTAAAAATAGTCTAAAATACCCGTCATATTAAATACTCATTTAGGCCTACTTGTTGAATTTCCAGAAGTGTGCTTTGAGCTTTACAGTATTTTAAATTTCCACTAGAAAAAAATAGAATTAGCAGATGTATTATTGAAAGAGCAGTTGAATTCAAAGGATAAGTTATGCTGAATCACCAAAACTATGGTTTAATAATGAGAAAGGAGTGTAAGATTAGTAAATATCTAAAATCTCGATCAAAAACTAAATAACCACACTGAAAACTCCCATTTTCTATCTATGTAAATTTGTTTTACTTATGATAATCAAATAATACACCAAATGTAAATCAAACTGATTCAGTTCGACTTGAGAATAGACAAGGTAGAAGGCTAAGTGGGGGTGGCTAAGATAACAAAGGGAATGTACAGTCAATTGAGCTGCCTGGAGCTTCTGCCTTTGAACGGCAACAAATACCTATTACATGATTGCCAACAAGTCAATTCCGCTTGGTTGAACCGAATCGTTTACTTTCAGTAATTCTTCATGTTTTCAAAATCTAAATGTAATTTAACCCTTATTACCCCAAATTATGCTCTATGTTTTAGGGTTTAGACTTTATTTTTTACATGTCATTTCATTATTTTCATATTTTGACATTTTAATATTTAATTTGTTTACTCTTTTCTTGTTCTTATTTTATTAAATATACGTTCAGTAAAACAAAAAATACGTGTCCTCTTTTCTTATCACACACAACTATAGTAGAAGAGTCAATTTCCACCCACCAGGCCGGACTGCTTATTTCAGGTGGGCCCTAAAACACCACTATGCCTCAGACCGGTGCATCTAGCTGGATCCGAACTGACGATCCTCAGCGCTGTACCTGGCCACAGTACAATGCTTTAGAACGCTCGTCTGTTTCAATACCATGGAGCTGCAACCTTTGCTTAGCAACAAATACATATTGGAACATTGCCAATTTCAAGTCAGTTCTGTTTAATCCAGCTAAATTGTTTATTTTAATAAATTATTTAAGGTTTTAAAAACACAAATCTCGTTAGATACTGCATTCCGTGTTTTATTTTGCCTATCATATTAGATATGATTCTAATAAGTCTTCCAAGCTATGATAGATCTTTGTCAATAAATGATCATATAACAAATTATTCAATTAGGCAATGAACTAGATATTTTCTTTGATGGTCTAAGTCTACAAAACCATTGAGACCCATAAGAAGAGTAGATTCTGGAAAATAATGGATGCTAAAAAAGGTTGGTCCTGTTTTCAGACAAGTTAGGGCTTAGAAGCCCCTATCTAACACTTAACCTTGGGACCAACGGCTTGATGGTGATATCTGAACCACCACCGGTGACTGGACAGGACGGTGATTCATGCTGGAGTCGGTAAAAAAAAAAAAAAAACTAAATCCCTTGAAATTATTCATCGCATAAGACATTCATTCATGTAGGCCATGAACTTTAAATTTTAGTCTAGTGCTCTTTTGTGGTCTAAGTAGACTGTAGAGCCACAATGATATTTGATTCTGGTAAAATAAATGTTGGAAATACCCTTGTCTGCGTGTTGTTTTCCCCAGTCAGATATTTTTTAACTCTTGTTTAACAATTATTAGCTTGAAACCAAATATAATTTTTGATCGGTATATACCCATTACTATACTCATACTAGTAATATATTCACTATACTAAAATTAGGCAAAACTTGGGTACTCACCAAGTCGATAATTTAGTTTATTATGAACTTAAATCTAAGAATATATTTTAAATTACTGCTCATAGAATGTGAATAAAAAATGTATGGATCTTTAACAATGAGTAAAGAACTTTTCAAGGCTACAGGGAAACCACGAGGTTAGTTAAGAATGTAGTGCTTGTTACACAATATATAGGCTATAATTTTTGATCCCCTAACATCAACGGCTTAGCTACTTTTTTATGATAAATGGCTTACTATATTAAAACTAGAAGTCAGTGCAGCAAGCTCATTATCGCGATATCTAAGACCACTCCTGATATGCAACCAATCTCACGGTACGTTTCCTGTTAGTTGTAATTAACACATAGAAGAAAGAAACATAGGTCACTTCTAATGATGTAATGAATGTGTCTCGAGTGAGTAACATTTGTCGAATAGTCAGTCAGTTATCTAGTTCGGAGTATCTAGAAGGCAACGGCAGTACCATCGTCATTCCCACCCTCAATCTCCTCCAAACCCATCTCTCTCTCTCTCTCTCTCTCTCTCTCTCTCTCTCTCTCTCTCTCTCTCTCTCTCTCTCTCTCTCTCTCTCTCTCTCTCTCTCTCTCTCTCTCTCTCTCTCTCTCTCTCTCTCTCTCTCTCTCTCTCTCTCTCTCTCTCTCTCTCTCTCTCTCTCTCTCTCTCTCTCTCTCTCTCTCTCTCTCTCTCTCTCTCTCTCTCTCTCTCTCTCACTCTCTCTCTCTCTCTCTCACTCTCTCTCTCTCGTTCTCTCTCTCTCCCTCTCTCTCTCTCTCTCTCTCTCTCTCTCTCTCTCACTCTCGCTCTCTCACATTGAGATTACGAGTCGTATCTGCCCCTCTCTAACTTTTACTCAAGAGTAAAGAGCAATTTCACTTACTAGCGATATCTACCGGCCTAAATTCTAACTGGCACTGAGACGTTTGCTGAGACCTCTGTTATTCCTTTCCTATGTTGATAATATCGCACTTTAGTGCTCAATATCTAATAAATACAGTAATATTGTTTGAAACAATCAAAAATTTTTTCCCATTTTTACTTTATTTAACGAACTCGGAACAAGAAATTAAATCAACCACATCCGATGGTTTGTTAGGACTACAGTACTGTCTTCAATACTAATTACAACCTTTTCTACTTCGGGTAGTGAAAAATAAGTACCCATTCGATCACGCTGAAGGTAAAGTGTTTTTTGCAGGTCTCTAAACTGGGTCAGTTTTGTACAATGTCAGTCTCCCAGGCTACCACCTGTACGGTAATAGAATTTTTAATGAATTCTGTGACGTGAAAAGAATATATCAACTTCAGTAGACTTCACTGTAATTTTACCTCGCCTTCTTGGTCTAGTGTTTAGTGTTTATGTAAGAATACTCCAGTTCCAGTAGAACAAGCTGAAGCGTTCCAAATTAACTCAAGTATTTTCTCTGTTAGTTCAATAAACACACGTTGAGGATATTTTATAGATTTTTTTCACCATTCCTACGAACAAACGATTTTTATCGGTACAATATTATGGATACTATAATTGATCACCGTAAAAACGAGACAGTGGTCTATATCTAGCAAGTGACTGATAGCTGAGGTAATAGAAGACCGAGCACCTATAGAAACCAGGCACCATTATATAGCAGCACAGACCTTGTTCACACTAAATTGCATTCTGGTCAGTCTGTCTGTTTCTATAGTCTTTAAAATTTTAAAATTTTGTCAAATAACTGGCAGGGAGTAAACAGTTCTTTAAGATAAGTGATTTTTACTATCCCAATTAATCACCTACTAAGTTCTAAAATAGAAGAATAATGCAGTAATAAATCTATAAAATGGAGTTTTAAAATTGTGAGTGTCGTATAATTCATTTAAATTCAAAATCAAAATCAAATTGTTTTATTTTCTTCACTTAAACATATACAAAAATATATAGCTAAAGTAGGGTACACATGCCTTGACAATTTAAACAAATAAACCAATATTTTAATTTCTTCAAACACAATATAGTATTTTTTTAATTTTTAATTTCATTTGGCAGAATATTAAATGTTCTTTGTGCTACAAAACTAAACGTTTTTGTATAAAAGATACTTGCAGGTTTAGATAATGAAAACTTACCAGCACCTCTAAGTATTAATTTGTAAATACATTCATTATCCTGAGAATTTATACTTGTAATATAAATCATTTTTAAACCCTTTTTATTGAAAAAAAAAAAAACAAAGTTAAGAATGCTCAAATTTATTATTATTGTTATTATTTTTAAATAATTCAATTGACGAACAGTTATATATTTTTGAAAAACTGTGAATTTTCATTTATTACTTTTATCTGATTTCATACCAAATACTTGTAATTTCGCAAACATGCTAATCAAAATTAATACTGATAAATGAAAAACTCACTGATAAAAGTAATGAGTTACATTCAAGAATCATTATATAATTATCATAAACTCTGAAGTGATTTGGACAGAAGAAATGTTAGATCCTCAATATTAAGTACAAAATTATGAATAAACGTGTTATAGCGTTGAAGTGCAGCATTTGTCTCTGTAGAACTTGACCTTTGACCTTAAGATGTTGTCTTGCTTTGAGCCCTCCAAAGGTCAACCAGCTTTGATCTGAATAGACTGAAAACATCCGATGCTTTAGCTAATGTACACAACTAATATAAGTAGTAGTTACCCAAATGAAACTAACGATTAATTAGCTACTTAAATATTTCTCCATGTTAATAAAGCTACTGAGGTGAATCCCAATGTGATCTAAGTTACATGGAAAAGTTATTATAAATACCTTAATTGGCTTCAATCAAGATGAAAAAACTCTGGAGTAACCTTCAATGAAAAAAAAAAACTCATTTAGGCACACACAGTTTGGTTTTTCGATCTATTTCTTAAGCCTACACGATCTTACACATCCCTCCCACTCATCCTGAACTATATTTTTCATTCAGCCCTTCTAACCATGCTCCTCCTTTTAACCCATCTGCATTACACCTTAGTACAGTGTGTTACACAAACTTCTTACCCACCCATGCTACTTTAATCTTTTTGACAGGACAATATTGCAAGGACCTCCTCCTATAATCCTTACGTATATGAATTTTTCACACATTTTACGAAATTCTTGCTAAAATGTCTTCCCACTGTGCCGTGGCACGGTGTGTGATCTCTCTAGGCTGTCCTAAATACTCTGTGGGTGTTCTGTTAAGTCTCTGTGTTTTGGTGTTGCGTTGGTCGTTGATTTGGTTCAGACAGCCATTTTCCTTCGCCCCAGGCTAGCCTTCCTCTTCCCTTGTCACTTTGTTATCATCCCTGGCCGTGCTACTTTTCTATAGCCGCCTAATTATCCAGCTTTTCCAACTCAAGTTGGAGATGCGAGCCATATATGTAGTCACCTGGATGTGGTGAAGAGACTCTGAGCGCAGCGACGGAACCTCGGGCTGACGCTCTGCCGTCTTGCGGGTACGGTAGAGGCTGAAACGATATTTCCCCTCTTACCTGTGTCTACTGCATAATAGCAAGTTAATCCCACCCATTTTGTTTTACCAACTCCATGCCTGCTTCTTATATCAACTGGTAGTGCTGTATGTTTTCTGAATATTGCTGTGGAAGTTTTGCGTTTTTTTGTTTTTTTGATTTTTTTTTTTTACTTATTACTTGGAGTGTGGAGGGGATCGTGAAAGGAGGTTTATAGTAAAATTTATTTTACTTTAATTTTTTCTTCTTTTCTATACTTGTTCTTTCTCACCCACCTTAAAATTATAATTTTTAATAAATTTCAATTTAACGAGTTATTGGTTTCTCCAACATAGTTAATTTCAATTAGGATACCCTATCCAACCCGTTGGTTAGGTGTCATTTTTAATTTACGAAAATCATTTTTTAATGTTTTTTTAAATTAACAAACTCATAAATTTTTTTGCAAGGCCCTGGTTATACATTTCACACTTTTAAAACATATATATTTTTTTTCTTTGGATATATAGGCAATATATTATTAGTTTTGTTAGGTTTTATTGTTATTTTACATATATATATATATAATAACAATTTATATATAGATATATGTATATATATCTAAGTTTTATTGTAATTATTTATTTTAGTTTTCTAGCCATTTGTTTACTTGTATTGCTGTGTTACTCTGTTCTGCCACATACATTACAGAATCCACTCACAGACAATATTTATATGATGCTAAACAGACCCCCACACTTACTCTTAGCATAGACTGTTCTGCCACATACATTACAGAATTCACTCACACACAATATTTACATGATGCTAAATATACCCCCACACTTACCCGTAGCATATGTGGTGTTACTCTGTTCTGCCACATACATTACAGAATTCACTCACACACAATATTCACATGATTTTAAACAGACCCCCACACTTACCCTTAGTATACGTGGTGTTACTCTGTTCTGCCACATACATTACAGAATCTACTCACACACAATATTTACATGATGCTAATCAGATCCCCACACTTACCCTTAGCATACGTGGTGTTACTCTGTTCTGCCACATACATTACAGAATCTACTCACACTCAATATTTACATGATGCTTAACAGACCCCCACACTTACCCTTATCATACGAGGTGTTACTCTGTTCTGCCACATACATTACAGAATCTACTCACACACAATATTTACATGATGCTAAACAGACCCCCACACTTACCCTTAGCATACGTGGTGTTACTCTGCTCTGCCACATACATTACAGAATCTACTCACACTCAATATTTACATGATGCTAAACAGACTCCCACACTTACCCTTATCATACGAGGTGTTACTCTGTTCTGCCACATACATTACAGAATCTACTCACACACAATATTTACATGATGCTAAACAGACCCCCACACTTACCCTTAGCATACGTGGTGTTACACTGTGCTGCCACATACATTACAGAATCCACTCACACACAATATTTACATGATGCTAAACAGACCCCCACACTTACCCTTAGCATACGTGGTGTTACACTGTGCTGCCACATACATTACAGAATCCACTCACAGACAATATTTACATGATGCTAAACAGACCCCCACACTTACCCTTAGCATACGTGGTGTTACACTGTGCTGCCACATACATTACAGAATCCACTCACACACAATATTTACATGATGCTAAACAGACCCCCACACTTACCCTTAGCATACGTGGTGTTACTCTGTTCTGCCACATACATTACAGAATCCACTCACAGACAATATTTACATGATGCTAAACAGACCCCCACACTTACCCTTAGCATACGTGGTGTTACTCTGTTCTGCCACATACATTACAGAATCCACTCACAGACAATATTTACATGATGCTAAACAGACCCCCACACTTACCCTTAGCATACGTGGTGTTACTCTGTTCTGCCACATACATTACAGAATCCACTCACACACAATATTTACATGATGCTAAACAGACCCCCACACTTACCCTTAGCATACGTGGTGTTACTCTGTTATGCCACTTACATTTCAAAGTTCTCTCACACACCTACTAGTGTGATATAACATGGTTTTCCCACATACTTTACATACTTGCTGTTTACAGCTATACACAGCTTACTGTATAATGTTGAGAGATCCTCTAAGAAATATTACGTAAATGTGTTTACTTGTAAAAAGTAATAAGTTTTATATTAATTCAATCTATTTGACCAATAGTAAATAAAACAATTCGTAAAATACAATAAGTCCAAGCAAAAGTTACATATAATCTTCATTCTGCAAAATTTTGAACTAATAAAATTGTAAACTGATATACTACAATAATTAAAGCCGGAATTGTAATGAACTGGATGTAATTAAAAATACGTTTAGAGCTTAACTGTGTTTTACTTGTTTCTAAAATAAATTCAAGTTAGCAGTTATATATAGTTTATAGAGAAAGGCCTCGAAAAAAGTATTATTTATTGGTGATTTTGTAAAAATTTATTAACAACGAAGAATACCAATATCAACTCCATCGGAAATTTACAATAGCAGTTATATGTTAAAGATTATATTTATATTAATAGTTGATGAACTAAGATTTTTGTCAAACGAAAAATACATGAGAATTTACGTGATTGATTCTTTTCCTTTTTTATTCGTTATTTAGTCACTTTAAATTACTGCCAATGTAGACATATATAAAGATCATTCTATAGCAGTCATTTTATCCATTCTTCGTACCACCCTACCATACGATGTCATTCCATTCCAGCGCACTAGGATATCTACCTGAGTGATTGTAAAGAGTACAGGTAAGTAAGGGCATCCATTAGAGTTGGTGGTTAAATAGACGGACAGCCTGTGGCGCCCCTGCCCGACTTTCCTGCAACACAACCATCAATCTTACCCCCCACCCCCACCCACAACCTTCTTTCAACGCTCTAATCCACGTTTTTTCTTGCCATCAAATAGAGAATTATTACGTTTTGATCCTATACCGTCGTTTTATTACCAGACCCAAGCTACTTTATTTCTTTCTATTTCTTATGAAGAATAATTTATTTTTAATTTCCAATGTTACAGGAATATGTCTTTTTATAATAAGTATTTTTATATAACAGTCAATATATAACGATTCATTTCCTTTAGTATAGGATTTATAGTTTGTTGTTATTTTATTTTAATTATTATTTTACACATTTGTATGTTATATACTTTTTTTAAAGTTTATCTGTCTGATTAAATCCTAATATACTGTTTATTTGATTAGTTTTACGCACATGTGAAAAGCCTAAAACTATTTTCCTTTTATGTTAAATGTTTAACATGATTCATGTAAACTTCAAAATGAAAATACATTTGTTTTCTTTCTTTTTTCATTATTTACATTAAATTATTAATAGTATATAATTGTATTAACACTTTAACAGAGCACTTTAACGGGTAACTAATTAGTGTCACATCAAACTAGGGTGCTATAAAATCCGTTCATGTAATAAATAGTCCTTTAATAACTTCACCCTTCTCCCATAATATTGGTAATAATTTACATTTTTACTACATTATTATAATGTACATGTCTTGTGTTTCCTACAAAGATCAATTGTCAATGGAATATAGGCAGAGTTACCTTAATAAATGGAGATCACTGTCATATTTATTATAACAAAAAAAATTGTTATGAACAATTCGATAAATCTGCAGATAATCTACAATTTTGTTAGTTAAAAATCAAATTGTGAAGTAAATTTATGAAATAATAAAAGCACCCGAATATTTTTAGATAATGAATATATATATAGGCTAGATAAATGGGCACGGGCTGAAGTTTGATATAAAATGGCTATTTATAATCAAATCTAGTAAAAATTAAAGAAACCGGATTACCGGATGAATACAACTGTACGAGTACGGGCGGGCGGGTGGGTCAATATAACTGTACATGTACGGGCGGGCGGGTGGGTCAATATAACTGTACATGTACGGGCGGGCGGGTGGGTCAATATAATTGTACATGTACGGGCGGGCGGGTGGGTCAATTTACTGTACATGTACGGGCGGGCGGGTGGGTCAATATAATTGTATATGTACGGGCGGACGGGTGGGTATACGCCTCTTCTACTCCATTTTCTTTATATACATTTTTTCTATATCTTATGGTCTACATTGTGGTTTTGGTTTATTAAGTACATATTTAGACAAAATATTTAGAGATATTAAGTTTTCTTATGTAATAAACGTTGTCGACGATGTACTCGTCTTTTCAAATACCAAAGAAGAACATGTAAAATATTTAAATGAAGTTTTTAAAAGATCAAGTAATAGTAACCCTGATGTGGACCCTAGCAAAGTAAAACTGTTTTATACAGAAATAAGTTATCTTGGAAATTTAATAAGTCACAATAGCATAAAAATAGATCCAAGTGGAATTGTAGCTCTAAGAAATTTAAGAACCCAAAGAAACCCCAAAGAAGTTTAAACTTTTGTTGGAATGGTATCATTTTTCTCCACACATATAAAAGATTATGCTAAGTTAGCTGCTCGTTTAAATGATTTACGTAAAAGGAGAAAAAGTGTTATTGGTCAATTGAATGTGCAGAAAATTTTGAGAAGTTAAATTTAGCAATAAGTAACCCCCCCCGTTCTAGCCTAACCAAATTTTAACAAACCCTTTTATCTAATGACAGATGCTAGTGAGGCAGCTTGTGGTTCAGGTTTACTACAGAAAAATGATATAGGAGATAAATTACTCATTTCTAAGTGTGTACGAAAAAGAAGCCTTAAGCATTGTTTACAGTATCAAAAGTTTTTATTAATTTTTGATAAAAATGATATAAATGTTACTCTCTATATAAAATATTAAAAAATATTTGATGTTACTCTCTGACATAAATATATAAATAAATTATACATTACAAAACTAAAACTTTTGTGTCTTTGTGACTTCTCAATGTGCCAATATACAAATTAATATATACTAGGATAATAATAATAATAGGAGTTATTATTATTATCTGCAAACCTAACAGAGATAAATACATAATTTAAAATGTCCATAGAAATGTTACAAAGTATTAATGTCATTTTATGATTTAATAAGAAAAATTGTAAAAAAGATCCATTCAGAATTTAGAATATAAATGCTAAACTTTACTGGTGAATTATAAAATATAAGTCTCTCGTATACATACACATAATTTAAAACAATGCCTCGGTTAACTTCAAGATGGGATAATAATACATTTTTAAAGTAGAGGGTGTCTTTATGAAACTGTAACATTTGGTGGGATTTTAATCAAGGAACATAAAAAAAAGGTTTGTAATGTTTAATGTTATAAGAAATGTTTTTATAAACTGAAATTCTGTAAGTTGGATAGTATTTAATTGAGTAGTTTAAGTCTATTTTTGTAATGACAGACTAAAAATATATTCTTCTAAATTTTTTATTTTATTTTTTAAATAAATTTCAATTTTTTTATTGGGGAGAGAGAGAGAGAAAGAGAGAGAGAGAGAGAGAGAGAGAGAGAGAGAGAGAGAGAGAGAGAGAGAGAGAGAGAAAGAGAGAGAGAGAGAGAGAGAGAGAGAGAGAGAGAGAGAGAGAGAGAGAGAGAGAGAGAGAGAGAGAGAGAGAGAGAGAGAGAGAGAGAGAGAGAGAGAGAGAGAGAGAGAGAGAGAGAGAGAGAGAGAGAGAGAGAGAGAGAGAGAGAGAGAGAGAGAGAGAGAGAGAGAGAGAGAGAGAGAGAGAGAGAGAGAGAGAGAGAGAGAGAGAGAGAGAGAGAGAGAGAGAGAGAGAGAGAGAGAGAGAGAGAGAGAGAGAGAGAGAGAGAGAGAGAGAGAGAGAGAGAGAGAGAGAGAGAGAGAGAGAGAGAGAGAGAGAGAGAGAGAGAGAGAGAGAGAGAGAGAGAGAGAGAGAGAGAGAGAGAGAGAGAGAGAGAGAGAGAATTCTGTAAGAAATTTTTCCATATATTATTTTGCGTTCCCGTATATTTCTTGATTTTGTTAGGTATAGTTGTTTCTAAGCAATTGATTTAGATTTTGAGTTACGTAAATAATGTTGTTACTTTGTTTGATTTCGTATAGCAATAAATTACGCTAATTTGTTTTTATTATGTATAAAAACACATTAACTATTTAGTTAAATGTTTTATAGATAGTTAAAACTAAGGTTTACTTCCGTAACTTTAGTTAATGTTTGTTTACAATAAAGCAAACGAAATTTTGAAACATGTTCTCATAATAATGCTGAAAATGTTTTAAAATGTCTAAATAGTATACGAATTAAGGACTGTAAAATTCTCTCTACCACAATGTCATACATACTCATACATTGAAAATATTCATTTTAAATATATACAATTTTCATAGTTCATTAATTGTCTATTTAATACAGTATATTCAAAATATAAAATAAATTGTATTCAAATAAATAATGACAGACTTGCAGGAGAATGTAAAGATAGAAGTGGGATAAAATCACATATAAGGATCAGCATAGTTATGATTTTTTCGAATCAAATTTTTCGAATTTTTCGAGTTCCAATGTGATAAGTTCATAAGTATATCTGTCGTATAGTCAGAAAACAAGCAAACTTACACAAATAAACAGTGTCCTATTTCGATGTTGAAAGAACAGCCATACTTGAAGTTAGTTATTCATGCGCCAGTTAACTAACCAGTGTATTCCCTAGTTAAAGCAAATATCCCAGCCCTGTACTATATTCCTCTATGTACAAATTAACTTTATTGCGCACAGCTGTGTTAGCTTCCCTAGCGACAAAATATCTAACATTTACGTAGTATATATATTTATATAGTTAAATATAATAAAAAAAACTAATGCATTTAATTATCTAATTAAATTCAACAAAAAACAATTCTCCGTGTCATACTAAATTTAAATCTGATAGTAACAAAAATTAACAGTAATAGAAAGTAAATAAACAACTATTAATAACATATGTATAATTTAAAATGTTGTAATAACATATCTAATTAAAAAAAACTGCTAAAAGAATTAGTATAAACTTAACAGCAGAAATAAAACTTCCTAATCTATTTTAATAAACAATTTCTAAATAGATATATTTTATAGTGACAACTCATGTGGACATTAAATTGTAAAAACAAAACCATTCATTATACTGTATTGAATATATAAAAATCAATCAATCATAATTAATAATTTTCTGCATTATTGAAATTAATAAACTTACTTGTACTTCTCGAATTTTACATTCATATCCTCAAATGTTTATATGTTACATTTGTATAAACAAACTGTGACATGTATTAAGAAACCTTTATATTGACGTTGTTTAACTATTTAAATAAAAAAAAATAAAACAGTACAAGGAGAGATAGAATAAAATAATTGTTTTGTGATTTTATATTGAAAATTACTTTACCATTAGCGGAACGTTAACACGATTATGTACACTTCTCTATTTTTGCCATGAGAGTTTCTTGTTTACTTTTAAACGGCCAATTACTAACATTTCCCAGTATTAGATAGATCAGTGTCTCTACATTATCCATAGTACACGAAAACTTGCTATTAAAATTGCTAAATTTGAAAGAACAAAATTGTGAACCAAGCTAGGAGTTCTAGTTAAGCTCTGGTCATTATGAGTTCAGACGCCCATCTCTGTGTTTGGTGCTTAGTTCACTAATCAAATCAAATTCTCTTTATTGCCATTAGATACAAATGGTACAATAGGCAATGTCACAGTTAAGTGTAAAATAAAATACACCATGTCAATAATTTTATATACTAACAAGTATCTAAATTACAGCTAAAGTTATCAAAAATATATTTAGTTTGTTAGGCTATATTAGAGTTGGTCATTGTGGCGCTAATATAATAAATAAATAAAAACAAACAGTAGTAATAAATAAATGCACAAACAATAACAAATAAATAATATGACAGAAAACAATTTGACAGGTACATAAAACTACAACATGAAATTGAAAGGCCGAGAATATATACATAAATAAAACTGGCGACATTTTGCCAATAATACATCACTTAAAAACTACATACACTACGCCTAGTTAGAATTACAAATTAATGTCACAGCCTTTGATCAACATGAATTCTTCAATGGGATAAAATGGGTTCAGCTGAAGCCATTCATGAAATTTAGCTAAACTTTTACAGGCCTCAGAAACATTCATTTTCTAACGTATTTTATTAAAACCCTTAAGCCTACAGAGTAATAGCTTTTCCATTATTTGCTTAATCTGCAATACCCATAGTTAATATTATTAGAATTTCTTGTATTATAGCTATGGACACTACAACATAAAGTTAAGAAGTATAAAATTCTCTTAAAAAGTACTTTACAACTTCAAAAATAAAGAGGTTTACCAAAGTGAGTATTTTTAATTTTACAAACAAGGGCCAACAGTGTGTCAGTCTACTTGAATTAGTCATAAATCTGATAACTTTCTTTTGTAAAACAAGAATGTCAATGGCTCTACTTGAACTACCCCACAAAACCAAACTATAGCCAATGACTGATTGGAAAAGGCAAAATATGAAGATTTTAAATAATCAAAAGTAAAAATATCTCTAAGCCTTCTAAATAAGAAAATTTATTTTGATAGCCTAGAGGAAATATATTCAACGTGATGACCAGGTAATATGTCTGGGCAGACACGAACCTGGCAACTTTAATTAGAATAAAAACTGCTGTGAAAAGGGTCAGTTAATCCCAAGAGTGAACTCAGCAACTTCTCTTTGCATGTAGCGGCGTGAGGGGTGGTTAGCTACACAGAGTGTCGCTATCTCTATACAACTAGCATTACGGCAGTTGAAGCCAGTTCCGTCATATGCATTTGGATTTGGGAAACTTGCTCAGTTTGGTCGTCATGCGAGTGAAAATATTTTTTTTGCGTGCATTTTTAACCTAACCTATCTAACCTAACCTAACCTAATCTAACATAACCTAACCAAACCTAATATAACCTAACCTAACTCACCGCCACTTCTCTCTTCCTATCCCTCTTCTTCCCCCACAATTTCCGAAATCGTGTCTTTCTGTTGGGATTGGTTTTACAAAAGTTGACGAGATCATGTCTCCCCCTCCACCGGAGTAGGTAAATGTTGCTGGATTCTTGCGAGCCCATATGTCTGTCAACAACTATTCCTAAGAACTTGATTGAATCAGAAATCTTTCCCTCCAGACTAGTGCTTCCTTATGCTACTCATTCTATCTAAATTTTAAAAATGATAAATTATGGTACATTGTTTACAATGGTGGACCAATTCCAGACGTATGTTTTTAAAAATAATAGTATAACAACCTCCTTCATCACTCAGTCCTTCAACTAAAAGACAAGGGACCTCCTATTTGTTCTATTGGCGGTCGATACTGTAGACCTAACCTACAATATTGACATGGTGGACTAGCTTCAGTCATATGTTTTTATAAGTACTAGTATAACAACCTCCTTCATTACTCAGTCCTTCAACTAAAAGAGAAGGGACCTCCTATTTGTTCTATTGGCGGTCGATACTGTAGACCTAACCTACAATATTGACATGGTGGACTAGCTTCAGTCATATGTTTTTATAAGTACTAGTATAACAACCTCCTTCATTACTCAGTCCTTCAACTAAAAGAGAAGGGACCTCCTATTTGTTCTATTGGCGGTCGATACTGTAGACGTAACCTACAATATTGACATGGTGGACTAGCTTCAGTCATATGTTTTTATAAGTACTAGTATAACAACCTCCTTCATTACTCAGTCCTTCAACTAGCAGAGAAGGGCCCTACTGTTTGTTCTATTGGCGGTCGATACTGTAGACCTAACCTACAATACTGACATGGTGGACTAGCTTCAGTCATATGTTTTTATAAGTACTAGTATAACAACCTCCTTCATTACTCAGTCCTTCAACTAGCAGAGAAGGGCCCTACTGTTTGTTCTACTGACGGTCGATACTGTAGACCTAACCCAATTTACATGTGTCTTAGTGTTCACTTCAATGTTGTGGACCTGACATATATTTATCTTTCAAATGAACTAAATATAGAGGCAAGTCATTTTAGTATTATCGAGCATAGCAAGTAGCAGGTACCAGTTGTTCAGCCGGAACTTTAAGTTATCTCCTGATCGTAAAATTGATAAAAAAACATATCACTAACTTACAGAACGATATGGACTGCATCTAAACCTATCTCAAAACTAGAGAAATATCCGAGTTTACCTTTAAAAATTTAGAAATTTCTTATAAGAATAATTTGTTTCAAAGTCTATTATCCAATTCCAAATTCGAAGTGGGTAAAATAAATTCAATAAGAAAAACATATTTTTATTTAAACTTCATATATAATAACGTTACAATAATTTGTATTTCCTCAACCAACCAGTACATGGCAAAATTAAATAATGTAGACAATAAGAGTGTGCTTAGGGAGTTCTTAGTTCATAAAAACTACTATAATAATAAAGTCTATTCGAAAAAATGTTACATTTTCGGTTGTAAGAACTGATTTCAGAATTTAGCATATACTATGTTGAACTTAAATCAAATAAAGAACTATTTGATTTAAGTCAACTAATTTTATTGTATGATGATACTAACCTACTTTTTCCATACACGTATATCCATATTAAATAATAATATTATCAACCAAAATTTGTATTATACATCAACTTTTTACAACAATCAGATATTTAGAAACCTAACTTGAACAGAATTACTCTAGAAATAGAGAGCTAAATTAATAAAATTCTATCACCAATTTGAGCGAGCCAGAGGCCTAGTGGTATGTGGCGTAAGGACTTTGAGCCTAGGTGAGCCAGTGGCCGAGTAGTGTGTGGCGTCAGGACTTTGAGCCTAGGTGAGCCAGTGGCCGAGTGGTGTGTGGCGTCAGGACTTTAAGCCTAGGTGAGCCAGTGGCTAAGTGGTGTGTGGCGTCAGGACTTTCAGCCTAGGTGAGCCAGTGGCCGAGTGGTGTGTGGCGTAAGGACTTTGAGCCTAGGTGAGCTAGTGGCCGAGTGGTGTGTGGCGTAAGGACTTTGAGCCTAGGTGAGCCAGTGGCCAAGTAGTGTGTGGCGTCAGGACTTTGGGCCTAGGTGAGCCAGTGGCTAAGTGGTGTGTGGCGTCAGGACTTTCAGCCTAGGTGAGCCAGTGGGTAAGTGGTGTGTGGCACCAGGACTTTGGGCCTAGGTGAGCCAGTGGCCGAGTGGTGTGTAGCGTCAGGACTTTGAGCCTAGGTGAGCCAGTAGCCGAGTGGTGTGTGGCGTCAGGACTTTGAGCCTAGGTGAGCCAGTGGCTAAGTGGTGTGTGGCGTCAGGACTTTCAGCCTAGGTGAGCCAGTGTCCGAGTGGTGTGTGGCGTCAGGACTTTGAGTCTAGGTGAGCCAATGGCCGAGTGGTGTGTGGCGCCAGGACTTTAGGCCTAGGTGAGCCAGTGGCTGAGTGGCGTGTGGCGTCAGGAATTTCAGCCTAGGTGAGCCAGTGGCCGAGTGGTGTGTGGCGTCAGGATTTTCAGCCTAGGTGACCAGTGACCGAGTGGTGTGTGGCGACAGGACTTTGAGTTTAGGTGAGCCAGTGGCCGAGTGGTGTGTGGCGCCAGGACTTTGAGCATGGGAGAACCCAGGTTTCAATTCAGCCTAAACTGGATGTATTTTTGCAGTAGGTATCGTCTGTTATTTTTACCTCATATTGTACTGGTTAGCTGTGGGACACTAGTGGAAGACACAGTTGCGCCACGGTTGACGGTGGTGTAGCAGGGCATGTAATCAAGTCAGAGCAATTAGCTGTGACACGCTAGTGGAACAACTCAAAATTGTGGCGAAACTGTTACCTGAGGGTGTCCGACTCCGGCAACTTGCTCCTCAACATTAAATTTTATGTCTCACTGGAGTCGCGGGGCATTACAGCTCCATGCCCATTAGCCACACGGCAACTCTAGCGCAACTTACTGCTCGCGACCTCACAGTCTAGATCACGTACCCAGGACACAAATCAGTCAGTCTATCGTCTGTCTTCTGGTAATAAGAACGCAGGTGAAGTGTCAGTAATTTTTTTCTGTACATTTACTTTAATTTTATAATTTCTATAAAAAAAACTGTGCCACTATGTATAGTTTTGAAGAAATTAACATTTCAGAAAATAAGAAAGGAGTGGAAAAAGTAGTAAAGCCCTTTACTTAGCCTTGGGACCAACATCCGGTGTTAACGGAATTTTCTAACCCTTCGCTTTTTCTTTTTCATTAAATGACCCGAAGAAGAAGGTCCGCACTACTCAACACTATGTTCGACACTGGCAGACGAGGGAGACGACAGAGCATACATGATCACATCTATTTTGTACTGTTGCGCCACTTTGTCCAACACAGTATTTGTTCAGAACTCTGTGGAAACACCGTGTCTTCACAGTTGCTCCAGTAAAGTGTCCCACGGCTAATAGCGACCTTAGCCCACTTGACTCTGTCTGGATAAGTTCCCCGCAGAGATCAAGGGCAGAGTAACGCTAAGAAGACCAGCCTCTCCTTTAAAAATAGTATTTCTACTACCTAATTATAGGGTTTGCAATCATATACAAAGCCTGCTAGAATCATATGTTATAAACGTATCAGTGAGGGTAATCGCGTAAGTTTCTGATAGGCTGTGACTATGTTCCTCTCTAGAGCATTGTCGAGTTTGAAATTAAAACAAAATTAGTAAATAAAACATTCATGGAAATTGTTAGTTTTCATAAACTGGAACATCGTATGAATTTAACCTCCTGGAGGAAAATGATGGCTCAATTAACTTCTCTATACCTTTGAAACGTATTATAGACATAATAATAATAAAGGAAGTGAATTTCCTGCGCGTATCCAACAAAGAACAACTCCTCCAAATACTACATTGCAACAGTAGGTAGAACATTAAAGGTATTTGGCTTAAATAAGAGTTTCATTGCGAGTTATGCACATGAAGCCACTAGCGTATATTGGAAGTACTCCGCCCCTTCATTAAGTAGAGTAGCTGAAAATGTATTTCCATTTCTCTGGAGGTACGATACCACCACGCAAACAACATGCGACTTCCTCCGGTCATTTCAAAGTCCTTCAGATTATTGCCCCCCCTACCTGGACTGATGAGTACGAGTAGTATAAAACCCAAGGTTCATTTAAGGGATTATGACAATAAGCAAGGGATATTTATAAATTGTTTCTCCTTTCATCACGCCTGACTAAAACATTCAGGCTAATAAATATAGGCCTACAAAAAAACAACAAAAACGTTATCTGTCAACAACAAAACCTGTCGAACTGATCAAAATTCGATTATATAAATTTGAATAAATATAATTACCTCCAAATAAAGAAAAGTTTAGTACATCAAATGAATAAAAAATTTTACTTCATTTCATACGTTACGTTTTCATAAATTAAAGTTAATATTATTAATTGAAACTCAAAGATGGAGTATTAACTTCGAAACCTATAGCAACCGCTTTGACTAAGCTTACAGTTGCGGGTCTACATACAATAGAATGAATCTAATTAAAAATAAAAAGAAAAGAACACATAAGAAGAATGCAGTGAACCTCTACATTTATTTAATGAAGTGTTCCAAGTATACACTTTTAAGTAAATATCCATGCATGAAGTTTTAATATTAATATTATTACAAGCAGAAAAACCACTTAAGTGGGAAACGATAAACAAAGTGGATTGATTATTTTAGGTAATGCAACTCTATTATATATTGCTCAAACAAGCCATACTTTTTTAACATATCGTACATTAAACACATACTTAAAAGCAAAGTGAAGATATATTTTATTTGTTCATTTGAACAACAAGTTGTATAAATATATAACATATTGACAAATATCTCATTTTGCTCACCATAATTATTTTGATCTCTTTATTCTTCTGAAATGCAACATAATATTATTCATAAATTACAGTAAGGCTTTCTTCTGCAAATACTATTGTACGTATAATTTTATTTCTTTTCATTACACTTTATTTGGAAGTTTATTGTTTCCATACAATGCCTTACTTAGATGTAGGCAGGTTTGATGCACACCTGTGTATTTTCGTCTGTGGGGAAATATTTTATGGAATATACAGAAACATTTTACCGTTATTTGTTTTAGAACATGCAAGACACAACTTGTAAGTGTATAAACACTTTTTAAAAAATCCGATTTTTTTCAAACCCTTGAATTATGTTTTATAATATTAAATTAGTTGCATTAAAATAAAGCAAAATTCAACAAGCGTTACAAAAGTTACAGATTACGCCTTCAAAATCTAATCCAACTATTCTATCACACAAGTTTCAACAGTGTCAAGTTTGAATTAGTTGGCTCTGAGCCGGATTGTTGGCGCCGGTGCAACGCCGACCGACATCACTTTTAACTTCGTTCGCCAGCACCAAACAACTGAGAACTTGTCAAAATGTTTTTACAAAAACACTCATTTTAACATCATCTAATAGAAAATACATTGACATCTAGCTTGAGCAGTGCCACAGAGTTTTAATTTGAGTATCGGCTTTTAAATATTATGCCTGATTAAATAAATTCAAAATTAAGCTACATTTGAAAATTGTTATTCTGCCAATATAAGATGACTTAAGTGAAATTAATGTATTGAAAAATGTTTAAAGTACTCATAAAAGCATAATGAAGTTTACAAATTAGAACGATAGAACGTGTTAT